>CAUYUJ010021271.1:113665-118665 GCA_963575745.1 Prorocentrum cordatum
GAGTAAGTGTAGGGCCATATTGTGGCCGTGTTTGGAAGCTTGTGGCTTGTTGGGAGCCTCTCGGGGCAGCGTGCGCCTCCTGGGCCCCTGTTCGGCCTCCCTGGGGCCATCCAGGAAATGTCGTGGGACATCTCGGTGCCCTCGTGGCTACCATGAGGTCGCTTTCTGCGATATTCGAGCCGTATTTGGTATGTCTTGGGTCTTTCTGGAGCGTTGACCATTCGTGGTTGAAGTTGGTCTCGGCCATCTTGTCCTTCTCTTGGGGCCCTCGTGTGGCTCGCTTGAGGATGGACTGGGGCCAAATGTAAAGAAGGGGAACGGGCGAAGCCGCCACCTTGCCTGTATTGTGGGTCAGAAGCATATTGGATCCTGAGAGCCTCTTGGAGGCAATCTTGATGCCTCGTGGGGCTCGTCAGAGCCCGCTTGCAGCCTCTTGGGGTTTCTTTGGGGCCTCTGGGGGGCTTCTTGGGGTGTCTCGAGGGCTTCTTGGAGGCATTCTGGCGGTTCCGCGGGCCTCCTGGGGTCCTGCCGGGCTCCAGGAGCCTCTGACAACTTTCTGTGGAAACTCTGGGGGCCTCCTGGGGGCCTCTCGGGAGCATCTTGGGCAGTCCTAAAGCTGTCTCGGGAGCATCTTGAGCCCTCGTGGGCCCGCGTTGGGACTCTCGTGGGGCGATCCTCGAGCAATCGTGAGGCTTGAAAATCCCATCGGAAGCGAAAAAGCGAGAAAGCGAAAAACATTTGAACACACACATCGGCTTTCACGATTGAGGGACCTCGGGGGCGTCCTCGCAAGCCCCCTGGGGGCTACAAGATGACAGTGTTGGGATTTTCCTGGGAAAATCAAGGTGTCCGCTCGGAACTTCTGCGGAGCTCTGGAAGCCTCCTAGAGTAGCCTGGGGGCCTCGTGGGAGGAGTGAGCTGCCCCCTGAACCATCAGTCTCTAGACGCCGAGATGGTCCCCTCAAGGCCCCAAAAGAGCTCCAGGACGCCGGGGGGCAAAGTAGGTTACCATGGGGGGGGGGGGGGGGAAATCTGGAAGGGTGTGCTGCCCCGGGGCCTGGGCCCCCGGTACCCCTGTATGTTATATACTCCCACTGGCGGCCCGGTGGAGTAGAAGACCGGTAGACCGGCGAACCGGTGGACCAACGGCCCGCTGGACTGGTGGACCGGGTGGACCGGCGGACCAATGGACTGGCGGACAGGAGGGCCGGCGGATTGGTGGTGGACGGACAGGCGGACCGGTGGACCAGCGGACCACTGCAGCAGACCCAAGGACCGGTGGAGTGGTAGACCAGCGCATGTTTTCCACCATTCTGGTTGAAGCCTGGAGACTGGGAAGTGGATAGCGTGTCGCGCCTCAGCGCGGTGGGCCAGAACTGGCGGCGCGACACGCTATCCACAAGATCAAGACCGTAGCTCACCGTACCATCCGAAACCAACCATGACCCCCTATATCCCTATCCCTCTATCATCTATCCCCTATCCTCTAATCCCATATCCCCCTATACCTATCCACCTATCCTCTAATGCCCGATTCTCCGATCCCCTATCCCCTATCCCCATATCCCCTATCGGGGTCTCACCCCATCCCCCTCTAATCCCCTTGGCAACCCCAGCGATGATCTCGGTGTTGCCACCGCCGACCGCCCTCGCGCCAGAGGCTTCCTCGCTGGACAGCCTTCCCTCCCCCCATGCGACAGTTCGTTGACTCCGCCAGGAGTGGTTTGCAAAGGGTGCGGTTTGCAACCGAGGCACATTGGGGCACCCTGGTGGGCGGGCGGGGACCCTGACAGAGCCATCCGCCGCGCCCCGAGGATGCCCGACACGGACAGTGTCGTACTCCCCAGGCCCCAACGGTGCATATCGCAAACCTGCTGTTTCGACGTGGCAATCCTGCGCTGAGACTGGTTTCGCCTGTGGGGCTCGTCAGTCCGCATATAAGCCGCACGTGGCAGCAGTTGATGAGCATGTTTTCCACCACCACCACCACCACCATAAGTTGGAGGGGGAGGGGTCCTCCTCCTCCTCCTCCTCCTCCTCCTCCTCCTCCTCCTCCTCCACCTCCACCTCCACCACCACCTCCACCTCGACCTCTCACCTCCACCTCCACCTCCTCCTCCTCCTCCTCCTCCTCCTCCACCTCCTCCTCCACCTCCACCTCCACCTCCACCTCCACCTGCACTCCACCTCCACCTCCCCTCCCACTCCTCCTCCTCCTCCTCCTCCTCCTCCTCCTCCTTCCTCCTCCTCCTCCTCCTCCTCCTCCTCCTCCTCCTCCTCCGCCTCCGCCCCCTCCTCCTCCGCCTCACCTCCTCCCCTCCTCCTCCTCCCTCCTCCTCCTCCACCTCCCTCTCATCATCATCATCATCATCATCTATCATATCATCATCATCATATCATCTCATCAGCATCAAGCATCAGCATCAGCATCAGCATCAAAGCCGAATCATATCAGCATCATCATAATCGTCATCATAATCATCATCATCATCATCATCATCATCATCATCATCAGCAGCACATCATCATCATCATCAGCATCATTATCATCACATCATCATGATCAGCATCATCATCATCAGCACATCAGCATCATCATCATCAGCATCAGCATCGTCATCATCAGCATCAGCATCATCAGCATTACATCATCAGCAGCATCATCAGCATCGTCATCTGCATCAGCATCAGCGACATCATCCATCATCATCATCATCATCATCATCAGCAGCATCATCATCATCATCATCATCATCATCATCATCATCATCATCATCATCATCATCATCATCATCATCATCACATCATCATCATCAGCAGCAGCATCATCATCCACCTCCTCCCTCCTCCTTCTCCTTCTCCTCCCCCTCCTCCTCCTCCTCCTCCTCCTCCGCCTCCTCCTCCTCCTCCTCCTCCTCCTCCTCCTCCTCCTCCTCCTCCTTCCCCCCTCCAACTTATGGTGGTGGTGGTGGAAAACAAGCCCATCAAGTGTGCGAGCGTTCAACACCCTGGCGCAACCATACCCTTTCCAGTCGCCGAGCGGTAGTCAACGTCGACGGCGCGGCGGCCGGCGGGCGGCAGCGGCGGCCGTGGCCCAGCAGGGCCTGGCGGCGAGCCCCGTCCGCCCGCGGGAGGGGGAGGGCGCACGCGCGGCGCACGCGCGGCGCCCGCGCGAGCGGCGGGGCTCCCGCGCGGGCAGCTGGCCGTCGTCGGGAGGAGGTGGGAGGAGGAGGAGGAGGAGGAGGAGAGGAAGGAGGAAGGAGGAGGAGGAGGAGGAGGAGGAGGAGGAGGAGAGGAGGAGGAGGGGAGGAGGAAAGGAGGGAGGAGAGGAGGAGGGGGAGGAGGAGGGTGGAGGAGCAGAGGAGAGGAGGTAGGCGGAGGGGAGAGGGAGGGAGGAGGAGGAAGAGGAGGAGGAGTGAAGGAGGAAGGAGGAGGCGGAGGAGGAGAGGGAGGAGGGAGGAAGGAGGGAGGAGGAGAGAGGAGGAGAGAGAGGAGGGAGGAGGGGGGAGGGGGAGGAGGAGGAGGAGGAGGGAGGAGGATGTTGACATCCACGGCCAAGGACCCACAGTATCTTATGGGGCGACAACAAGAAGAGATGATCGGCCGACACCCCCCTCCCTCTTTGGGTGGAGACCTGCCCAGCCTTCTGGGGTTCTCGCATATGTGAGCGTCAACGCCTGCGTGCAGAGAGGAGGAGAAGAGGAGGAGGGGGAGGAGGAGGAGGTTGCGGATCCATTGGCATCCGAGCGTCCTCCTCCTCCTACTCCTACTCCTACTACTACCACCACCACCACCACCACCACCACTACTACTACTACTACTACTACTACGACGACGACCACGACGACGACGACGACGACGACAACAACGACGACGACGACGACGACGACTCCTACTACTACTCCTACTACTCCTACTACTACTACTAATACTACTACTACTAACTACTACTACTACTACTACTACTACTACTACTACTACGACTACGACTACTACTAACTACTACTACTACTACTACTTACTACTTACTACTTATATACTACTACCTACTACGACTACTACTACTACTACTACTACTGCTACTATACTGCTACTACTCTACTACCTGCCTGACGACTCCTACTCCGCCTACTCCTCCTCCTCCTCCTCACTACTCCTCCTCCTCATGCCTTCCCTCCTCCTCTCCTCCTCCTCCTCCTCCTCCTCCTCTTCCTCCTCCTGGCGTGTGGCTGATTTTTCCCTGGGGCGTGGCCGAACCTCCTCCTCTTCCTCCTCGTCCTCCTCCTCCTCCTTCTCCCTCCTCCTCATCCTCCTCCAAGACCGGCGAAAGTCGCGTCGCCAGGTCTCGGGTCCACGCCGCAATTTTGCCCTCAAGAATTGGAAACCCAAAGGTGCATTGCGATGCTGTAACACACCCACCCGTCCCAAGTCCCTCCTCGCAAGTCCCTCCAAGCCGATCTTTTCACTACACGAAGCGCCTGCCTGAAAGATCAGCACCATGTGGGCTAGCCATTTGGGCGAGGGCCCCGTCTTGAAATGGAGCTGCCTTGCATTCCCCTGTAGCAAAATTAGGAATACTGAAAAATACCATCATGCAGTGCAGCGAAGTGCCTGGCGAGAAACCCCCTTTCGGAACACGGACCGCACGCCGCCGCCGTTCTCCCATCCACACGCTCCCTCGTCCTCGCGTCGTCGTCGTCTTCGCGTCCGCCGTCGTCGTCCTCGGGTTCCGTCGTCGTCGTCATCGTCGTCGTCGTCGTCGTCCTCGCGTCCGCCGTCGTCGTCCTCGGGTTCCGGACATCGTCGTCGTCTTCGTCGTCGTCGTTGTCGTCGCCGTCGTCGTCCCCCCCGGTCTGGCAGCCGCCATCGCCGTCCTCGCGTCCGTCCGCATCGCCGCCGCCGCGCGGGTCCTCGTACACCTTGGCGAGCTCGTCCTCGGAAGGGGCACAATAGGGGGGGCTGGCTCAGGGGTGGAAACATGGGCCTGGGATCGGCGATAC
>CAUYUJ010021271.1:123665-141906 GCA_963575745.1 Prorocentrum cordatum
ACGCAGATCCGCGGGGTCAGGGTCCAAAAACACAGGGGATTTGCCACATTTCTGAAATTCGGTGCCACCCCTCACGCAGATCCGCGGGGTCAGGGTCCAAAAACACATGGGATTTGCCACATTTCTGAAATTCGGTGCCACCCCTCACGCAGATCCGCGGGGTCAGGGTCCAAAAACACAGGGGATTTGCCACATTTCTGAAATTCGGTGCCACCCCTCACGCAGATCCGCGGGGTCAGGGTCCAAAAACACAGGGATTTGCCACATTTCTGAAATTCGGTGCCACCCCTCACGCAGATCCGCGGGGTCAGGGTCCAAAAACACAGGGGATTTGCACATTTCTGAAATTCGGTGCCACCCTTCACGCACATCCATCGCAAGGCGTGGTAACCCAAACTGCGAGAACTCCCTCGGCCCTTTAATCGCAAGGTGTGGTAACCAAGCCCGTAAACCATACACGTCTTACCAATCGCCAGGTGTGGTAACCTCTCTTGTGATCAGTTGGTTTTGCTGATTGCGAATCGGCTTCGCATGAAGTTTCGATACTGCTTCACGACAGCGCCAAGGCCTCATGACTTCTTCCATGGCCCATTCTCCGAGAGAGGGGGCCGGCGGCAGGGGGCGAAGCCCTTACGGATAGAAATATATATATATATATACACACACACACACACACACACTGGCCGTCGCCGTACTCATGCAGGGTCCCGAGTGGGTCCTCTTCGGGGCCTCTTGAGGTCGAGGGGAGGGGGGAAGGGGGGGAGGCAGGGCGGGAGCAAGTGGGGGGATCCGGGAGGGGGTGGGTCCAG
The DNA here is from genome assembly GCA_963575745.1 of Prorocentrum cordatum. Classification (NCBI taxonomy): domain Eukaryota; class Dinophyceae; order Prorocentrales; family Prorocentraceae; genus Prorocentrum; species Prorocentrum cordatum. Next base: position 124,475 of record CAUYUJ010021271.1, read on the forward strand.
GGGGAGGGGAAGTCAGACACGTATCCCCTCCTGGGGGTCCCAGGGCCTGCGAAAGTGTCAAGACACGCAAAGGGTGCCCCGAGAGGCCCCCGAGACGGTCCAAGAGGGCCCCCAGTCGCCAAAGTGTCGGTCCGAACCGCCTTCACGCCCTCCACACCGCTCAGGAGGCCGCCAAGACGTCCCAAGAAGCCTCCAAGAACACTCCCGGAAGAAGGCCCCACGAGGCAGAACTCATTGATTCCCCCTTGCTTGTGGGTTTGGGCTTTCTCGCCTTTTCCGCCCCCGACGCTCCAAGACGGCTCAAGAGGCCCCCAAGATCGCCCCAAGACGGTCCAAGAGGGCCCGCACACAGCCCAAGAAGCCCCAAGACAGCCCACATCGCCTCGAGCCCTCGGACCCCAGAGCCCTCGGCCCCCAGAGGCTCCCGGGAGGCCCAAAGAGGTTCCCAAGAGGCCCCAAGAGGCCCACAGGAGGTCCCCAGGAAGCCCGAGGAGAGACCCCCAAGAGACTCCCAAAAGACGCGAAGAGGCCCCCAGAAGGCTCCAGAATTCCTCCCGGGAGGCACCCGAGAGACTTCTGAAGAGACCCCAAGAAGCATCCCTCTGGCCCACGCCAGCTTCGTCGTCGTCGTCGCCCCCGCCGCCGTTGTCGTTGACGTCGTCCCCCTTCAGGGTCGGCGGTACCTGCCGAGAGGCCTTCGCGGGCCAACTAGCGATGTTCACGAATTGCTGCGCTAACGTAGCTTGAGGGCGACGTGTTCCTGCTAACGCGGATCTACTTCATGTATGGCACGCGCGTGCGGAATCGGGGGTGCATGCGCGTCGTTGCGCTCCTCTGCCTCCTCTCCTTCTTATCATCCTTGCCCTCCTCGCCGGGGGGATCGCTGGCGCACGGTCCACACGGGGCGGGGGGATGTGCGCGGGTTTCTGAAACCTCCCGCGCCTCTCAGAAAAGGCCTGGGGCGCACAGCCAGGCTGCTGCTAGAAGGATCGCCAAATAAGTAACGACCCCCCTCATTTGGCACCAAAAGAGCCTGGATGCACTGAGAGGGCTAGAAGAATAGCCACATAATCCCCTAAGGAACGGCGGGCTCCTTCCGAACCCAAAGCGGTCCTTGCTTCAGCGTCTTGGCCGTAGGGCTTTCAAGGGATCGACCGCTTCTGAGAAGCCCCACCCCTGCCACCCGACCTCGCCCTGCCCCTGACCAGCGCCCGCACCAAACGGGACCCAGCCAGGGGTCCGTCCTGACCCCTCTTCCACGCTGTGTCCGGCCGCGGCGACGGAAGCCTCCAGAACCGCCCCGCGGACCCTCAGATCGTCCCCGAACTCGTACGTCGCGCTTGTTTCCCAGCGTGACCCCCCATGGTCAGCTCCTTCCCTGGGGCTGCCGTCGCATCCCCAAACACTTTTTGACGGCCCCGAGGCCCAGGGCCCGAAAAGGGCCCCCAGAACCCGAAAATGGCCAAAAACTGTACGTGCTGACTCTCGTCCCTTGGCGGCGCGCAGCAGGGGGCAGATGGAAGGGGCAAGGCTTCTGAGAAGGAGGCTGCTTCTTGGAAGGCGCGGGCCTTGCATTTACAGACAAGGCCCGCACCTTCCAAGAAGCAGCCTCCTTCTAAGCCCCCCCCCTTCCCCCTACCCCCCTCTGCGCGCGGCGGATTCACGATGCGAAGAGGCGGGACGACGACGCCGACGCTCGCCACCGCCTGGAGCTGCTGGGTTGCGCCGGCGCCCACGCCCGCCGACCCCCCCCCTGGCCCGCGCGCGCGGCCGGATCGCGCAGCCGCGCCTGCGCCACCCCTCGATGCCCAAAAAAGCGGACGGGCGCGCCCTGGCACACACACACACACACACACACACACACACGCACACACACACACACACACACGCACGCGCGCACGAACGCACACACACACACACACACACACACACACACACACACACACACACACACGCACACACGCACACGCACACTTTAGAAGGAGAGGCTCTGGCCTGGGGGGGGGGTCCAGCCGAGAGCAGTCAGAACTCGCGTTTCTTCCTCATCAGTCTCGTATTGCCTTGGACAGGTGTCTCAGTCGCTGGTGCTGCGGCACGCGGCGGGGTACAACAACACTCGCCGCAGCGCGCTGCGAGGTCCAAGCTGGAGCTGAACGCCAGCCTGGTCGGCCCCCGTCAGAGCTCAGTGGCAGAGCCTGTGATGCAGTGCGACTCTTTCGCATTGTTAGATCGATGGCGTTCCATGACAGTTGAACGGGGTCTTGTTTCTTTCAACGTTCGCTGATCCGTCGCCCGTAAGACAAACTACTTCTTGACATCGGGCCGGCTCCCGTGAGCGACGGCGCGTCAATATTCAACCCCTTCATATTCGATGGCGGTCGCAGGCGGGTCTGAACGACCCTGTCTGACGGCACGGTCGGACAGTTCGTTTTCATCCCGTTTGTTTATTCGGCGTTCACTGGCGCGCGTGAGGTGGCCAAGTTTGACTGCACGGTCTGGGTGTTCGTATTTATCCTGTTGGTTTCGTCGCTTCTCGCTACAGTAGGGACCCACGTGGTATGCTAGCTGGTGTTGCCGATCCTTGCCTTCTGCTTACAAGGACGGCTAGCTTTACCACCGTGTTGATTGCTGCGTCGACGTGTATGGGTCTCTTGTTTTCCTCAAACTGGCATTGTCTTGGGTGCTGGTGCCCATACGTATAGAAGCCCTACATCTGCGGCGGCGTACATGTTTGAGAAGGTGTTCGGAAATGTCGCGTTGCTTTTCATTGTCCCTGGTGTCCGGCGCGGGGTCGAGCACAAGAGGGGGACGCTGAAAGCTGTGCAAATCCTGGGGCGTCCGCGCTCGTGGGAAATCGGCAACATAGATCCGTGACTTCGGGATAACGAGCAGCTTCGGAGCATTTATCACGCCAGTGGGCGGCAACTTCGTGGCCTGCCCGTGTAGACGGCAACTTCGGAAAATTCACGCTCGTGGGCCCCATCTGCATGGCGTTCAAGGTTTCGCGGCTCTCGAGTTTGGGGTTGCAGCTTCGAGTTCATCACAGTCGTGGGCGCTCGAGCGCTCAAGGGCGGCAAATTATCGGTGCTCTCGCTCGTGGGCTTCGTGGCCGCGGTCTGGGTGATCGTTTTGTCTGTTCATTGTGTACTGGTTAATACATGCACTATCAACACAAACAGCTTGTCTTCGTCAAGCTGGAAGACTTCGTGGTAGCACGTGCGATTGCACTTCAAAACCCTACAACAGTGGTGGTGTACAAATTTGGGGAGATTTTTTTCCCTCTAACAATATGGCGCTCCATTGCGTGATATTCACGTTCGTAGGCGGTTACTTCGGGGTTTCCCCGACCCGGGATGGCAGCCGCGTGGTTCTCAGGCTCGTGGGCGGCACTTTTATGGTGTTCATGCTCGTGGGTAACATTTTCGTAACACGTTCGTGGGCGCAGCGTTGGGGTGTTCTAGTTCGGTGACAGCAACCTCGCGGCCATCATGGCCAGAGGCCGCGAGGTCGAGGTATTCACGCTCGGTGGCGGCAATTTCGTGGTGTTCGCGCTCGTCGGGGGCACTGTTGTGGCGTGCGCGCTCGCGGTCCGAAGCCTCGTGGCGCTCAAGTTCGGAAGCGGCCATTCGGAACGTGCGCGACCGCAGGCGGCCATTTCGTGGCCTTCACGCTCGTGGGCGGCAGCTTCGTGGTGTCTGGCACTCGCGGGCGACAGATTCGAAATCTTCACGCTCGCGGGCAGTAGTTTCGTGGCCCTCACGGGGGGCAACAGCGTCGGGGTTCAAGCTCGGTGGCGGCAGTTTCGTGGTACTCATTCTCGTGAGTTTTTGTTGTGTCCGGCACCCGTGGGTGACAGCATCGTGTTGTTCACGCTTGTAAGCAGCGGCGTCGTGGCCTTCACGCTCGTGGGCCGCAGTGTCAGGGTTCAAGCTCGATGGCGGCAGTTTCGTGGCATTCGCGCTCGTGGGTAGCAGCGTCATGGTTCAAGCTCGGTGGCACTGCTTCGTGGTTATCACGCTCGTGGGCCGCAGCTTCATAACCCTCGTAGGGGGCAGCATCGCGGTGATCCCGCTAGTGAACGGCCACCTTGTCGTGTTCACACTCGCTGGCATGCAACCTCATGGTGCTCACGCTCGTCGGTGGGAACTTCTTGGTGTTCTAGCTCGCTGGCAAGCAACTTCGTGGTGTCCACGCTCGGCAGTTCAGCGCCCGGGGAGGCGGCGGCCGTGCCGGAAGGGGCCATCGGCAGCCGAGGCGCGGCAGCAGGCCCGGGTGGCACCCGGACTCGCGGCGGCGGGCGCGGAGGCGACAGCGCCCAAGACGGGGGCACCGCTCCCTGGGAGAAGCTTTTGGCTCCAGAGCTTCAGCATCGTCGTCGTCGTCGCCGAAACGCCATCGTCGTCGTGGTCGGCGTCGTCCTCGTGGTCCTCTGGCGCGGGCGAAGCATCAAACGTTTTGTGATGGCACCAGGATGTCATCAAAAAAGTGCGATGCGGCGTCGGAACATCGACGTGATTCAGGACTACTGGTTATCATCGAAAATACGTGTGATGTTTCATCTGGGCGCCCGAGGGGCGCACGCCTCCGACGTCGTGGGTTGCTTAATCCCAGCGTCACCGTCCTGTCGGCGTCCAAAAACCTGCTCCTCTTCGTCCTCCTCCTCGTCCTCGTCCTCGTCCGCACCTTCGTCGTCCCCGTCGTGCTCGTGATCCTCGCCGTCATCGTGGTCGTGGTCGTCGCCGTCGTGGTCATGGCCGTGGTCGTGATCGTGGGCGCGGTCGCGGTCGCGGTCGTGGTCATCGTCGTCGTCGTCGTCGTCGTGGTCGTGTTCGTCGTCGAGGTCATGGTCGCCGTCGTCCTCGTCGTCGTCGTCGTCGTGGTCGTCCTCCTTGTCATCGTCGTCCTCGTCGTCGTCCTCGTCCTCGTCGTCTCTGTCCTCGTCGGTCGTCAGCGTCTTCGGTAACTGGTAGTCGTCGCCGTGGTCACCGTCGCCGTCGTCTTCGTCGTCGCCCTTATCGTGAGCTTCAGCGTCAGCAGCAGCATCAGCATCCGCGTCGTCAACAAAAATATCAGCATCCATAGAATAGTCGACGTCCTCGAAGGTTGCAACACTGCTGCAGCCCACGGCACGACCCGAGCTGAGCGGTGGAGAGAAAGCGCAGTCCTTCGCGCGAGGCACGGCTGAACGCGGGGTATCGGGACGCAGCCTCCGGGGAGGTCTGTCCAGAGGACTCGAGAAGAAGCGGAAGGTCGACGATCTCCTCGTCGCTGCTGCTGGATTCCCCTCGAAATTCCGGTCAGAGCGCAGAGGAGGGGAGGTCAGGGAGTCGAATTGTTGAGGGCGGCTCGAGTCCCGCCAGGAGCTCACCGGTGGTGGTGAAGACCGAGGAGACGGCGGCAGTCCTGCTTCGCTCCACGAAAAGTTTGCGCTGGCATGACCAAAACCTTGAGGCCAAAGTCGGTCCCCATTGTCTCTACAGGCAGGCACTGCAACCCCAGAGGAAGATACAAGGTACGAAAGGTGAACGGCCTGACTGAAGCACAGATAGAAGACACGTGGGTAGTCATGATGTCCAGGAGACCGAAATGGCTGAGGTAGACAAAGAAGAGCGCAGTAGGTAGGCAACCACACGTTAACCCTACTCCTGCAAGTCACATTTCTGAACAACCGACTGGGGATCAGAATTTGACGGATGTCTACAGATCAGTGAATCCCAGCAGGAGTATCCAATGCCCCAGCGCCGATTGGACACGGAGGGATAGCGTTCGCAAGTGGTTGCGGAGTGGGATCACAATTCGCCGACAGTCTGCTGAGCACCCAACTTAGACGAGCCACCAGCACTTTTGTCCATGAATTGGCAGACCCACTTAACGATGACCAATTGATGAGAAAGAAGGCGAAAAACAGACAGCGCATGACACATCATAGCATTGACTGGCCCCGTCAACTCGACAACGCAAAGAAAATATTACTCCCAAGCGGCAAGCCACCACGATGACTGAATATACTTTCCGCTAAACCCAACCTACCGGCATGCCAACTGAATTCGCATGCCACTACAAAATTTACGCGGCGGCATGCTCTTGTCGGCACCTGTGTGTATTTACGTGCCTACTTCACAACGTGCATCGCCCTTGCAATGCACAGCACGCTGCTGAGCCGCATGCAGCGGCATGCTTGGCGCACACTGCCCACAGCAGCACAAACACAGACGTGATCCGCCACCGCCCCTGCACGAGAGTGGGCGGGCTGGAACGCCGGGTGCTCTGTAGTGCTCCTGCATTCTATGAAAAAGGACTCCCCTCTTCTCGCGGAGTGGTGCAGGCATCCCCCACACTATCATCGTATGTTCGTCGTATTCCTTACTGTTCAAGTGGCATGCGCCATTCCGCCGATTCCCAAAGGGGATATGGGGCGGCGGGGCGGGGGTTGGAGGCCCGCGATGGTCCCCATATAAAATACGCTACTATCCCTATAACGCGGGGGATGGAAGGTGCCCTATAGGGCTCCTGCATTCTACTCAAAAGGACTCCCCCTACTCCCGAGGCAACCGTCTCTCGTGAAAAAACTGTTGCTCCGCGCTCCCGAGGCAAGGATCCCCCGTAAAAAAGACAGCGATGTGTCCGCGCCCCGAGACGGCCCAGGCGGGCCAGCAAGACAACCGAGGCAACCAAGATGGCCCCAGATGCCTCGAAGAGGGGCCGAGATGGCCCCAAGGCGGCCCAGTATGGCCTCAAGGCTGCCGAAGATGCCTCCAAGAGAACCCCAAAAGGCCACAAGAGGACCCCCAACGGGGTACGAAGAAGCCAACATCAGTGATTCCCATTCGGTGCTTGAAGAATTCTCACAGTCTCACCGTTTCGGGCTTCCGCCAGCTCAAGACGGCCCAAGAAGCCTCCAAGATGGCCCCACGATGGCCCACGAGGCCCCCACGAGACCCCAAAGATCGACCAAGAGGACCCCACGAGGGCCCAAGAGGCATTAAAACCGGCCGCGAGACGGCCCAAGAGGGCATCCCGTGGGACTCAAGACGGACCCAGAACGCCCTTCGACTGCACAAGACGGCAACGGCCCCCAGACACCCGCCATACGGTCAAGAGGGCGTTAAGACTGCCTAAGAGTTTTAAGACGCGGATCCCAATGACTGCCTTACAAGAGGCCAAGACAGCTCCAAGGCAACCCAAACAAACTTCACGAGAGGCCATCACATAGTCAAGACGAAAGGTGTCACCTACGACGATCGGCATAGTCTGCTTCCTCCTCCTCCTGCTGCGCATCATCATCATCATCATCATCATCATCATCATCATCATCATCATCATCATCATCATCATCATCATCATCATCATCATCATCATCATCATCATCATCATCGCCATCATCGTCAGCATCATCATCATCATCAGCATCATCATCATCATCATCATCATCAGCAGCATCAGCATCATCATCATCATCATCATCATCATCATCACCATCATCATCAGCATCATCATCCTCATCCTCATCATCATCATCATCCTCCTCCTCCTCCTCCTCCTCCTCCCCGTCGTCGGCAGCAGTATCGTCATTATTATCATCATCATCATCAGCAGCAGCAACACCATCAAAATCACCACCAGCAGCAGCAACAGCACCAGTAGAAACATCACCATCCTCATCATCATCATCATCATCATCATCATCATCATCGTCATCATCATCATCAGCATCATCCTCAACATCATTAGCATCACCATCATCATCATCCGCATCATCATCGGCATCATCAGCATCATCATGAACAGCAGCATCGTCATCACAACCACCGCCACCACCAGCATCATCATCATCATCATCAACATCATCAGCAGCATCAGCATCAGCATCAACGTCAGCACCAGCATCGTCTTCAGCAATGCCGGCATCAGCATCATCATCATCATCATCATCATCATCCTCATCAGCGTCATCAGCATCATCGCTGGCGTCGTCATCATCATTCGCATCAGCATCATCAGCACCAGCTTCATCCTACCATCTAATCGTCCTCGCCGTTACCCTCCCCGTCAACATTGTCAGCAGCATCATTGTCTTTAGTATCACCTGTCACCCTCATCATACGCATCATCATATCGTCATCCTCCCGTCCTCCTCATCATCCTCCTCATCCTCCTCCCCGTCACCATCCATCATCATCAGCATCAGCATACACTCATCATCATCATCGTCATCATCATCATCATCATCATCATCAGCATCATCATCATCAGCATCATTATCATCGTTGTCGTCGTCATCGTCGCCAGCATCATCGTCATCAGCATCAGCATCAGCATCAGCATCATCATCAACATCATTATTAGCATCGTCTGCAGCAGCAGCCGCATCAGCATCAGCATCAGCATCATCAGCATCATTATCAGCATCATCAGCAGCATAATTATCACCATCACCATCGTCGTCGCCATCAGCATTCACATCAGCATCATCATCAGCATCAACATCATCATCAGCATCAACATCGTCATTGCCATAATCATCACGATCACCAGCACCATCGTCATCAACAACAGCAGCATCAATATCAGCATCAACATCAGCATCATCATTAGCAATATCATCATCAGCATCATCACCGTCACCATCACCATCGCCATCATCGTCAGCATCATCATCAGCGCTATCATCACCATCACCATCACCGTCACCATCACCATCACCATTACCATCATTATCATCATCAGCATTAGCAGCAGCATCATCATCCTCATCCTCATCATCATCAGCATCACCATCATCACCATCATCACCATCATCATCATCATCATCATCAGCATCATCATCATCATCGTCAACATCAATATCAACAACAGCACCAGCATCATCAGCAGCATCAACACCCTAATACTCCGTAGATTATCATCAAGGCTTTCCCAAGCCTGGAGGACACGAGGTGTCACGCAAGACGGCCTCACGTGCCCCCTCGAATGTCGCCACCCAGAATGCTGGGCTGGCACGGTGGCGGCACTTGCCGCAGGCAGCGGGATAAAACCGAGCCTATTTTGACTCCCAGTGACTGCGTGTAGCTTCGGCATTGCCCTGCCCAGCTTCCACATCCTGCGCAATTCTGACGGGTTGCTGGAGCATGTCAGCCAGGACCAACTAACTCTGAAGGACAAGAGAAATGATTGACGAGCTATGAACGGGACTGCAGGCATAAGATGGAGAATGAGAGGGAAGACGGAAGAGAAAGACAACGACGAGGACACGGAACAAGAAGAGGATCAGACGGAAGAGCAGCAGGAACCGGAGGGGAATGAGGAGGATGCGAAGAAAGATTGAGGCGAGAAAAAGCAGGAGCGCGAGGAAGACGGGTGACAAATGCACTGTGAAGGGGGGCACAGGAAGCGAAAGAGAAGGGTGAAGAAGGAAACAGGGAGCAGAACGAGGGAGATCCTGTACTTGCCTTGCCCAAAGATCATGCTTCCCTTTCCACTGACCAGTTCTGCTGTGTACAGAATCGCGCCCGCAAAGGAAAGTGATTGGCCAATTCCAGGTGCAGCAAGGAAAACCCGCCCCTATCATGATTAGGGCCTCAAGCGAAAGCGAACAGGCTGAGCAATTTGTCTGAAAGCGCCGGACGCAGCGTTTTCTCGGAAGCGGGACATACGAATGTCACCGTGAAACTACCCCATCGGCTGAATACTGACGTAAAAGAACATAACCAACGCATGCAAGAGCCACCAATGTACAAGTATGCAAAATATTACAAGAATCGGGAATGATGCATGCTGCCCACGAGTACAAGGTTACTCATACGACACCACATAACAGACAAGGCGAGTGAACCGATCGCCAACTGTAGCCATGATCGGTCACTGTTGATCGAAACCGAATAGACATGTTCATACTTCGGAGGCAACTCATGGGGGGCCTCCCATCCCATAGGGCTGGCAGGCGCTAGATGGTGCTAGTCGGCGCTAGTCGACGCTCAATCGACGCGAATCGACGCTACCTAAATCCGCGCCATCCCATCGATTACCCAACGTAGTCAACGCGAACCGACCCCAAATACGGAATTACGAAGGCACACAGGGCCCCAACGTTTCCCCAAACAATGTTTGCACTTAATGGTTCTGACTTCCCCCCAAAAGAACTGCGCCTGCCTGTCAGCCTGGCGGCTATGGTGTCGCCGTCGCCGCCTCGTCGCGCCCGTCGCCTGGGCCTGTCTGTCGGTATGGCAGCTATGTTGTCGCCGTCGCCGCCCCGTTGCCGCCTCGTCGCCGCCCATCGTCTGGGTTTGTTGGTCGGTATGGCGCTACGTTGTCGCCGTCGCCGCCCCGTCGCCGCCTCGTCGCCGCCCGCCGTATGGGCCTGTCTGTCGGTTCGGCAGCTACGTTGTCGCAGTTGCCGCCCCGACGCCGCTTCGCCGCCGCCCAAGATTGCACAACGCAAATTGCACCGCGCAGGTTGCACCACAAAGATTGCAGCGCATTAATTGCACCACATTAATGACGCAACGTAGCTTGCGCCGTAAAATATTGCACATCACGTAGATTATTTTTGCTATAGGAGAAATAGGATCCGCCACCCTCCCGAAGCCGGGGCTAACAGTATACACTTTCGTATCGTAACTGTCCCATGAATCTGCCGCATCGTCCATCCGAACTATGAACTCGCACCATCCCAGTCAGGCCGGTATTGACACCCTTCTTGTCACCCTCTGCAAGACAGAATATGTGTGCGCAGCCGTTTATCAAAACCATCCGTGTTCAAGAATCCTTGTTGCCAAATATGAAACGACATGCACACGCGCGCGCAGTCGCGAGCACATGCCGAAATCCCTCAAAAAACATCAGGTGTCGCACGGGTGTAAACATCGAATGTCCAAGAATACGGTTTAAACACATTTTTAAAATATGAATAAAAAACTTCGTCGCAACACGAACGTTCTAAAAAAACTTGCGCGCGCGCGAACTTGCGAATTCATAAGAAACCCATATGGTTCGAACCTTTTTATAAATCAAGGCTCTCAAACGGGTTTCGCGCGCGCGTTTCGACATCGTTCGAACGCCCTTGCGCGCGTACTGTCGCCAGAATCCTTTTGCTGAAAAAGCGGGGCGAAGTGCACACGCGCGCGCGTCGTCGCGCGTGCAGGCCGCAATCTGTCAAAACCTGACGTTTCGCAAGGATGTCGTCACACAGCGCCCCGAAACCAAGTAAGAACAATGCGGTTTCGCGACATCAATTGCCACGACAACGTGCGCTCGCGCTCTCGCGAAATCTTAAGAACACCATCGGTTTTTCAATCTGTTCATGGAATTGTGCCAAACGGGCCTCATTCGCCGCATGCTGGACTCATTCGAACGCACTCGCGCGCGTGCTGGGGGGGGGCACGGTCCATGTCAAAGAACACTCTACGAGCCACTCTCGCGCGTCGGCCGCGCGCGCATGTCGAACTCCTTCCAAAACCTTCAGCACCGACGCGAGGACGCCGTCATCGCCGTCGGCGTGCCCAGCATCGGCGCCATCACTGGCCGTGCCGTCGTCGTTGCCAGCATCGCCACCAGTATCGCTACTATCATCATCGCGTCTACCGTCGTAGACGTTGCCATGATACCGGGCCGCCCAAGTCGCCGACTCGCACTGAAGTGCCCGCTGGGGTGTGCCCAGCGGTCACCGCCACCGCGGCCGCGTCGGTCGCGCCAAACTAGCTAGCCTCTGCGGGCGCGCGCATGCGCGCAGTGGCGCGGCCGCAGAGATGCACCAGCCAACGCCAAGCACTCATCGCAATGGCCGCCGCATGGGTTCTGCAAACCAAGTTGCGGGTGGGTGGGTGGGTGGGACGTTTGCAAGAGCATGGAATGTGTCAACTCGTTTGTAACAAACAGGTGCGCAACATAGACTGCACCGCACGGAGCGCACTGCACATCTTGCGCCACCCAGATTGACTCTCCTCTTTTCCTTTCCTTTTTTAAAAAAGAAATGATCTACCCGCCCACAAACCCCTCCTGGACTTAACGGTTCACCATGTCGTATTATAATTCCCAACCATCCTGTGGTGTTGGGTCCTCGTTTTGAAGAGACAGCGCCCCGCGTCCTCCCTCATCCTCCTCCTCCCCTCCTCCCTGCTCCTCCCTCCTCCCCCTCCTCCCTGCGTTTCACCCACCCAGTACAGCGCTCCGTGGCCCCATACGGAGCCCCACCGAAGGTCCCAGTGCTGCCGGCCGCATGCGTCCCGCACACCCAATGCAGCGTTTCGTGGCCCTCCTCCCCCTGCTCCTTGCGTTTCACCCAACTGGTACAGCGCTTCGTGGCCCCATAGGGGGCCCCACCGAAGGTCCCACCGCTGCCGGCCGCATGCGTCCCGCACACCCAGTACAGCGTTTCGTGGCCCTCCTCCCCCTGCTCCTTGCGTTTCACCCACCCAATACAGCGCTTCGTGGCCCCATAGGGAGACCCGCCGAAGGTCCCAATGCTGCCGTCCGCATGCGTCCCGCACACCCAGTACAGCGTTTCGTGGCCCTCCTCCCCCTGCTCCTTGCGTTTCACACACCCAGTACAGCGCTTCGTGGTCTCATAGGGAGCCCCGCCGAAGGTCCCAATGCTGCCGTCCGCATGCGTCCCGCCCACCCAGTACATCGTTTCGTGGCCCCATAGGGAGCTTCACCGAAGGTCCCAGTGCTTCCGCCTGCATCCAGTACAGTCCTCCTCTCCCTCCTCCCTGCGTTTCACCCACCCAGTACAATGTTTCGTGGCCCCCTAGGGAGCCCCACCGAAGGTCCCAGTGCTGCCGGCCGCATGCGTCCCGCATGCCCAATACAGCGTTTCGTGGCCCCACAGGAAGCTCCACCGAAACCACCAGCGGGACCGTTTGCACGCGTCCCGAAACAACTAATTTTGCATTTTCGCCCACACAGTACAGCGTCTCGTGGCCCCGTAAGGAACTCCGCCGAAGGCCCCAGTGCCGCCGTCCGCATGCGTCCCGAAAACACCATGTGGCATTTTTACCCACCCAGTACAGTGCTTCGTGGCCCCATTGGGAACCCCACCGACGGCCCCAGTGGGACTGTCCGCAAGCGTTCCGAAACACCCAATGTGGCATTTTCACTCACCCAGTACAGCGTTTCGTGGCCCTATAGGGAGCTCCACCGAATGTTTCAGTGCCACCGTCCGCATGCGTCCCGAAAACCCAATGTGGCATTTCACCCGCCCAGTACAGCGCTTCGTGGCTCCATAAGGAACTCCACCGAAGCGCCCAGTGGGACCGTCCGCGTGCGTCCCGGAAACTGAATTTGGCATTTCCTCCCACCCAGTAAAACGTTTCGTGGCCCCATAGGGAGCTCCACCGAAGGCCCCAGTGCCACCGTCCGCATGCGTCCCCGAAACCCGATGTGGCATTTTCACACACCCATTACAGCGTTTCGTGGCCCCATAGGAAGCTCCACCGAAGCGCCCAGTGGGAGCGTCCGCATGCGTCCAGGAAACCCAATTGGCACACCACCCACTCAGTACAGCGCTCCCCTACCCAGTGCAGCGCTTCGTTGCCCCAGAGGGAGCTTCATGGTTGGGTCCTTCGCCAAGATAACTTTCATATGGTTCTGCCCCATCGCCCATCATAAATATGAGCGCATACCATCCCAGCCCAACCAGCATCGACACCCCCAGCCATCCTTTGCCAAAAAACTACGCGCGCGCATTTGTTAACCAGCAAGGAAAAATTCGGGCGAAACGCACGCGCGCACGTCGTCGCGCGCATGCCAGTATCCTTCAAAAACCTTAGGCCCCGTAAAGATTTTAACATCGAGCGTCCAAAAACATAAAAGCATGTGGTTCCGCAACACGGGTTTGCTATGAAAACTTGCGCGCGCGCTCTTGAGAAGTTTGAAGAAAACCAACTGGTGTTAAACAAGTGTGTAACATGCTACCAAATTGGCGTCGGGCGCGCGCACGTCAAGATCGCTCGAACGCCCGCGCGCGCGCTGTCGCGAGAAACCCTTGAACAACAAAAAACGGGGCGAAGTGCACGCGCGCGACGTCGCGCGCGCATGCCGGAATATATATATATATATATATATATATATGTGCATACATACATACATACATACATACATACATACATACATACATATATACATACATACATACATACAAACATACATACATACATACATACATACATACATACATACATACATACATACCTACCTACCTACCTACCTACCTACATGCATGCATGCATGCATGCATGCATGCATGCATGCATGCATACATATACACACATATACATACACATATAATTGTATATAGTTCATGTGTATGCATATACATATGTATATGTATGTGTAAAGTTTCGCACGGATGTCATAACCGAGTGCCCCGACACCAAGTAAGAACATACCGCTTCGCGACATCAGTTGCCACGACAACTTGCGCTCGCGCTCTTGCGGATTCTTAAGAACACCATCGGTTTGTTCAACATGCTCCTGGAATTCTGCCAAACGGGCTCCTCGCGCCGCATGCCGAAATCATTCGAACGCACCCGCGCGGGCGCGCTGGGGCGGGGGGGGGGGCACGATCCCTGCCAAGCAATACCCTGCGAGCCACTCTCGCGCGTCGGCCGCGCGCCCAGCTGCGCGGCGCCGCCGCTCAGCTCTGGCATTGGCCGACTGCGTGGGCCTGCCGAAGACATCGCCCGCGGCGCCTGCCCCAAGCTCATCCTCCATCGCCCCCTGCCCATCCTCCTCCTCCCCCTCCTCCCCCTCCTCTCCCCCTCCTCCTCCTCCTCCTCCTCCTCCTCCTCCTCCTCCTCCTCCTCCTCCTCCCCCTCCTCCTCCTCCTCCTCCTCCTCCTCCTCCTCCCCCTCCTCGAGGCAAGCAGGACGCCCCGCACACCCACAGGGCCTAGGCCACGAGGGGGGCCCGAGCCGTCGAGGCCACCACGGCCGCCCTCCGCGCAGTCCAGACATCCGGCGGCGGCGCAGGCCCTCGCAGTCGGGGACATCGCCCTCGCGCTCGCCGGCCACGCCGTCGACGTCGTCGAACCCCTCGTCAAAGTCGTCCTCGTCGCACAAGGGCCTGAGGGGGACCGCGCTGCCGCGGCCTGCCCTCAGCACCGCGCTGGCCCCTCTGCGGGGGCTCGGGCTCGCGTCGCAGCCAGGCCTGCCATGCGCCATGCTTCCTCCAACGCCGCCACGTCGCCCTCGACCTCCCGATCGACCTCGACCTTTTTCTCCAAGACCTCCTGCTCGGACTTCGCGTCGCATGCCAAGCTGCCTCTCTGCGCGCCCTCCTCGTTGCTGTCCTCGCCGTCGCTCGCGCCGCCGAGGGCCCCGAAGCCCCGTTCCTGGCAGCGCCGCTGCGCCAGGGCATTGGCCCTCGGCCCCGGCGCCCGCGCCAGCCTGCCAGCCGCCCGCCGCGCCCGCGGCCGCCCCGCCGCACTCGCGCGCAGGCATCCGCTCCTCGAGCTCGTCCTCCAGGATCCTCACCTCCCCGAGGGCGCACTGCGGGGCCAGGCACCTCGAGGACTGCCCCCCCGACCCCTGGGGCGGCCAGCTTCCAGCCCGCCGCCGCGCCGCCCACGAGCGCCGACCTGCGAGCCACCTCCACCGGCCGCCCACGCGCACGGCGCCAGCTCCAGGGGCCGAGCCTCGTGCCCCGGCGGCACCTCCAGGCCCGCGGCCCGACGCCGCACCTCGACCCGACCGCGCGGCGCGCGCCACGGGAGCGCTAGGAGCTCACGGCCCGCTGCGCACCGCGCGCCGCCCTGGCGGGGCGGCATCGCCGAGGCGGGCGACCAGCACCGCCGCCGCCCCGCGGCAGTGACACAGGCGGCCTCCGCCAGGCAGCAGCCCAGCCTGCAGCGCCAAGGGCGCTGCCTCTCCACACAGATTGCACCACATAGATGGACCACATAGTTTGCGCCACTTAGACTGCACCGCCCAGCCTGCACAACATAGACTGGACCGCATAGTTTGCACGACGTGGATTGCACAACATCGCGTTGCGCCCCATAGAACGCACAGCATCGATTATACCACACAGATTACACCACTCACGTTGTATCACATAGCTTGCACAAAATAGATTGCACCACATCGTTTGCGCAACATAATGCTAGAGACACACTGCTGGGGGTCCACGCTGGCTAAAATTTGCTACCAAGTCATGCCGCCCCATGATAGAATGGCGCGCCGGGCGGCAAAAGGTTTCGAACACGAGTCCCCGATGAAGGGCTGCGGGGGAGCATCCCCAATTTCGAAGCACACCTGACTACCAACAGTAATCGGTGCAGTGCGAATCAATAGACACTGCCTCGGCGAACGCGAGGAGAAACAGGGGGAGCATACTCGAACGCGAGCAGTGCCCCCCTTCTCCATCCGATGCACGCCCCGCCGCGTCCGCGCCCAAGCCTCGCGCGCCCGCGCACCCCATGCTCGGGCAACCCAAGCAAGACGAGGGCAGGATACAGACAAGTCGGACTTGAATATCAGTGGACGCATCGGGAGCCCCCGGGGGATCGCGATGCACGCATGGAAGCCTCCCGAGCGGAATTCGAGCAGACGGGGTTGGAGGGCCGCGACACCTCGCCGATGCATCGCCGATGCACCGGCGATGCATCGGTGACGTCGGCGGTGCATCGGCGCCATCGGCGCGGCGAATAACCAGCTCCACATCGGAACGCATGCATCGGCGATGCGGCACGATCCCCCGACCCCATTGAAGGAGCCCTGGGACACACAAACAAATACAAAACAATAGCCGCATTCCCCGTACTTTTCCCCATAGTTCTGGGTTCTTGTCTTCCCCCCCACTTCCCATACTCTCCCATATTTCTGGGGAATCGACGATTCATTGTGTTTGTGTCTTTTTCCCTCCTGACCCACATGCTCAGGCCCCAGCTGGAAGGCCCGGAACGCAGGCGCCCTCGTCGCCAAGGAGGCGGACACACGGGCCCCCCCCCCCGCGCCTCCCCCGCGGCGCGGGGCCCCCGCTCCCGCCTCGCCGCGGCTCACTCCCGCCTCCTGGGCGGGGGGCCGGTCGTCTTTCTGCGGAAGTGGTCCTCCATGGAGCCATTACCAGCCTCGAACTTATCCCTATCCCTAAGATTGGCACCCCGACAGGCGGTGGCAATCTTAGGAATGCGCCCTCAAAACAGAAGGGAATCCCTAAGATTGGCATCGTGATGAGGAGGTGCCCAGCATAGGGATAGGGATATGTTCCAGGCTGGTAAAACCAGGTGGTCGGCGGCGGACAAACCTCCCTTTCGCAAACCTCCCCTCAGTGAAGAGGGCCTGGGACCGAAACCGACGGACCTGGGCCCGCAAGACTGACGGCCGCGACGCGCGGACCGAAAACGGCCAACTGGCTAATCGGCGTGTCAGGGTAGGAGGTCTGTCAACCTCCGAAAAAAACTCCTCTTCAGAGGGGCCCTGTCTCCTTGGTTTTTT
>CAUYUJ010021272.1:0-80000 GCA_963575745.1 Prorocentrum cordatum
CCCATTCCCTGGGGCCGGTTTCCCATCCCGAGTCGTTCTTTGATGGTCCAGGGGCCCAGCGAGGGCCCCTCGAGGCCGAAAACATAGAATTGTCCAGGCGAAGCAACCTCACAGCGATGTGTATAAGCATATCTGGAAGCATTCCCCTTAAGATTCAGGTGAGAATCCAGTTGTAGAATTCTGCTGTTCTCGCAGTCGCAGTCGCATTCGCAATGACAGTCGCAGTGGCAACGGCCTTAGGATCCAATGGAATCCTAAGGATTCCTAGGGATTCCTAAGGCATCCTTAGGAATCCATCGGAATCCATCGGAATCCTAAGGAAACCTGATTCCTAGGGATTCCTAGGGATTCCCGAGGATTTCTTGGGAATTCTAAGGATTCCGAAGGATTCGCCTGCCTCGGCCTCAGCTTCAGCCTGCATCAGCCTCAGCCTCAGCCTGTCTCAGCCTCAGCCTGCCTAAGCATCAGCCTCAGCCTCAGCCTCAGCCTCAGCCTCAGCCTCAGCCTCAGCCTCAGCCTCAGCCTGCCTCGGCTTGCCTCGGCCTTTGCCTCAGCCTGCCTCGGCCTCAGCCTCAGCCTCAGCCTGCCTCAGCCTCAGCCTCAGCCTGCCTCAGCCTCAGCCTGCCTCAGCCTCAGCCTGCCTCAGCCTCAGCGTCAGCCTGCCTCAGCCTGCCTCAGCATCAGCCTCAGCCTCAGCCTCAGCCTGCCCCGGCTTGCCTCGGCCTCAGCCTCAGCCTGCCTCGGCCTCAGCCTCAGCCTCAGCCTGTCTCAGCCTCAGCCTCAGCGTGCCTCAGCCTCAGCCTGCATCAGCCTCAGCCTCAGCTTGCCTCAGCCGCAGCTTGCCTCAGCCTCAGCCACAGCTTCAGCCTCAGCCTCAGCCTGCCTCAGCTTCAGCCTCAGCCTCAGCCTGTCTCGGCTTGCCTCAGCCTCAGCCTCAGCCTGCCTCGGCCTCAGCCTCAGCCTCAGCCAGCCTCAGCCTGCCTCAGCCTCAGCGTCAGCCTCTCAGCCTCAGCCTGCATCAGCCTCAGCCTCAGCCTCAGCCTGCCTCAGCCTCAGCCTCAGCCTGCTTCAGCCTCAGCCTCAGTCTGCCTTCAGCCTCGCCTCAGCCTCAGGCTGCCTCAGCCTCGGCCTGCATCAGCCTCAGCCTCAGCCTCAGCCTCAGCCTGCCTCGGCGTGCCTCAGCATGAGCCTCAGCCTGCCTCGGCCTCAGCCTGCCTCGGCCTCAGCCTGCCTCGGCCTCAGCCTGCCTCAGCTCGGGCATTCAAAATATGGCACAGGACTGGTGTTCTGGGAAGACGAAGAACACGAAGTGGCCTACAATTGGCTCCGGGCATTCAAAATGCGGCCTGGGAATGGTGTTCTGGGAAGACGAAGAGCACGAAGTGGCCTACAGTTGGCTCCGGGCATTCAGAATGTGGCCGCCTGGGAATGGTGTTCTGGGAATGCATTCCTAAGGATTCCTAAGAATTCCTAAGGATTCGTAAGGATTCCTGGGGCTGCGGGTTTTGTCCGGTTCCCGCCCATTGGTCGACCCCTCTGGGGCGTCAAGATGCTTTCTTTTGACACCACTAGAAACCTATCAGCAAAAGCTGTTAGGTAAAAACCTCTGTCTTCATTCTTTTCACAACCTCCGTCCTGGGATCACACGCTTTGTCATTGCAAACAAAAAAACGCTTTCGGCCCCGTCAGGGGAACGGCCTGGGACGAGGAGCGGCCCAGGGCGACGAGGCTGGCCCTGGGGCGACGAGGGGGGCAGTGATGAAGACATCAGGACGGGAGGTTTCTCCTAATTGTCAACCTCTGGGGGGCCCTCACCGGGCCCCGGGAGCGTCCAAAAACGACTCGGGATGCAGAGCCGGCCATGGGGGAAGGGTCGGGACCGCTGGGGGTCGACGGAAAGGAACAAATCCTTGCGTCGGGGGTCTGGGCTGCCTCTCCGCCCCGCCCTCCCGCTCCTATCGACCCCCTCGCGCCGGGAAGCAATCGCGACGGCGAAGCCATCGCGCTGCGAAGCCAGACCCCCTCGAGTGATGAAAACATCAGGACGGGAGGTTTCTCCTAATTGTCAACCTCTGGGGGGCCCTCACCGGGCCCGCATCGACAGGGACCGCGCGTCGGACCTCTGGGGTTCTTCGGCCCTGGCCTCGCGCGCCCCACGCTGCCTCCAAGACCCCCTCGAGTGATGAAAACATCAGGACGGGAGGTTTCTCCTCATTGTCAACCTCTGGGGGGCCCCCGCCGGGCCCCGGGAGCGTCAAAAAATACGACTCGGGATGCAGAGCCGGCCATGGGGGAAGGCTCGGGACCTCCTGGGGGTCGACGGAAAGGACAAATCCTTGCGTCGGGACCCGCCCTCCCCTCTCCCGCTCCGCCCTCCCCGCTCCGTATAGGACCCCCTCGCGCCGGGAAGCCATTACGTCGGGGGTCTGGGCTGCCTCTCCGCCTCGCCCTCCCCGCTCCTTATAGTAGACCCCCCCCGCGCCGGGAAGCCATCGCGACGGGAGGTCTTCCGCCCTTCTCGGCCCCTGCAGAGGGCGCCCTCGCCGGGCCCCCGGCGGCCGTCAAGGGACGACCCATGGGATGCAGAGCCCGTCCCCGGGGGAGGGCGTCCAGACCTCTGGGCGTCGACGTTGCGAAGAAAGCACGACGTCGGGGGTCTGGGCCCCTCCCACGCCGAGAGGGCCCACCGGCGGGAGGCGGCCTCGGGGCTGGCCGCCGTGCCAAGCGACCGGCCAGGTGGCCTCCTTGAGATTGTCTCCTTACTGCTGCTGCTCCTCCTGCTCCCGCCCCCCCTCTTTTGGAAGCTTCTGGCCGCCGGTGAGACTCGTGGGGTGCCTCGGAAACCCGCGCGACTTCGCGCAGGGGCCGCCCCCGGGAGCCGCCATGGAACACGCGTGCGCCCGCCGAAGCCACCGCCGCACCACCGCCCTGCCCGGGCCCGGGAGGGCCTTGGCCCGGGTGACGGTCCCAGAGATCCGACGTCGTGATTTTTTCCATACGGGGCCCCCAGAAGCACTTCTCGACCCATTCCCCAGGGCCGGTTTCTCATCCCGAGTCGTTTTTTGACGGTCCCGGGGCCCGGCAAAGGCCCCCCTCGAGGCCCTGCTTCGGCTCCGCGTGTCGCTTCCACAGTCCTGGCCCGCCGCACCTCGGCGCAGCGCGCGGCCCGCTTCCGACGCCCCAGGCGTCGACGCCCCGAGCTCTCTCCGGCCTCCCGCCGCGGGGGGCGGAGCCCTCGCGCTGTGCGCTCGCGCGAGGCATGTGGCGCGTCGCCAGGGCCGCCGCGGCCACCCGCTGAGCAACAGTTCCTGACCGCATCTTTCCCACTCAGAGGTGGGTGGTGGTATATATATATATATATATATATATATATATATATATATCCTTGAGATTCTCATGGGTTGTATCTCGTCCCCCCTCCGTCCTCGAAACGATCTCCTCTAAACCGCCTCTCCGTAGCCGCCTCGGCTCAAGCCGCGGCAGGGTGTGCGCGGTGGAGGTGCTTCTATTAGCCCTGTCAGAGAAGCAAGCGGGGGTCCCCAGAATGACCCCCTCCGAGGAGCCCGCGCCCGAGTGAGCTCCCCCCTCGGCGGCTGGGGGAGCTCACCAGCCCGCGCCGCCGCGGCGGCAGCACGGCGGTGGCAATGTTCGGAGCCGCGGGGGCTGGCGCGGGCGCCCCGCCTGGCCCGTTTGGGTTGGGCCCTGGCGGGGGGCTCCTCGGCGTGGGCGGCGGCGGAGTGCTGGGCGGCTTTCTGGGACTGCCGCCTGGCGTCGGCGCCCTGCTCCCGCCGCCGCCGCCTGCCGGAGTGGCCGCTGGAGCTGCCGCGGCCGCGGGCGGAGCCGCTGCAGGCCCCGCAGCACCAGGAGGCGGAGGCAAGGCAGCGGCGAAGCCCGGGATGGGCGGCAAGGGCGGCATGGGCGGCATGGGTGGCCCAATGGGCGGCATGGGCAAGCCGCCTGCCGCCCCGCCGCCCGCTGCAGGTCGCGGCAGAGGCGCTGGCGCTGGAGCAGGAACGCCAGCAGCCCTGGGCGGCCCCGTGGTGCCGGGTCTGATCCCAGGGATCCCCGGGGTGGGAGCCCTCGTGGGACCACCCGCTCACGCTGGGGGTGGAGGCGGCCCCGCCGTGGCAGGGCAGGCCGCCCACGCGGTGCCAGCCGCCGCCGCGCCTGTGCCCGTGGGCTGGCAGGCAGGCATGCCCGCGGCGGGCGGGGCGCTGCCGCAGTTCGGAGCAGCGTTCGCCCAGCCAGCGGTGGCGGGGGTCGCGGCGGCGGCGCAGCAGGCTGGACCCTGGGTATACGTGCCCATGGCGCCCCAGGCCGTGACCCACGGCCTCCTGGGGCTGAGCGCCGGCTGCCGCGTCGAGCTGGTGATGTACGATGCTGCCTGTCAGCCAAGCGGGACGACGACGATGACCGTGACAGGGCTGTACCCGCCTGACGCGGCAGGAGAGTTCGTGGAGTGCACAGTGGAGAGCAGCAGCGACCCTCTCTACCTGCCGATCCTGCAGGGCATCTTCGCGATGGGAAGCAGCGTGGTGCACCTCTGCACCCAGGGCGTGGCGACTTGCTGTCGCACGACCGCTTGGCCAGGGCGCAACGTGGTGCACTCGGACACGTTGCGCGTGCTGGGGGCGGCCGGGCCTGGAGGCGGAGCCGCTGATGGCGCTGGGGCTACCCCGCCTGGCGCCCTCCCTGCAGGCGATGCGCCGCCCGCCGCTGACGCTGGACCCGTGGTGCCGGGCAAGAACGCAGGTGGAGCTCCCAAGGGCTCAGGCGGTGCCGACGGTGAGGACGTGGATGGCAGGACGGCCGAGGAGATGAGGAAGATCGTCAAGAGGCTGAAGGAGAAGCTTCAGAGGAAGCGCTCCATGGGCGAGGCGCTGGCCGAGCGCGCCGAGGCTGCGCTGGAGGGCCGCCGCAGCCGCAAGAAGCAGAAGAACAGGGACAAGGATAGCTCCGACAGTGCGAGTTTTGATGAGGCCCCGACCGCTGGTTCCGGCCGCCGAGTGCAGAAGCTGGCCCGCTCCGACCCCGGGGCGCTCATGGCGGCGGGTCTGAAGCAGATCCGAGAGTATTTGGCGCAGCGGGGCGGGGCCGACAACGATGATGAGCTGGATAGGATGGCGTCCAACGTGGTGCAGTATATCACGAGCGTGTGGCACGGCATGCACCCTCAGAACGAGATGGGGGTGCGGAATGTGCGCGAGATGAGGATGATCGGGGAGTGCCTGGACGCCCTCACGAGGGGCGATCTGCCGCAGCTGGGCGACATGCTCATGCAGAGGCTGAAGGCCATCGAGCAGGCCACCAAGGACGGGCACTGGAAGATAGCCGAGCACCTCGAGCTGATCGACTCCACCGACATCGGGCTGGCCAGCAGCGCCGAGGTGTCGGCGGCCGTGGTATCCTACTCGGAGGGTGCGAAGTTGAAGGAGCGCCTCACTCGAGCGGGCGCGAGGAGGCCCCCCTAGGGATTCGGCGAGGGAGAGGGCGGGCGCACCAGGACGCCCTCTCCCGCGACGCCGCCCCCACAGACATCGAGTCCTGGAGCACAGGGGGAGAAGGGTGCGCCGACGCCCGGATCGAGGAAGGACAGGTGGAGGGCGAAGCTCTGGCGTGGACGCGGCCGAGGGCGAGGTCGCGGTCGAGGGGACGCTGGCGAGGCAGTGAAGAGAGCGTCGCCGAGCCCGGCAGCCGGGACAGGTGCTGGCGAGAGATCGGGGAGCCCGTGAGCCCGTCGCCCCACTGGCGGCCAGCACCTGGCTCGATCAGCCCTGGAGTGGATCGCAAGCCGGCCCTTCGGAGACCCTCGAGCCCTGTTCGTCGCGGGAGGTTCGCGGACGACGTGACCGCGGAGGCGAAGGCTGGCAACAAGGGCAAGCCGAAGGGCGACAAAGGGCAGCACCGCGGGACGCCACCTTGGCGCTCGTGGAACCCGAAGGGCAAGGGCGGCACGAAGGGTCAGGCCCGTGGCAAGGGCAAGGACAAGGGCCAGGGCAAGAGGTCCAACAAGAATCGGAAGTAGAATGCATGAGCTTCGAGGGCACTCGAGAGGCGTGTGACTGCACGTCCGACGGCAGCTGGGAGTCCGAGATCACCTTCTCCTCGTACCTTGAGGATGAGTGCAACGGCGCCGCTCATGGCGCAGTCTCGGACGAGCCGTCCACGCGAATTCACGACTTTCCTTACTTGAACCCGACGCGTGCCGCCAGTGAGCTGGGCAGTCTCTGTGGAGCTCCAGTTCGTGTTGTGGGACGCCGTCTAGCTGACCTCAGTACTTCTTCGCCCGCGTCGAGCGGGGCACTTGGTAATTTTGATGCGAAATCGTACGATGATATCCTCTCACCACTGACCGCAGGGAACGGACGGCGTGACCTGCTGCCGTTGCCCTGCGTCGATTTGACGATCGAGGAGTTGAGCATGAACGGCGTTGTGTTCGGCGAATCGGAGCCAGTCGATCCCTCCTTCGAGGACGACCTGAACGGCTGGCTGAAGCTCACTGTCCTGAGCCTGAACTTCCAGTACGCGCTGGGGGGCAAGCATCCTGGTCTCAAGATGGCCCCCTGGAAGGTAAGGCACGGGCCCGCCAGCGCGGTGCAGCCGAAGGCCCTGAGGTTGCTGGCCAGGAGTGTGGGCACGTTCCTATGCCAGTACGAGGGCTCCGTGGCGAACCTCGACTGGACCCAGGAGCTGAAGTCGTCGGCAGTGAGCTACACGGGCATGGAGGTGTACCCAGCCGAGCAGCTAGACCGCGAGCGCCTCTTGCTCGCCCTGCCGTCGAAGGAGGCTTGCGGCTCGGTATTGGCGACCGAGGTGAGCGAAGGCTGGATCAGGAGCGTGCTGGAGCACCCGGAGTGGGTGATGAAGAGCCCCGCGGAGCTGGGCGAGATGCCCAAGACCCCGCGCGTCTGGGCCGAGGATGACGAGTGGGAGCTCATCGCGGCCGAGCTCGTGAACAGGGGCATCCTCGTCCCGATCGAGGCCGACGAGATCGTGAAGGTCAAGGGCCGTCGCGTGCTGGGCGGCCTCTTTGGTGTGCGAAAGTCGGGACACGTCAAAGGCTCGGGGCCGCAGCGGCTAGTGATGAACATCATCCCGAGCAACTGGTTGCAGGAGACGGTCCAGGGGGACATGGGTCTCCTCCCGACGACAGACAAGTGGAAGAGCGTCATCCTGAGGAGCGGCGAGGTGATGATGAGCTCGTCGGAGGACCTCAAGTGCTGCTTCTACGTGTACCGGTTGCCCGCGGTGTGGCACAAGTACATGGCGCTCTCCAAGAAGGTGGGCAGGTCCTGCCTCGGTCTTGACGGGACCGGCGAGGTGCACGTGGCCGCGGCCGTGATCCCAATGGGCTGGGTGTCGGCGACAGGCATCATCCAGCACATCCACCGGCGGCTGCTTCGTGAGTGGCTGGAGGGAGTGCCTCCGCTGCCTGAGGACCGTGAATTGCGGCGCGACCTTCCTCTGCCTCCACATCGTGAGAGAGGCTCGGTGGTCTCTCAGGGCGAGGCGAGGCTGCCGGTGCGAGGCGAGCTGGGCCGATCCTACAGCGACGAGCGCCCACAGGTGTACATCGGTCGCACAGGGCAGCGGTATGGCTTCTCCCCATCCAAGTGGGCGAACCCCTTCAAGGTGTCAAAGATGATGCCGAGGAGCGAGGCCATCGCGAATTACGAGAGCCACCTGCGCGACTCGCCCGATCTGCTGGCCTGCTTGCCCGAGCTCTCGGGCTGTCGCCTCCTGTGCCACTGCAGGCGAGGGCAGCGCTGCCACGGGGACGTGCTGGTCAAGATGTGGGCGGAGACGGTGCCGAAGGCGACGAGAGGAGATGACACGCTCATACCGGAGTGTGCTGGTACGGCCTGCTGGGTGGTGTGGCCGGTGTACATCGACAACCTTGACGTGCTGGAGGTTACCGACGAGGTCTCCGCGGCGGCGCTGAAGGCACAGGGCCCCCCGAGGTGGTGCAGCTGGCTTGCGAGAGGTACGCGCAGCGGGGGGTGCCCAGGAGCGAGGATAAGGCAGTGTGCCGTGAGCCTGTCAGTCAAGTTTTGGGTGAGCTCATTGACGGCACGAGGGGCGTGATCAGCCCGCCCCTGGAGTTCGTGTACCGTCTGCTGGGCCTCACCTTCGCCACGCTGGATCGGAATGTGCTGACTCAGACTTGGCTGCAGGTGGTGGCGGGCCGCTGGGTGCGAGCGATGATGTTCAGGCGTGAGACGATGTCCGTGTTCGACGACCTGTGGCGTGCCGTGGTGCGCTGGAGAGGCGAGCGCAGGCTGCCCGCTCCCGTTCAGAGGGAGCTGCTGCTGGCCGTGGGGCTCCTGCCGCTCATGAAGTGCGACCTCAGGACGCCCGTGAGCGGGCTCGTGACCGTGTCCGACGCCAGCATGCGCAAGGGGGCGGTATGCCGGGCTGTGCGCCTGCTCCCACACGGCGTTGAGGCAGCCAAGGCTTCTCGCAGGCGCCAGGTGGGGCGGCTGCAGGACGAGGGCGTGCTGCTGTCGCTCTTCGACGGGATCGGAGGTGGAAGACGGGCCCTCGACATGCTGGGGCTGAGCGTGGCCGTGTATGTTGCGTCGGAGACGGACCCAGAGGCCTGCCGCGTGGTGAAGTACGCGTGGCCGGACGTGGTGGAGCTGGGCGACGTCACGAAGCTGAGCGCGCAGGACATCGCCAAGATCCGAGACAGGGCCCCTCATGTGCGCTGGGTCCTCCTGTTTGCTGGAGCTCCCTGCGTGGACCTCACCAGGCTGAGCGTCGACAGGCGAGGGCTGTCAGGAGCGAGGTCGGGCCTTTTCTACGAGATCAAGCGGGTGAAGTCGCTGGTGAAGGAGGTGTTCCCCGTGGAGGTCGAGGTGTTCGACTTGATCGAGAATGTGTCCTCCATGACGGCCGAGGATCGCAACACGATGTCAGAGCACATGGGGCTGGCCCCGGTGATGATCGATGCCGCCGACATCTCACACGTTCGCCGAGAGAGGCTCTACTGGTGTGACACCGACCTCATGACGCCGTGGCAGGGCGAAGTCTGTGTGAAAAGTGAGGTGGTGAAAATGACGATCCCTGGAGGTCCAGGCCCGCTGGGCCGCTGGCTGCGCCCTGGGCGAGAGTGGTCAGGAGCCGAGGTTCCTGAGCAGCGTCTGCCCACCTTCGTGAGGTGCATCCCGCGCGGGCGTGCCGGCGACAAGCCAAAGGGCCTGCACCAGTGCAGCGAGGCCGAGCTGGAGCGTTGGCGGAGGCACGACTTCTGCTATGCGCCGTACCAGCTTCGAGATCCCCACTGTCTGCGATGGCAAGGAAGTGCGCTGGAGCCTGCGGATTCCTTTGAGAGAGATGTTGATGGACTTCCCACCTGGGCACACGGCGACAGCGCGGGCCACGCGGTTCCGCAAGCTGGCTGAGCTCGAGGTGGTACGTTGCGCCCTGCTGGGTAACTCGTTCCAGTGCGGCGTGGTGGCATGGATAGTGGCGCACTGGGCTCACCGACACGGCTACCTGGACTCGGTCCCCACGATGGCGGAGGCGCGCGCGGTCGGAGGCGCCTTCGACGCTGTCGAGGGCCTGGTGCAGGTAGCCAAGGAGGGCGACGACAGCGGGGTGGTGATCAGGGACCGTGGCCTTGAAGAGGCCGAGGCGCAGGCGGACCCGAGCATCCAGATCGTGGAGGAGCTGATCCGGCGAGCTGAGGAGGGGCTCGGACGTGCGCCTCGACGCGCTGGAGGTCATGCGCCCTGACTTGTGGCCACGCCGCCCGATCAGCGTGAGCCGCTGGACGTGGAAGACAGTGCTGGTCTGGAAGTGGAGGTGGAAGAGCCACATCACGGCGCTGGAAGTGCTGAGCACGCTGGCAGGCCTTCGCTGGCGCTTCAGAGTGGGCCATCAGCTTGGCACGAGGTTCGCTCATCTGATGGATTCGCAGGTTGGACTTGGTGTGATATCGCGGGGGCGCTCCTCCTCGCATCTGCTCAACGCAGCCGTCAAGAGGATCTCAGCTCTGGTCCTGGCGGCGTCGGCAAGACCGATCTACGGGTACACCGAGACCGACAAGAACCCAGCCGACGACCCTTCGAGGGAAGGCGGCATGTCAGGTGACAGCAATGCCAAGGAAGCGTCGCATTGACTATGGGATAGACTTGGTGTCCCGCATTCGGGTGCGACGCGCGATTGGCAGATTATCACACACACTAGTTCAACCTCGTACGTTTCGCAGATATGGTCAGATGGTGCAAAGCTTTGTCTCTTGGATTCGTGCCCATGGTATCGACGTGGCCACTGACCTGGAGCAGCTCGACTTCCAATTATGTGAATGGATAGAGACGCTATGGGCGCATGGGAGGCCTGCTGGAGATGCTGGGGCCACCTTGTCTGGCGTACAGTTTTTCTTGCGACGCGAGAGAGTCTTTCACAGTGCGTGGAACCTGCTGAAGGCTTGGCAACGGACTGAAATGCCACAAAGAGCACCACCCATGCCAGAATATGTGCTGATGTCACTTGCCACGGTGGCTCGATCCTGGAGTCGAAATGACATAGCGGTGCTGCTTGTGATTGGCTACTCCGTATTCTTGCGTACAATGGAGCTTCTTACTCTCCGTAAGTGGCAGCTGCAGTTCAGCAACGACGGCCTCAGCCTTGTCATAGCCCTGCCAGTGACCAAGGCAGGCAAGAGACGACACTGTGAGGAGTCCGTCACACTCCACGACGCCAGGATTGTTCACTTCATCAAAGTGCTCACTCAGCATTTGCCGCCTGAGAGCTCGTTGCTGCAGGGCACCGTGCTCGAATTTCGTGATGTGTTCAAAGCTCTCTTGAGGTCATTGAACCTCGAGCGGCACGGTTATCAGATATATTCTTTACGCCGTGGAGGTGCCACCACTCATTACAGAAGGTTCGAGAACATGGGCTTGACTTTGATAGTGGGGAGATGGCAAGACACAGCTGTGGCCAGACTGTACATCAGTGACGGTGTGCAAACTTTGCTGCAGAACGATTTCTTGCCGGCAGAATTGGAACGATTTCGTGTACTGGCGAGTGCTCTTAACTTTGATGTGGGTTGAGATGAAAAGAAGGAGCAAAATATCTGAGCAGCTTCGCTGTCAGCATTTTCCTGACCCTCCCACCCGTCCCTGGGGATTAATGGCGGTTAACCAGAAAGGGGTGCATGGAAAGGGGCCCCGGGGGGGGTTCGGACTCGCGTCGAGCGCTGCCGCCCTCACCCGAGGGGGTTCGGACTCGCGTCGCGCTGCCGCTCCCGGTCAACTCCGAGGGGTCGGACTCGCGTCGCGCTGCCGCCCCTGGCCAGGCTTCGGAGTCCCCGGAGGACATGGGGGGGGTCTCCGCTGGCAGCCCCCCTGTAGCACAAAACCTCTGGTGAGAGGAGTAGAAAGGAGAGAGACGGGGAAAGGGGACACAGAGATAAATATCCTTGAGATTCTCATGGGTTTTATCTCGTCCCCCCTCCGTCCTCGAAACGATCTCCTCTAAACCGCCTCTCCGTAGCCGCCTCGGCCCCGCCCTGTAACCCTGCCCAAGCCGAGTTGGCTAAAATATGTGCCGATTGCGAGCCATCTGAGGATGTGCTGACGCCATCCCAGCAGGAGTGCCAGGGAAAGGGGTCCCGGGGGGGGTTCGGACTCGCGTCGAGCGCTGCCGCCCTCACCCGAGGGGGTTCGGACTCGCGTCGCGCTGCCGCTCCCGGTCAACTCCGAGGGGTCGGACTCGCGTCGCGCTGCCGCCCCTGGCCAGGCTTCGGAGTCCCCGGAGGACATGGGGGGGGTCTCCGCTGGCAGCCCCCCTGTAGCACAAAACCTCTGGTGAGAGGAGTAAAAAGGAGAGAGACGGGGAAAGGGGACACAGAGATAAATATATGTATATATATATATATATATATATATATATATGCCCGCGGTGCTGTTCTGGCCCGAGCTGCGCGAGCGGAGCTGCCCTCGCCCCGCCTTCGGCCGGGCCCGCAGACATCTGACGACGTGCTCTTTCGCTGCTCGGCCAGGTCCCGACCGCTGCCCCCCCGGGGAGCAGTTGTCCGCCCCGGGCCCGCTTCTGATGGCCCCGGGGCCCGATAGCGGCCCCCACGGGGCCGAGAACATGAGGACCGGCGGCGGCCGCGGGGCCGAACAGCTCACATCGTCCGACATCTGGCATCTCGGCACCCGGGCCAGCATGCTCGTCTCGGTGGTGGCGTGCAGCGGGCGCGAGCTCGCGGCCGTGGAGGCCTCGGGGGGAGCTTTTTCCCTCGGGCACCCGATCGCCCACCCCCCACGATCTCATCACAGAGGTTCTCCTCCCTCCTCCCTCCTGCCTCCTCCTCCTCCTCCTCCTCCCTCCTCCTCCTCCTCCTCCTCCTTTCCTCCCTCCTCCTCTTTCTCCTCCTCCTCCTCCTCCTCCTCCTCCATCCTCCTCCTCCTCCTCTCCTCCTCCTTGTATCCCCTCCCTCCTGCTCCTCCTCCTCCCCTCCTCCTCCGCCCTCCTCCTCCTCTCTCCCTCCTCCCTCCTCCCTCTCCTTCCTCCCTCCTCCTCCTCCTCCTCCTCCTCCCTCCTCCTCCTCCCTCATCCTGCTCCTCCCTCTCTCCTCCCTCCCTTCTCCCATCACCTCCCTCCCTCCCTCCCTCCCTCCGCCTCCTCCTCCTCCTCCTCCTCCCTCCTTCCTGCCTCCTCTCCTCCTCTCTCCTCCTCCTCCTCCTCCTCCTCCCTCGCTCCTCCTCCTCCCTCCTCCTCCTCATCCTCATCCTGCATCCCAATCCTCATCCTCCTCCTCCTCCTCATCCTCATCCCCACCCTCATCCTCCTCCTCCCTCCTCCTCCTCCTCCCTCCTCCTCCTACCCCTCCCCCCTCCCTCCCTCCTCCTCCTCCTCCTCCTCCTCCTCCTGCTCCTCCTCCTCCTCGTCCTCCTCCTCTTTCTCGGGGCCCCCCTTGGCGGCGCCCCCGGCGCCGCCCCTGGCTTTCTCCGCGCGCCGGGGAGGGGGGGCCAGCGCCGAGCCGAGCAATCCGCGCGGACCTCCGGAGGTTTATGCCGATGCCGATTGTGTTCATTATCGCATCGGGAGCTTCTCGGAGATAGTTTTGGGGCATCCTGGGGACTGTTTTGGGGGACTCCTGGGAGCCTCTTAGGGGCTCCTGGGGGCTTCTCAGGGGCCTCTCAGGGGCCTCCTGGGGGGCCTCTTGGAGCCCTCTTGGGGCCCTCTTGGGGCCTCCTGGGGGCCTCTTTGGCGGCGGGGCTTCCTGGGGACCTCTTGAGGCGGAAGGTTTGATTCTTCGGTTCGTCCCATAACTTGGGGGCCTCCTGCTGGCCTCTTTCCGTCGTCGGGGAGCGATTTGTGGGGCCTCTTGGGCCGTCTTGGAGCGTCGGAAAGCCGAAACGGCGAGAGGGCCCCAAACCGTCGAGAACTTGCGGTGAGCACGATGCCTGCCTCTTGGGGCCCTCCCGGGACGCCTCGTGGAGCACTCTTGGGGCGTCTTGGGGGCCACGTGGCCGTCTTGAGGCCATCTTGGGCGTACTGGGGCCTCCTGGGGCCGCCTCGAGGGCCCCTGGGGCCGCCTCGAGGGCCTCTTGGGGCCCCCTGTGGGCCCGAAGAGAAAGTCACGCACCTCCCAGGGCCCGGCGCCGGGCCCTGGGAGGTGCGAGAATTGGGGCCCGGGGCCCCTGATCTCAAGTCGGGCCTGCCCCTTCGGCAGAAGGAAGGCTCCCGATGGGGGACGACTCTTCCCAGACATGCTCGCGTCGTCCAAAAAAAAATTAGGACGACAGGTTTTGGGTTATTTTCGGCCCCGGGGGTCCTCGCCGGACCTCGGGACCGTCAAAACACGACTCAGGATAAGAAGCCGGTCCCGGGGAAAGGGTCGGCACTTCCAGGGACGCCGTCCTGAAAAAATGAGGACGTCGCATGTCTGAGTTTGGACCCTTTTTGGGATATGTTTGGTGTATTTTGGGGGTCTGCTGGATTTTCGTCCAAGATCCGCCCGTGGGGGGCCCGGGCCCCTAACAGAGACTCCCCAGAGGCTGACACCAACACCAATATCGGCGGTGTGCCTCCACCGGGGGAAGACGATCCCGATCTCGGCGATGGTGGCAATGGTTCTGGTTTCCAGGGTGGCCGAGATAGTACCACCAACACCGACGTCCAGGATCATCCTCCCCCTGTGGAGACAGACCCCCTGTGTCGGTGTTGGTGCCCATGTCCAGGCCTCCAATGGAGATTCGGCACAGGGCCCGAGGACGCGCCCACTGCGTGCCCAGGGCAGGGTGGCGGATAGGCCAGGGAGGAGTTGGAGGAGGAGCGGGAAGGGGGGCGGCGCGGGCGGGGGCGATCCGCGCCTGGCCCCTGCAGGCGTCTCGCTGCCTGCGGTGCGCAGACCGCTGGGCTTGAGTCGGGCCTGCCCCTCTGCAGGAGGGATATTCAAAAGCAGTCACAACATAGTCTGGGTACGATTCTTCGAGTTCGTTTTTTTTTGAGGGGGGGCATTTGGGATAATTGTGACAATTTTCGGACAATTTCCGGATATCTCGAAAACGGTCCAAACATAGTCGGGCATTGTGGGATAATTCGTTATGTTTCGTCGTAAATCCGCCTGTAGGGGGGACAGGCCCGACCTGACGCTGGCCGCCGCCGCTTGGCAGGCAACGGGCCGCCCCCCTGAGCTCGTCCTCGGCGGCCGCCACGCTCGGGCGTGGCCGGGGCATCCGGCACGGGCCGCACTCGCGCACGTCGGGGCTCAAAAAACGGGGGTCAGCCAGGGCATTGGATCCTGCAGGATCCTGCGACGAGCCCCTCTGGCTGACCCGGGTTAGCGAGGCGCTCGTGGCCGCGAGGCGGCCGCGCACATGGGCTGGCCCAGGTCTGCGAAGACCTGCGTTGCAGTTGTTTTTTCCTGCATTGCAGTTTTTCTGGTTTCCTGCCAACCCGGGTCAGAAGATCCCCGAGCACGGTACAGGCGCGCTCCGAGGTGCGCACGGCGCAGGCCGGCCTCCGCGCGGGAAGGGCGCCAGCACGCGATGGTCGAGTGAGGTCGAGCATCCAGTGTCTCGGCGCGCTGCTGGCCCAGCGCCGCTGGCTCCGGGCAGCCTGAGCTGCGCGGCGCCGGAGAGGGGCGGGGAGAGGGGCCGAAAGGGATTTGCGCCCCCCACTTGCCCCTGCGCCTCTGCGCGCTTGCGCGCGCCTTTGCGGCGCGCCTCCGCGTGCGTCTGCGGTGCGCTCGCGCGCGCCTCTGCGCCCCCACGCGCCTCTGCGTGCGTCTGCGGTGCCCTTGCGCGCGATATTGCGCGCGCCTCTGCGGCCCTGCGCGCGCCTCCTCTGCGCGAGCCTCTGCGCGGCTGCGCGCGTCTGCTCTGTGCGCCTCTGCGCGCCTCTGCGCGCGTCTGCTGCGCGTCTGCTGCGCGCTTGCGCGCGTCTGCGCGCCTGCACGCCTACGGGCCTCTGCGCGCCTCTTCGCGCGTCTGCGCGTGCTGCGCTCGCCTCTGCACGCCTCCTCTGCGCCTCTGCGCGCAACTGTGCGCGCCCAGGCTGCGCCCAGGCTGCACTCGCGTCTGCGCTGGCCTCTGCGCTTGCCTCTGCGCGCCTGCCTGCGCGCGTTTCCTCGGCGCGTTTCCTCTGCGCGCCTCCGCGCGCGTCTGTGGGGTGCTGCAGGTGGGCGGGGGGGGCAGAGGCCCTGGCGCGGGCGGTCCTTGCAGCGGCGGCCAAAGCTGGCCGCCGATCGGCGGGCCCACCGCGGCCGGGGCTCCCCGCCGGGGTGGGGGGCCTGAGGAGGGCGGGCCAGGGGCGACAGCCTCAGGAGAAGGGGGGCAGCATCGACCCCCACCGACAGCTCGCCCCCGCCCAGGAGCGCGCGGATCTGCCTTCGGAAGCTTGATTCGCCGATCTATCGGCGATGCACCGCCGACGAGCCACGTGCCCCGCCACAGCTGCAACTCGGGCCTCCAGCGGCCGCGCGGCTCTCGGCGGAGCGCGGCCGCTGGAAGGCGCCCCGAGGCTGGACAGCTGCCGGGGGCCTGCCTCGGTGAACGCCTGGCCGCTCCGGGCTGCGCGGGGCCGGCTGCTCGGCGTCCGCGCTTCCACGAGCACGGCGCGGGGGGCAGGGCGAGGCGGCGCGGGCGAAGAGAGAGAGAGAGAGAGAGAGAAAAAGAGAGAGAGGGCGGAAGAGGACGGCGAGGAGGCGGCGGAGGAGGAGGAGGAGGCGGAGGAGGAGGAGGAGGGAAACTCTCCCGGGAAGGGAGGCCGACCCGTCGTGGCAGCTGGGCGACCTCCTCGCGGCGGTCCCCGAGCAGGAGGAGGCGGCCGGCCACAAACTACGCATCCTGTTCGGTGGGGCGGAGCTGTGCGGCGCCGCGACGCTGGGCGAGATCGGGGTCCAGGGCGGCAGCGAGCTGACCCTCGTGGTCACCAGGAGGCGCCGCATTGTGACGTGCGACGGGGAGGTGGCGAAGATCTGGGACGCCGACTCCGGGGAGTGCCTGCGGACGCTGGCAGGCCACCAGGGCGCCGTGAGGTCCGCCGTGTTCTCGGCGGACGGGCAGCGGGTGCTGACCGCCTCGACGGGACAGGACGGCGAAGATCTGGGCCGCGGACTCCGGGGCGTGCCTGCGCACGCTGGAGGGCCACGGGGGCTGGTGTGAATTCTGCCGTGTTCTCGGCGGACGGGCAGCGGGTGCTGACCGCCTCGGAGGACGGGACGGCGAAGATCTGGGCCGCGGACTCCGGGGAGTGCCTGCGCACGCTGGAGGGCCACCGGGGCGCCGTGCTGTCCGCCGTGTTCTCGGCGGACGGGCAGCGGGTGCTGACCGCCTCGTGGGACCGGACGGCGAAGATCTGGGCCGTGGACTCCGGGGAGTGCCTGCGGACGCTGGAGGGCCACGAGGGCCCCGTGCTGTCCGCCGTGTTCTCGGCGGACGGGCAGCGGGTGCTGACCGCCTCGTGGGACTGGACGGCGAAGATCTGGGCCGTGGACTCCGGGGAGTGCCTGCGGACGCTGGAGGGCCACGAGGGCCCCGTGCTGTCTGCCGTGTTCTCGGCGGACGGGCAGCGGGTGCTGACCGCCGACCGGGGCCAGACGGCGAAGATCTGGGCCGCCGACTCCGGGGCGTGCCTGCGGACGCTGGAGGGCCACCGGAGCTGGGTGAGGTCCGCCGTGTTCTCGGCGGACGGGCAGCGGGTGCTGACCGCCTCGCGGGACCAGACGGCGAAGATCTGGGACGCCGACTCCGGGGAGTGCCTGCGGACGCTGGAGGGCGCCGGGGACACGGCCTGCTTCGCGCCGTGATCGCCCGAGGGGCTGGCGGCGCCGAGCGGGGGCGCCGGCGGAGGCCTCTCCACTCCGCCCGCCCTCCCTCTCCCTTTCCCATCCCTGCTCCCCCTCCGAGATGCCCCTAGCGCGGCCCTTCCTCCCCCTCCCTTTCCCGCCCCAGCTTCCCCCCGCCAAGATGCCCCTCTCCCTCCCTTGGCCCCCCCCCCTCCCAGAGCCCTCCCCCTCCCAGAGCCCCCCCCTCCCATGCCCCCCCCTTCCATGTCCCCCCCCTTCGCCCCCCACTTCTCCCTCCCCTGGCAGTCCCTGCAGGACAGGGCTGGGGCGGGGTCCCCCCCCTCAAATCCTCTCCTCCGCCTTCCCCTGGCCCTCCTTGTCCTCCCAACCCGTCCGCTTTAGTTCCTGCTGCTGTTGTTCGTCATCCTCCTTGTCCTCCAGCTCATCTTCTCCGCTCACCCACCAACTCCTCTTCCTCCTGTGGCGCGCAGCTTCCCGTTTCTTGATTGCGCATAACACGAAATGGTCTTTCTGTGGGCGTCGCAGGTCAAGTATGACACGCGTCCGCGGATGGAGGAAGATCAGCGCCATGGGAGGGCATGGGAGGGAGAGACAGGATGTTAGATGAGGCGCGAGCGCACCTAGCTTGGCCCTTCCTCCCCTCTCCCTTTCCTGCCCCCCAAGCTGCCCCTCTCCCTCCCTTCGCCCCCTCCCCCCCCTCCCACAGCCCTCCACCTCCCATGCCTCCCCAGACATGCGACCTCCTGATTTTTGCGGGACGGCGTCCCCGGAAGTCCCGACCCTTTCCCCGAGACCGGTTTTTCGTCCCGAGTCGGTTTTTGACGGCCCCGAGGCCCAGCGAGGGCCCTGAGAGGCCGAAAACGACGAAATGCCTCCGTCTCGATTTTTCGAGACGCCCGATGTCCGGCCCCCTCCCTTGCGTGCACACCCTCCCCCTCCAGTCCCTCCCGGCTCTGCGCTCCGGGGCGGGGCTCTCGGGCACGCCCCTGGGCCGCCGCGGGGCGGGGCCGCCCTCGCTCCCTCGATCCCTCCCCCCCTCCTCCGCGCGAGCTGCGGGCCGGCACCGCCTCGCGCGCTATGAACCCGCATCTTTTGACAAAGGGCCGACCCTCGTTTTGCGACCCAGAGATCCAACGCGTTGACAAAAGTCGAGACGGAGATTTTTCTTAATTCTCGGCCTCGAGGGGCCCTCGCCGGGCCCTGGGACCGTCGAAAAACGACTCAGGACGAGAAACCAGTCCCGGGGAATGGGTCGAGACTTCTGGGGACCCCGCATGGAAAAAATCACGACATCGGATCTCTGGGTTACCAGCTTGGCCCTTCCTCTCTCTCTCCCTGTCCTGCCCCTGCTTCCCCCGCCCAGGGCGCCCCTCTCCTTGCCCCGACTGCGGTGGGGGCGTTGGTGAAGGAACGCGCCCAGGATGCGGCAGACCCTGGGGCTTCCTTGTCTGATGAGGGCGGCGGTGATATCCATGGCCAAGCCGCGATTGGAATCCCACCGGCTTCCAGACCCTGGACTCCTTCTCTAAGGGCTCCTTGTCCAATGCCCTCACCGTGTCCCAGACCTGCGACGTCCTGATTTTCTCAGGACGGCGCCCCTGGTAGTCCCGACCCTTTCCCCGGGGCCGGCTTGTCATCCTGAGTCGCTTTTTGACGGCCCAAGGGGCCCGGCGAGGGCTCCTCGAGGCCGAAATTTGCTGGGGCGCCGGGGAGGGCAAGTTGCCCTCCCCGGATCGCCAGCGAGCTGAGAAGCCCGGGGCCCAAGAGACGGGGGCCAATGCGAACGGGGGTCAGCCAGAGCGCCCTCCCCGGACCTCCCAGCGAGACGGGAGTCAATGCAAGCGGGATCGCGTCGTAAACAAGATCAGGACGACAGTTTTTCGCTGTTTTCGGCCCCTGGGGGGCCCGCGCCAGTCCCCAGGATTGTCAAATAACGATTCAGGATGAAGAACCGGTCCCGGGGAACGGGTCTGGATTTCCGGGGACGCCGTCCTGAAAAAATCAGGACGTCGCATGTCCGGGAATGCAAACGGGGGTCAGCCAGAGCACCCGATCTTGCAGGATCCTGCAGGGCCAGGGTCGCATTGACCTGGGCTTGGGTGCAGGATCCTGCAGGGTCCTTCGCATTGACCCGGGTTTGGGTACAGGATCTTGCAGGATCTTGCAAGGCCTGGCTGACCCGGGTCTGGATTGACCCGGGCCAGAAGATCCCTGAGAAGCTCAAGGCGATTTTTTTTGTTGTTCTGTTGTTTCCTTTTTGTTTTGTATATAAGGGACCGTTTCCCCAGGACCGGCTCCTCATCTTGAGCCGTTTCTTGGCGGCCCCGGGGCCTGGCGAGGGCCTCTTGAGGCCGTGGCCGACGAAAAACCTGTCCTGATTTTTTCACGACGCGATCACGTCCCCAGAGATCCGAAATCGTGATTTTTTCAGGACGGCGTCCCCAGAAGTCTCGACCCATTCCCCGGGCCCCGTTTCTCATCCCGAGTCGTTTTTGGATGGTCCCGGGGCCCATTGAGGGCCCCTCGAGGCCGAACAATTTGAAAAACCTCCGTCTCGATTTTTTCAAAAACCTCCGTCCTGGGATCACACGTTTTGTCATCGCAAAAAAAAACGCTTTCGGCCCCCGGGGGGAACGGCCTGGGACGGGGAACGGCCTGGGACGGGGAGCGGCCCAGGGCGACGAGGCTGGCCCTGGGGCAGGGGCCGGTATCTCTCCGGGGCCCCCGCGTCGACGGGGGCCGCGCGTCGGACCTCTGGGGTTCTTCGGCCCTGGCCTCGCGCGCCCCACGCTGCCTCCCAGACCCCCTCGAGTGATGAAAACATCAGGACGGGAGATTTCTCCTCATTGTCAACCTCCAGGGGCCCCCGCCGGGCCCCGGGAGCGTCAAAAAATACGACTCAGGATGCAAAGCCGGTCATGGGGCCCAGACCCCCTCGAGTAATGAAAAAATCATGACGGGAGGCTTTTCCGAATTTTCGGCCTCCGGGGGCCCTCGCCGGGCCTCGGGAGCGTCAAAAAACGACTCAGGATGCAAAGCCGGTCATGGGGAACGGGTCGGGACCTCTGGGGGTCGACGTAATGAAAAAATCATTACGCCGGGGGTCTGGGGGGAAGGGTCGGGACCTCTGGGGGTCGACGTAATGAACAAATCATTACGTCGGGGGTCTGGGCTGCCTCTCCGCCTCGCCCTCCCCGCTCCTATAGGACCCCCCTCGCGCCGGGAAGCCATCGCGACGGAAGGTCTTCCGCCATTTTCGGCCCCTGCAGAGGGCGCCCTCGCCCAGCCCCCGGCGGCCGTCAAGGGACAACCCATGGGGTCGACGTTGCGAAGGAAGCACGACGTCGGGGGTCTGGGCCCCTCCCACGCCGATAGGGCCCATGGCGGGAGGCGGCCTCGGGGCTGGCCGCCGTGGCAAGCGACCGGCCAGGTGGTCTCGGACTGCTGCTGCTCCTCCTGCTCCCGCCCCCCCTCTTTTGGAAGCCTCCGGACGCCGGTGAGACTCGTGGGGGGCCTCGGAAACCAGCGCGACTTCGCGCGGGGGGCGCCTCCGGGAGCCGCCATGGAACACGCGTGCGCCCGCCGAAGGCACCGCCGCACCACCGCCCTGCCCGGGCCCGGGAGGGCCTTGGCCCGGGTGACGGTCCCAGAGATCCGACGTCGTGATTTTTTCCATACGGGGCCCCCAGAAGCACTTCTCGACCCATTCCCCAGGGCCGGTTTCTCATCCCGAGTCGTTTTTTGACGGTCCCGGGGCCCTCAATACGTTGGATCCACGTTTCAACACCAGCTTCGGCTCTGCGTGTCGCTTCGACAGTCCTGGCCCGCCGCACCTCGGCGCAGCGCGCGGCCCGCTTCCGACGCCCCAGGCGTCAACGCCCCGAGCTCTCTCCGGCCTCCCGCCGCGGGGGGGGCGGAGCCCTCGCTCAGAACAGGAAATGGAACCCCTGCCCCTGATCTCGACAGGGGCGGCCTGGGCCGTCCCAGGGTTTTTTTTTTCCCAACTTAGGTTCGGCGGGTCCACCCCTGGTTATCGTTCGAGGATTGTTGTGTCCGGAATTCCAGGTAGTAGCGACCATCATATATCTTTATAATACTCCTCCCTCCACCATCCCATCCCTCCCCCCTCCCTTCCCCCTTTTCCCTCACCCTCCCTCCCTCCTCTATCATCCCGCATCCTTCCTCTCAGCTCCCGCTCGTATTCCACTTGGCCAACCCTCCTCTTTTATTTTTCAGTGTTCTTTTCATCCGTGCCTTGCCCGCCCTTATCCTGCCTGCTTCGTCCTCTACACCCCGTATCCTTCCTGCTCCACCCCATCTCCTCCCTGTTCCGTCCACCCTTGTCCTTCCTGCTACTATCGGCCCGAATGCGGGCTGGCCCCAATTTTGTGTCATCCCCTGCTCCGCCCACCCGTGCCCTCCCTCCGCTGATCTCCGCCGATGGGCAAGTCCAAGATCCCAGCGGAGATCCGGCTGCTCAACCTTGTGTTGACGGGCAAGGCGCGGAGGAGGGGGAATGGAGGAGGGGGAATGGGGGATCGTGGGATCGGGGGAGCGGCGGGGGAGGGGGAATGGGGGATCGGGGGAGAGGACAGGAGACACAGGGCGGGGGTTAGGCAGAGGAGGGCGATGTCGAGGAGGGGGAAGGCGAAACGCGCGAGGAGGGGGGTGGGCTTGGTCCAAAGGGCGGGGACAAGGAGGAGGAGGAGCAGGAGGAGGAGGACGACGACGACCAAGACGAGGAGCTCGCGTTTGCTGCCCCGCCCTCACCGCCACCCCCCTTCCCTCCCCCCCCCCGCCCCCCGAGCGCCGCAGGCGCCGAAGGCCGCCACGCTCCAGGAGGAGCGGCAACTCAAGCTCGTCATCGCGTTGGCCTCCATCGTGCGCGCCTGCCTCGAGGAGCGCAAGAGGGGTAGGAATATGAGGTGGTCTAGGACTAGGAGTAGGGTTAGGAGTACGGTCCTTTCCGCCCGCCCATTCCCGCCCGCCCTCCCGCAACAGAAGTTGCAGTCAAGCATGCATGCTCAGTCCCATCCGCCCTCCCACAACATAAGATTAGATGCATTGTTGGCACGCTTGGGGGTTTGGCGATTATTTCAGTGCGAGCCGAGGATGCCCCAGGACGCCGCGTTGACGTCCGCGCACGATGTACGCCGCGTACCGTTCCTGCGAACGACTCACACTCCTAGTCTGACTCGCGCCCCTACTTCGACTCGTACTCCTACTTCTCTGACCCGCCCTCCCACTCTTACTCGGACTCGTACTGTTATTCTTATGTCTACGCTGTCTCCTGATCCGCCCCTATGAGTTGCTTCTCCCACTCCTACTCTGACTCCTACTCCTACTCTTGACGCTTCGCGCATCCCCGCCAGCCCGACCAGAAACAGCTCGTGATGCGAGCTGCCTTGATCAGAGAAGTGTAGAAGCACGCAGCGTAACAACCGCTTCGGAAGCGCTGCCCAGGGGTCTTGGAGCCATCTCGGGGCTGTCTCGGGATCCTCGCGGCCCCCCTTGTGGCGTCGCACTCAACCGACGCTCGCTCGCGAGTCCTTCGTCAATTCGCTACGTGTTCGCGTTCCTGGCTGCGCGGTCGTCTCTGTTCTCCACTTCGGTTATATCCGCCAGCGTTCTTCTCCTCTCAATGCTTTCCTCCATCCCCCCCCCTCCCCCGCGAGCGGCTCTGAAATGGCGCGTTGTCGCCGTCGCGGGGGGCTCTTGGATTGCTCGTGGGCGCCCTTGGGGCCCTATGTAATAGGGGCGGCATTGGGCCCCTCGCGCGGCTCTCTTGGGCCATATTGGGTCAACTTCATCGCTTCCAGGTCTCATTGGGGAAGCACGCGCCAGGAGAACAGTAAACGCAATAATTCATGTAAGGTTTTGGGGTTACGTCCGCAACTTTTTTCGGAGGGGGGGGGTCACTGGCGAGTTCGGGTGTCGTTTGAGGCCGTCTCGGGGCCGCCGTGCGGTCTTTTGTATTTGCGTCGGAAACTGCATTGGGCCAGATTGAGCTGCCTTTGATCATCTCGAAACCACCTTGGGGCCTCTACGCATCTCGGAAGCCATCTTGGAAACCACTTAGGTGCCATATTGGGAACCGTCTTAGAGGCCAGTTAAATCCAACTTGGGAGCCAATTTGGAAACCATCTTGGGCCACCTTGGAAGGTAGATTGAGCAGCCTCTCGGAACAATTGAAGTCAATAGTTCGTTGCACCACCTACGCCCAGAGGGCTGGGCTCCAGGCAGGTCCCCCCGTCGCCCCCCCCGCGCCCGCGATCGTTGTTTGCCCCTTGTCCCCAGGACAAGGAGAAGGTGCCCCTGCTGGAGATCATCGCCGCGAAGCCTCGTCAGGAGATCGAGGAGAGCCCAACCAAGGCGTCCAAGAAAGCAGAAGCCCAGGCGGAGGCCCTCACGAGTCAGCCCTACTTCTCGGCTTCGAAGGTCAAGACCCTCGCCGACGTCCCCTCGCCATGGCTGTTCGCGTTGCTCCAGAAGCTCGCCGACCACCAGATCCCCGCTGCGCTCATCTCAGCGATTTGCGCGAAGGGTGGCCAGTGGATGAGGCAGATCATGGTGTACTTGTCTGGACCCCGCGGGCGATTCAAGGGGCGGCGGGGTGGGTGGGAGGGGCGGGGGAAGGGGGGTGGGATGGGGCGGGAATGTCCAACTGGTGGAAGGGTGATTAGAGTGATCGATAGGAGGGTAATGGGAGGGAACTGCGAGAGGAGGCGGGAAGGAGCTCGGGGAAGTTGGGGGAATGGGGGGGCGACGGGGGCGGCAGCAGTCACGGGAATTGCGAACGAGTCTGGCGGGTGGAGGCGGTGGTTCTCGGCAAGATCGGTAGGGGCGATGGTTGGTGGTAACGGGAGGGGGGTGCAGAGACGTCGGCCGCCCGACCCCGCCCCCCCCCCCCAGGGCTTCTTCGCACGTTCGAGATCGGCGGCGACCTGTTGTGCAAAGAGACCCTCGCAAAGTTCTTGTCAAAGCTGATCACCGACCGCGGTCTTCTGAACAAATCGGGGGGGTTCTTCAAGCATTGTTGGCAGGACGACAAAGTTGTGTTTTTGCCACCGCACGCGATATTCCAGGTTGTTACCCGTGACTCCGAGGATGGTACAGTCAAGGATCGACTGGGACTGTCGGGCGAAAGGTTGCTTGGCATTGTAGTATCCGTTATGTTCGTAGTTGATATCGCTCACGCTTCGCGTATCTCCACCGCGCCAGCTTTTTTTCAGAAACGATGCGCATGAACATTGACGGGCGGGGTGCGACAGGAAGATACGCGTGCTGTGAGACGGATCGGGTGGTCAGGTTGATATCGATAGAGAATTTCAGGCACCAATGCGATGGTTGTTGATTGAAGTCTCGTCGGGCCACATCTGGGGCCCGCGCGGGAGGCGCTTGTAGGATGGGGGTGAGTAGTGCGGGGATGAGGGAAGATGTGGATGACGACGATGAGCCCTGGAACATGATGGGGACGACGATGAGGAGAAGGACGAATACGAATGCTAGAAGGAGGACGGTGCCGATGACAGCGAGGCGCGTGCTGATGATGTTACGCTGATGCTACCGTTGCCAGCGTTGTTGTTGTCGATGTTGCTGGTGCTGCTCACGTACTGTCGCTGCTGATGGAGCTCCTGATGCTCGTGTTCGTCGTGGTACTGTTAGTCCTGGTCGCTGGTGGTTCGGATGATGCAAGTTGATGATGATGGTGTTGTCGATGCTGCTGATCGTGGTGCTGCTGCTGGTGCTGCTGGGGTTGTTGCTAATGGCAGTGATGCTGCTGGTGGCGTTGCTGCAGCGCTGGTGCTAGTGTTGGTGAGGGTGGTGGTGTTGCTGATGCGGGTGCTGGAGTTGCTGCTGGTGGTGCTGCTGGTGTTGTTGAGGTTGTTGGTGTTGCTGTTTGCTCTGGTAGTGGTGGTTGTGGCTGGGTTAGTGCTGCTGATGCCGCTGCTGACGCTGCTGGTTCTGATGGTGGTCCTCCTTCGGCTGCCGCTGATGCTACTGATGTTGAGGCTACTGCTTGCGGTGCTGCTGTTGGTACTGCTGCTGCGGGTGGTGTTTGTAGTGGTTGCGCTGCCGCTGCTGGCGTTGGTGCTGTTGCTGGTGACGCGTCTCTCTTGGGGGGTCTCTGGGGGTCATGTTGGGGTTCTATCGGTGCCCACTTGGGGCTATTTCGGATGGCCGTGGGGTTCCATTCGAGCTCTTTTGGGGGGTCTGAGCGCCTTCTCGGGGCGCGCTGGGCGTTCTTGGGGGCTCATTGGGAGCCTCGCGGGGCCTCTTGGGAGCGTCCCCGAGAAGTCGACCAACAGAGGACGGATGGGGGGGGGGTCCCCGATGTCCGTTCCCATCTTGGGTAGCCGCCG
Organism: Prorocentrum cordatum; assembly: GCA_963575745.1. NCBI lineage: Eukaryota > Dinophyceae > Prorocentrales > Prorocentraceae > Prorocentrum > Prorocentrum cordatum. Next base: position 25,633 of record CAUYUJ010021272.1, read on the forward strand.
CCGCTTCTTGGGGCGCCCTTGTGCGTCGCTCTTGGGACGCACCTGGGCGATCTCGAGGCAGTGATGGGGTCATCTTGGGCTCATCGTGGGGTTCTCTTGGGCGTTTTTGGGGTCGTCTTTGAAGCCCCAGGGCGCGTGGACATCGAGGGGGAGGGAAGGCCAACGCCATTATATTGTTTCCCCCCCCCCAGGGAGTTGTTGAACTACGTTGGTTTCCTTAGGGTCCTGGTGGGGCGCCCCGAGAGCACGCGCCCCCCCCCCCCACCACCCCTGCGGCCTCTAGTTTGTTTTTTTTTGTTTGGGGGGGGGGAGCGCGTCGGAAGTTGTCTAGAACTATCGTCGGCCACGTTAACTTGGGCGTGTTCGAGGCAACCGTGGAGCATTTGACCCCCTCTCGTGGCATTGCGTTGTCAGTGTTTGGCGTTGCCTTTCGCGGTGCGCCCCGTCGATGTCCAGGGGGGCGGGTCGGGATGGGTAGGTAATCCTTCCTGCGGGCAGGGGCGCGAAGGTTTGTGGAAGAGGAACGAGAGGCATCGTTAAACAACTTGTCGCCCAGAGGGCTGATGGGGTTATATCGCGTTGTTTCCCCGCGTTGCGAGGGCAGCGTCCAGACTCTGTCGAGCATATCCAGAGAGGGCCTCGCCACCCCCCAAGCAACAATAATACACAGTGCCCAAGGGGGCCCAACGTGGCCCCAAGAAACGAGTTTATCGGGCCTCGGGGTTTGCGCAACGTCTTGGCGGAGCCCTCTCGCCGCGCCCAGCCCGTTACCAACATCCCCCCCCCCATCCACGCCCTTCGCCCCCATCGCTAATCCCTGCATCCCTCCGTCATTCGTTCGCCCTTCCCCCGTCCATCTCGTCGTCGCCATCCTCGTGCGCGTCCCCGCCATTTGTTCCATTATATCTACATGCAATCATATAGATACATATGTATATATATATATATGTATTCCTCTGTGCCTCCCCCCAGCGTCTCTCTCTCTCTCTCTCTCTCTCTCTCTCTCTCTCTCTCTCGCTCTCTCTCTCTCTCTCTCTCTCTCTCTATCTCTCTCTCGTTTCACCCCCCCATCTCGTGCCAAATCAGTTTCCTTGTTGACCCGTCGCCCCCCGCTACGCGCTGCCCGACAGGACGTGATGCGGAATTTGGTCACTGGTGTCGACCACGAGCTCCGTGAGCCCTGGCCCGCAGGCCACCCATCGAACCTCAATGCCCACCCCTCGAGCTCCTCCCTCCCCGCCTCGTTTATCTTTTTTCCCTCGTCCATCCTCGCCCCCCCCCGTCCTCCATGTGTTTCTTCGCGCTCCACCCTCACTTTCTCCGCCATCGCCCCTGGCTTCATCCGCCATCCACCCTCCGCCCTTGCTTCTCACCCCACCATTCACCCCCCACCCTCTTCCTTCCGCGCCCCACCCTCGCCCTGCTCCGCCCTCCCCCCCCCCCCGCCCCCACCCCCCCCGCTATTGCCCCCGCCCTCCCCCTCGCTTTCCCCCGTCCTCCACCGTTGCTTCTAAATTCCCCCCTCCCCTCTCGCCGACGCCCCCCCCATCTCCCTCGACGCCTCTCGTCGCTTCTGCAGCAGCGCGCTCCCCCCCCCCGTGCCGGGCAAGACCATCGAGAACAACTTCGCCGAGTACGCCGCCAACGTCTTGAACTTGGGCTCGCACAGGCCGATCACCAAGCTGTTCGTCGAGAAGGTCAAGAAGGTCCAGGACAAGAAGAGGGATGACCAGAAGCAGGCCGAGACGTTCGTCGGCACCGTCCAGAAGCGGAAGTTCCAGGCCGAGGTCACCGTCAGCAAGGAGCTCTGCGTGGCCGCGCGCCGCACGCGCCCGAAGGTTGCTGCTGCTCTCCAGGCAGCTCCGCTCCAGGAGCCACCAGCGGCTGCGGAGAAGCAGCCGTTGCCCCCACCAGTGGCTGATGGGGGGGAGCAGGACATTTCCGAGTAGGTTTCGCATTCGTCGGCGTCGGTGGTGACCGCGCTGTCTCTGATTCCCCGTGCCCCCTTTTCAATTCTTGGGGGCAGGTTCGCGCCTTGTCTCGGGGGGCGCGGTATAAATTATGCTGCTCCGAGTTGCACGTCGGTTTTAGATTTAGCCACGGTGAAGGTGGCTTCGGGGGGGCCATCATAGGCCATTTGGGGGGCTGATCGGTGGCTCTGTTCCTGGAGTGGTGTTTGCCGCGCACATAGAAATAGACATGGGTTTTGGTCTGATTCCAGTCCAGGCGCGGAGGCTGGTAGGAGGCAGGATTGATTAGGGGAGAAGGAATGAAGAGGGGGGATGAGATATTAAGGGGAGGGGAGGGACTAGTAGGATGGATGAGCGAAGAGGTTCAGTGAAGGCTGGTTGCGCACATTGATGAGGCCATCACGGTGAGACCGACAGCCCCCCCAGGCCAGATTGCCCGCTTCGCACCTTGTGAACGGATTGCGCTGGCGCAGTACGCAGCGTGGGGACGCAGCGTTCCTTCTGCAACGATGTGGAAAAAAACGTTTATGGCTAGCCCTCCGCCCCCGCCTTCGGACGCGCCGAGAACGGTGCTCATTTCTGCCCCGCTTACGCCCCCGCCCCAAATATACACAGGACATCCGCAGGCTTCTGGTGATCGGCCCCCATGATGGCTGGCGCTGTGTACCTCGGGTTGGAGCCGTTAGTTCACATTATCGATGGTGTGAGTCCGAGGCAGTTGTTCTTAACGTCGGTATTCGTTTTGGCATGGAGCCTTGAGGCGTTGGATTTCGGCGAGCGCGGCCACCCCCTGCCCCTTCCAGTAGAACCTTTGACGCTGGATTGTTAAGGTTCCGCAGATTTTGTCTCGCCCCACCGCCCACCTCGTGGCCGAGGCCATTTGGGCCTCGGCCATTTTGGCCCAGACGGTTTTCAGGCATGGCCTTTTTGCAGGCGTCCCCTCAGTGCTTTCGGCTTTACAGGGGCAACGCGGCGAATGGAGTTGACATCCAGCTGCTGCAGAACACGGTGACCTTGGAGATTGTGGAGCTACCGCATGAGAAGGTCTGGGGGTGGGGGGAAGTTGGCAGCTTCGCGATTGCGATGGGGTCGGTGTCGTCATGGGCACCCCGCCCCATCCCACCCCGCCCCCGCGCATCGGTCGATAGCGATGCGCACATCACCTTCACCTTGGACTCTGCCTCCGCATCCTCCCCTCCCCTCTCCCTGCCCATCGTGACCATGATTACCTTCGCGGCCACTTCCCATCGTCCTGCTCATCGCACCAATCCCTCACATTGCTCGCCTCCCCCCATTCACCCCCCCTTCATATTCAAGGCACCCCCAGTCAATATTCTTGCACTTGTGTACAGTCCCCCCCCCTCGACTCCTCGATTGCACCCGCGCTTTTACTCCCTCCCCGATTCGCTCCCCTCACCACCGCCCTTCCGCGCCCCCCCCCATCGCAAATCGCCCGCGTTCCCCCCGGCCCTCGCACCCCTAACTTTCGCGGTGTCCCTGAGAAGGTTTGGGATATATGGGGAGATCCCGACGACCCACTGGCCCCTGGAGTCGTGGTACCTTTCGACCCTGGAGATGACGCACCAGGCCACTATTGTCAGAATTACATGACCGCCAGCGTTTACTCCAGTAGCCGAGCTGGTGGGCAGCCTCACCTTCGTGATATAACGGTCGTGACGCACACTGGGGAACGCATTCCAGGGCTTAATCTTGTTCAGAAGCATCGGGTGGTTGATCTTCTAGTAGTGCCAGCGGAACCAGGGTATCCTGGACTTGCGTTCACGGGGGCTGTCTTTGAGTACGAGAGGGAGGGCGGGCATCTCTATTTCGACATCGGGGACGTCACTACTAAGCTTGGCCTGAAGGGCCCGCAAGCGAACGGTACGAAATGGTTTCATAAGAGGCGGGCGAATTGGGCAACCGAGATCTTGAGGTGGGGCGGGTCTGACAAATGCATCCGTCCATCCCAGCCGTACTGCGCCCAGGAACGCGACGCTCATCCTGACAGGTGCCTTCTATTTCCTGCTGTTAGCTTCCATTTCCTCTTCGTGCTCTCGCTGCGCAGTTCCCGTGCTTCTTCGCAGCGGCATGGGCGACTTGACATGGCGGCGAATCGGGCAGCGTTCGAGCGCATGTTTTTGGCCCTCATGCAAAAGTTGCCTGACACTTTCAATATCGACGTCAAGCTGGACTCCGCCGCGCGCAGGGCACCGCGGCGCGAATTCTCTGGCCCAGGGCAGGGGGGGGGGACCGATCGACTCACCCATTGAGAAGGAGGGTGCAATGGAGGATGGATGGGGTTGGGGCGAGTTCGGAGTTCGTCTCCGCCCCTTCCTCAGCGCCATCGCTCCTTCCTTGGGGTGAGTTGCTTGGCACCTCCCCCATCCCCTCCTGTCCTTCGCATTCCTCCTCTTCGGCGGCCCACGTGCTCCCCATTCCTTCGTCGAACGTGTTACCTCGCACATCATTCTTACCTCCTGCACCACCCCTCTTGCCTGATGCGATGCTCATCGCCCCTGGTGGGGCCAGGTGATTGGCCGACTCGGCGAGATGGACGGGCTCAAAGTGAACGCGCGCGTTTTGTGCGGCCGCCTCCTCCCTCATGGGGGGGGAGGGGGTGCGGGCAGCGCGAGCGCGTTCACTTCGAGGTCTTTCCCTTTCGTCGAGGGTGGGGGCCAGGGTGGGGGCTGTTGACCGACCCTGCAGCGGCTTGGCGCCGCCCCTCCCGCCCCTTGGAATCGCGAGACCAGCGTGTGCTGGTGGGGGGGGGGGGGGCGTGTCATATCATTCTTTGGTGCGTTCAAGAGGTCGGCCACCGCTTCATCGGCAAGTGCAATCGGGTCATTAGGGTGATCGACCGCCGCGTGCAGCTGGATGATATTTTCGAGGCCTTCCAATCCGACCAGGTCCACCATGAGATCCGCGCAGAGCCTCAGTTCATCAGGCTGTCGGACTTGCAAGGCATTGACATCGTCGACTTCGTCACCCACTTGCACAACGCTGGCTGCCAGGAGCACTCCGAGCTGCTTAAGTCAATTGCTGCTCAGGTGCTTCGGCAACGAATGCCGACATGGGGGGGGGGGGGGGGGTCGCTAAGGTATGATAGGAGGGGATGCGTTCCGATTTCAAGCTTTTGTGCTGGGGATGGGGGGGGGCTCGCCGTACTCCAGGGGTGCCAATCGTGAATCTAAACCACCATTCTCGTCAGCCTCAGATTCCTCCTCTTCTTCCTCATCCTCCTCCTCATCCCCTCTTCATCCTCCGCATCTCCATCCTTCTCCTCCTCCTCCTTTTTCCTCCTGCCCCCTAGATCCTCCTCACCCCCCATTCTCCTCCTTTCTCTCCTCCCCCTCCTCCTCATCCTCCTCATCCTCCTCATGCTCCTCCTCCTCCTTCACCTCCCCCCCCCCACCCCTCTTCCTCCTCGTCCTCGTCCTCCCGACCCTCCAGCCAGGTGCTCCGTGAGATGTCTGGCATCGTGGAGAGCATGATCTGCGCCGCGCACCCCGTGCGCGGCAACGCGCTCGAGCCGATGGACCTCGACGGCGGCGCGGGGGGAGGGCGCATGAAGCTCTACCACGCCAGGAACGCGCGCTTGACGGAGCGCTTGCTGTGTCAGTACGTAGATGCGTCACGGCGCGCATTCAAGGACCCGCGCAGGAGGGGAATATCGAAAGAGGCGGATGAGGCTTTGATGGGGTCTTGGGCGGGGAGTGGGGTGAGCGGAGGCTCGAGAGCGTCGGGGGCATACTAGGATGCGGGTGGCGAAGGCGCGGGGAGGGGAGAAGGAGGGAATGAGGGCGGGGGGGCGGGGGGGGGGGCGGGGGTAGGGGGTGCGAGGGGAGGTCAGTGTGACGGGGAGGGGCGGGAGGAAACGGGGGAGTGTTGTTTCGAGTTTCTTTGTCTCATGCAGCTTTGTTTCTTGCCCTCATCTGGGTTCTTCGCGTCTGTTTCCGAACTCATCCGCATGCTCGCCTTTCCCCCCCCTCCTTCCCCTTCCGAATTCCTCGATCCATCCTCTCGTCTATCAATCCCCTTTTCCCCCTTCCTGAACAGTGTCTCCTCTCTCCTCCGTCATCCGTCCTTGCGCCTCTCGCGGCCGCCGCCTGACTTGCCCGCGCGGGGGCGTTCGGGGTGGGGCCCAGAAATGGGACGTGGGGTGGCGCGACTCTCGGGTTTAGTTGTCAACCGTCTTTTGCTGTTGGGCCCTCGTTTTGAAGAGAGAACGCCTTGCGTCTCCTTCTCCCCCCCCTCCTCCCTCGCCACCGCCGCCATCGCCATCCAATTTCGGCACGCCCCTCATGCGGGCCGTTGCCCAATATGGAGCTCTACCGAAGGCCCCATCGGGAGGGTTCGCATGCCACCGCCGCGCCAAATTCGGCACGCCTCTTTTCGCGCGGTTCGCGGCCCCATGGGGCGCTCAACCGAAGGTTCCAGTGGGGGGACTCGCGCGGCACCACCGCGGCCAATTCGGCGCACCCTTCACGCGGGTCGTGGCCCAGGGCGGTCCATAGAAGGGCCCAGGAGGATTCGTGTGGCACCACCGCGCCCAATTCGTATGCCTTTTCACACGGTTCGTTGCCCCCATATGAGTTGCCCCGCCCCCGACATTAGTGGGGGGTTCGCATGGCGCCACAGGCATCGTTCAATACTGCGCACCCTTCTTCACACGGTACGTGGTGCCATAGGGAGTTCCAATCGGTACCCGCAATGCTGTATTCGCAGTTCCATATGGTTGGGTCTTCGCCAGGCGAATTCAAGATGCCCCCAACCATCCTGCGCGTGTTAAGGCTTCGTTTTGAAGGGACAGCGCCTCGCGCCTTCTTCCTCCATCCTTCATTTCTCACCATCACCATCATAAGCGCCATCCCAATTTGGCACGCTCCTCGAACGGCCCGCGGCTTCATTTTGGGCTCCACCGAGGGCCCCAGTGGGAGTGCTCGCATGGCACCGCCACACAACATTCGGCACACTCCTTACACGGTTCGCGGTCCCGTAGGAAGTTTCACCGAACGCCCCAGTAAGAAAGTTCGCGCGGCACCTCCGCGCTTAATCGTAGGCACTCTCGGCACACGGTTCGTGGCACCATCGAGAGTTCCGCCGAATGCGCAAGTGGGAGGGTTCGCATGGCCCACGCACCAAATTCGGCACACCCTTCGAGCGCCAGGCGTCCTAGCCTGGCGAGTTTCGTTATTTGCATGACAAACGCAAGTCCCCAGCGCGTAGCGCGGGAGCGGGGCCCTTCCAAACGCGCGAAGCGGAACACAAACCACCGCATTGTATATTATTTGGATTACGTGTTTTCGAGCGCCAGGCGTCCTGGCGATTTCGTCGTTGCTACAAAACACACGCAGACGCACGCAGGAAGACAAGCAGAACGCCCCAGTGAGAGGGTTCGCCCATTGCACCACCGCACCCAATTCGGATACCCCTGACACGGTTCGTGGCCCCATAAGGGGGGCTCTTAGACAATCTAAACGCTGCCTTGGAAGCCTACAGGAACCAGCACCGAAACGCCCAACAGTTCCCAATGCGTAGGCGATGTCACGAACCCGCGCCTTCCTTCTTACATCAGCTTGTCGAAGGACCCAACCATATGTAGCTGCGAGTGCAACATTTTGGGGCCGCTTTGGGTTGACCTCCATTGGGGCCACGAACCGTTTGAAGGGTCTGCCGAATTGGGTGCGGGCACTATACGATCCCTCCCACTGCAACCTTCGGTGGAACTCCCTGTGGGGCCACGGGCCGTGTCAAGAGTGTGCCAAATTGGTTGCGGCGGTGTCATGCGAACCCCCCCACTTGGTTTATTATTGAACTTCCCATATGGGGCCACGAACCGTGTGAGGGGTGTGCCGAATGTGGTTCTGTGGTACCATGCGGTGCCCTCGAATGGGCCCTTCGGCAGGCCCCCCCCCCCCCTATGGAGCCACGAACCGTGCGAGGGGCGAAACGACATGGGATAGTGATGACGTTTGCGATGAGAGGGAATGGGGGATAAATGAAGGAAGATACGCGGCCCGCTCTAAATCGAAGGCACGCCACCACAGGATGGTTGAGCATTTCTTCAACCCGCATGAAAAAAAACAGCCATGTGCAACGGCCAACGTTGCGGGTACCAGGCACTTCGTTTAAGCAACACAACCAAGCGTTGAACTATTGGCGCAGCTATTGTGAAGACGTCTCAAGGCCGTTCGATTCAGAGGGCAGTTTGTTCGACAGCGTGAACCCCACCATGGTCCAGGCTGTCGAACTCGTTAAGGGGACGAGCTTCCCTTTCAGGGCCCATGAGGAGGTCCCGTGGCGCTGGCAAGAGATGGTGGTGACGCTCAAGGAAATATCAGGGGGGTTGTGAGGGCCCATCGCATCAGCGGGGGTCTGATCGGCTGCGCCTTGGACATGCGGCCAAACAGTTACGACCACATGCGCCAACAATCCTTGCCAGTGTCACAGGTGGCGAATCAGGAGCTGAACGTGATGCTGCCGATGTGGGATTTCGCGCTGCACCACGACGACGGGACAGGTGCCCGCCTGCACCCGCACTGGGGCGAGAGGAAGGTCGGAGCTCTTGCCCTCCTGCCCCGCGCGGACACGGTGCAGCTACTTGCCGCGGGTTTGGGCGGGAAAGACGGGCGGTTGTGTTGTGTTGCCGCGCGAACCTTCCCACTTGCGCCTTCGGTGAGACTCCATATGGGGCCGCGGCCCGCGTGGGGGGCGTGCAGAATTGGGCGCGCTGTTTCCATGCGGGCCCTCAATGGGGCCTTCGGAATTCCCTGAGGGGCGCGAACCACGTGCCAAAAGCCGAATTGGGCGCGATGGCATGCGAACCGCCCCACTTGGGCCTTCATTGGGGCTTCCCGCGCTTTGACAGCGAGCCATGAATGAGTTTCCAAACAAGGCTGTGTTGTTGGCCATTTTTTAAATGGTGATCTCCGCGTTCCTCATCCTCCTCCCCGCCCCCCCCCCCCCCCCCTCTCCCGATGCACCCGTCAGGCGGCTCGTGTCCGCGCAGGGGGCTCCGCCGAAGGCTCAGCGGCACAGGTTGGTTGCATGCGTCGCGCCACCGCCGACCATTTCGGCACATCCCTCGCACGGTTCGGGGCCCAACCAGGAGCTCCACCGAAGGTTCCAGTGGCACAGGTTGCGCTGCATGCGTCACCGCCACCTGTTTCGGCGCAATTTTCACGCGGATCGCGGCCTTGCATGGAGATCCAACCAAGGTTCCAATGGCAAATGTTGCATGCGCCACCGCCGCCCGTTTCGGCACACGCCTCCCACGGTTCGTGGCCCGATAGGGGGTTCCACCGAAGGCTGTAGCACAGGTCGCTTGCGTCGCAGCCGCAGATGTCGGCGCGCCCCCTCGCGCGGTTCGTGGGCCCATGGGGGGCTCCGCCGAATGCCCCAGTGGCATTGGTTGCGTTAGTCACCGCCGCCAATTTCGGCACACCCTTCACACGGCTCGTCGCCCCATAGGGAGTTCCACCGAAGGTTCCAGTGGCACAGGTTGCGCACCGCCGCACTTTCCCGCGCCCCCCTCGCGCACGGTTCGTGGCCCCATGGGGGGTTCTACCGAATGCCCCCAGTGGCGCAGGTTGCATGCGCCACCGCCGCCCATTGCATACGCCTCACGCACAGCTTGTGGCCCCGCAGGGAGTTCCACCGAAGGCCCCAGCGGCGCAGATGGCACGCGCCACCGCTGCACACCCCTCGCACGGTTCGTGGCCCCATTGGGATGTCCGCCGAATGCCCCAGTGGCATTGGTTGCATTAGTCACCGCCGCCAATTTCGGCACACCCTCGCACGGTTCGTTGCCCCATAGGGAGCTCCACCGAAGGTTCCAGTGGCACAGGTTGCATGCGTCACCGCCGCCCCTTTCGGCATGCCCCTCGCACGGTTCGTTGCCCCGCAGGCAGTTCCACCGACGGCCCCAGTGGCACAGGTTGCATGCGCCACCGCCGCTCATTTCGGCGCACCCCTCTCACGTTCCGCGGCCCCATGGCGAGTTCCACCGAAGCCTCGTGGCACAGGTTGCGCGCGTCGCCGCCGCCCATTTGTGCACGCTCCTCACACGGCTTGTGGCCCCACAAGGGGGTCCCCGAAGGCTCCAGTGGCACAGGTTGCCAACGCATTTTGGCACGCGCTTCAGCTGCGCGGTTCGTTGCCCCATGCATAGGGGGTTCCACCGAACGCGCCAGTGGCGCAGGTTGCATGCGCCACCGCCGATCGTTTCGCCCCCCATCCCCCCCCCCCCCCCGCCCCTCACGCGATTCGTTGCCCCACATGGAGCTCGACCGCAGGTTCCAGTGGCACACATTGCACGCGCCGCCGCCATTCATGTTGTAGGCACACCCCTCACACGGCTCGTGGCCTCATAGGGGGATCCACCGAAGGCTCCAGTGGCACAGGTTGCGTGCACCACCGCCGCCCATTTCGACACGCCCCTCACATGGTACGTGGCCCGATAGGGAGTTCCACCGAAGGTTCCAGTTGCGCAGGTTGCATGCGTCACCGCCACCCGTGTCGGCGCAAGCTTCACGCGGATCGTGGCCTCATATGGAGCTCCACAGAAGTTTCCAGTGGCACAGGTTGCACGCGCCACCGCCGCTCATTTCGGCACACCTCTCACACGGCCCGTGGCCCCACAAGGAGCTCCACCGAAGGCTCCCGTGGCGCAGATTGCATGCGTCACCGCCACTTGTTTCGGCACACCCTTCACGCGCGGTTCGCGGCCCCACAAGGAGTTTCGCCGAAAGTTCCAGTGGCGCAGGTTGCATGCGCCACCGCCGTTGATTTCCGCAGACCCCTCACACGGTCCGTGGCCCCACAAGGATCCCCGCCGAAGGCTCCAGTGGCAGAGGTTGCATGCGTCACCGCCGCACATTTCGGCACACCCCTCACACGGTTCGTGGCCCCATAGGGAGTCCCACCGAAGGTTCAAGTGGCACGCGTTGCATGCGCCACCGCCGCCCTCTTCGGTCCACCTCCCCCGCGCAGTTCGTTGCCGCACAGGGAGTTCCACCGCGTGCCCCACTGGCAAGGTCCGCGCGGCGGCCTCGCATGCCGACACACCCGTCAAAAACATCGTGGCCCCATAGGCAGCGCCATCGAAGGCCCCAGTGGCAAGTTTCGCATGGTGGCCCCGCAATTGGGCGCACCCCTCACACGGTTCGTTGCCCCATTGGGGCTTCCCGCTGTTTCGTCCAATTTGCCTTGCGGTACTCGCAATTGCATATGGTTGGGTCAGTCGCCAGGAAATGTTTTATTCCAGCCAATTTGCGTTTGTGGATCCTTGTTTTGAAGGGGCGCCCCCCGCTTCCATCCTCCTCTTCATCTCCTCAGCCACCCCCCCCCCCCCCCCCTCCCCCGACACGCCCTCGCGGTTCGCGGCCGCGCAGGGGGGAGATCAACCGAATGCTCCAGTGGCACAGGTTGCGCGCGTCACCACCGCACATTTCGGCACACCGTTTTACACGGTTCGTGGCCTCATAGGGGGACCCGCCGAAAGCACCAATGGCACAGGTTGCATGCGTCACCGCCACCCGTGTCGGCACGCCCCTCGCATGGTACGTGGCCCGATAGGGAGTTCCACCGAAGGCTCCAGTGGCGCAGGTTGCATGCGTCACCGCCATTCATTTCGGCACACCACTCACATGGTTCGTGGCCCCATATGGAGCTCTACCCAACGATCAGGTTGCACAAGTTGCATGTGTCACGGCCGCCCATTTCGGCGCACCCCTCCCACGCGGTTCGTGGCTCCATAGCTACCGAAGGGTCCAGTGGCACAGGTTGCATGCGTCATCGCCGCTCATTTCGGCATCCCTCGCACACAGTTCGGTGGCCCCACAGAGAACTCCACCGAAGGCCCCAGTGGCAGAGGTTGCATGTGCCACCACCGCGCTTTTCGGCACACCCCTCACACGGCTCGTGGCCCCCATGGGGGGCTCCACCGAAGGTTCCAGTGGCACATACATGCGTCACCGCCACAAATTTCAGCACACCGCTCACACGGTTCGCGGCCGCATAGGGAGTCCCACCGAAGGTTCCAATGGCGCAGGTTGCATGCGTCACCGCCGCACACTTCGGCACACCCCTCACACGGTTCGCGGCGGCCGCACAGGGAGTTCCACCGAAAGGTTCCATTGGCACGTTCCATGCGTCACCGCCGCCCATGCCGCCATGCCCTTCACACACGGTTCGCGGCCCCATAGCGAGTTCCACCGATGGTTCCAGTGGAGCAGGTTGCATGCGCCATTGCCGCACATTTAGGCACACCCCTCGCAAGGTTAGGTTCGTGGCCCCCCAAGGAGCTCCACCGAACGCTCCAGTGACATAGGTTACATGCGCCACCGTCACTCATGTCGGCACACCACTCGCACGGTTCATAGCCCCACCGTGAGGCCCACCGAAGGTTCCAGTTGCACACAGGTTGCATGCGCCACCGCCGCCCATTGCGAAACACCCCTCGCGCGGTTCGTGGCCGCGCAGGGAGATCCACCGAAGGTGCCAGTGGCACAGGTTACATGCGCCACCGCCGCCCACTTCGGCACACCCCTCACACGGTTCGTGGCCTCACAGGGAGACCCACCCAAGGACCAAGTGGCGCCAGGTTGCATGCGCCACCGCCATTGTTTCGGCACACTTTTCACACGCGGTTCCTGGCCCCATAGGGGGATCCCCTGAAAGCGGTACCAACAGTGATGCATTCGTAGTTGTATATGGTAAGTTAGTTCTGTATTTGTTTTGCGGGCCCCCCTTTTCCCCAGGACGCCAGATGCGTGTCGATCGCGGGGCCAGGCGGCACGAAGGTGGGGACGGACCTCAGCATCACCATGGGCGTGGTCATGGACCAGCGCAGCTGGGTGTGCGCGGTGGCGCCGCCCCAGGCTCGCCACGGTTCGGCAATGTGGGATTACGGTTGTGACGTGAGTTCTCTGGGGAGGGGTGGGCGGGCGGGGGCTGCCGCAGTTCTTAGGCGGCGTTTTGTTGTCGGACGTCGTCCCTCGTTAGCGAGCCACCAGTGTTTCAATTATATATGTGGTACGGGCAGCTCTTTGTTTTATTCCTGGCGGTCTCGAAATGTTCTCTGAAAGGTGTGCGTGTCCCCCCGCCATCCTCCTTGTCGTTTTCACCAGCTTCCTCGTTCCTTGGGTCCTCGTCCAAGCCATGCCTCGTTCCAGTTCCCTGTCCCCTTCGAGGGCGCTGGAGGCGATGTGAGGGCTCTCTGTCAGCGTTCGGGCACAATCGGGGCCCTGTTGGCGCACTCATGCTTTCCGTGGGCTTTCTGGCAGCGTTCAGTATCCATCGAGGTGCTTTTGGATCGTCGAGGGGGGCGGGGCAATTTTACCTTCAGAGGGGGTGCTCTCACAAGCTGGCAAATCGTTCGCAGCAGCGGCGTCGGTGTTCCAGCGTCGCTGTTGTTAGCATTGTGTCACCTCTCAGGCCCCATTGGGGCCCTCGTGGACACTCCAGGGGCCGACCCTCGATCCTTGGTGGGGGGGTTCTTGGGCTGCCAGGGGGGCCGCTTGATCCTTCCAGGGGGGGGCGTCTGGATTCCTGCAGGGGGGGGGGCTTTTGATCCATCCAGCCCTCCCCCCCCAGGGGTGGCTCCTGACCCCGTCAGAGAGCCTTTTGATCCTTGCAGGGGGCTTGCAGATCGCTCATCTTCTTCACATACATTTTCGTTTCTCGCCAATTTTCGCTGACCGCCAGGGAGCTGCACCGAAGGCCCCAGCGATTGCGCGCGCATTTCGCGACCTCACCGCACCCATGTTCGGCGCGTCATCTGCCGTTTGGCGCCCCCCTGAGCAGCTGCGCCGATCAGCGCGCCACGAACTGTTTGAGGAGTGTGCGCAGAGGGGCAGATTCAGCGCAGACCTTCCGCATTCCCTGCCCCGCAAGGGGATCCACCGAACGCTGCAGAGGCACTGCATATGCCGCGCGTGGGCGCCCCGCCCTTTTGGCATGCCCGTCGAGGGCTCGGAGCTCGGCGGCGGGCACCCGTTGCGCGCGCGTCGCCCCCGCGTGTTATCATGGGCTTCCCCTGGGAAGGGCCCCATCGGAGGGCCCAGAGAACAGGCTGGCGGGGGGCCCTTTCGATTTCTTGGGGGCCTCGGGAGGGTTCAGAACAGGGCGGCGGGGGAGAGCCCAGATGAGGGCCCCGAAACGTCTGTGGAAGGGGCCCCGAAAATTCCCAGGGAGCGCCCAGGTGCTCTGCCGGGAACGGGGGTGGGGGTTTCCGGTCGGCCGGCCACGCGGCTCCCGCTCGAGCGTTGACCCCCCTCTAACGAGAAACCCCCGTTGCAGGCACGCGGGAATCAGGCCAGCGAAACCTTGCCATCCTGCCCCTGGGGGGCTGGTTTTCGGGATTCCGCCCCCCCCCGCCTCTCTTCCCAGGTCCCCACGGAGTGCCTCACCGAGCAGTGTTTCTGCGACAGCGTGGAGCTCGCGGAGCTGGAGGAGAAGCACCGTTTGCACTTCAGGAGTTCCGTCCCAATCCTCCTCTTCCGCTGCTACACCCCCCCCACAAAAAAAACGCATTCCCGTCGCCCCCTCCCCCTCGCGGGTCCCCTCTCGTTTTTCCCTGGTGATTTCTCCCCTATCCCCGCACTTTCCTTCCTTGCCATTTGCCCCGTTGCCCTATTCGCCATGCGCCCCATCCTCCTCTTACTCCTCCTCCGCTGCCCTGATGCAGGCCTCCCGACGACCTCCTCCTCCTCCTCGTCCTTCGCATGCTTTTCCTCGTCCTCCCCTTCCTCATCGGGCTTCCTCTCCTCCTCCTCCTCCCGAGCTCCCCCTCGCTCCCCCTCCTCCTCCCCCCCAGCGCTCTGCGCCCTCCTCCCCCCCCAGAGGAGCGTCGTCAAACGCAAGGTCGGGGAGGCCCTCGCAGCTGGGCGAGAGAACCCCGCACCCAAAAAACGGCGCCGCACGAAGGCTTACCAGATGATGATGATGACGGACAATATGCTCAGAGTCTCGTGCGGCTTCATGTTGCACGATTTTCAGGTTCAGGTTGATGAGAAAGGCGAGCCCACAGGAGATCCTTTCGACTGGCGCTTATTGTGTATTTCTCCTGACATGGGCCCTGATATGGTAGCCACAGATGCGTTCCTCAGTTATGAGAAGAACATCAACTTGCAGTGCGATTATGACCAGAGCCACACGCTGAACAACGCGTCGAAGGGCGCATTGAGGACCCGCCACGTGCGACGCCGTCCCTTTCTATTTCTTTCTCCTCATCCTTGTCGTCGTCGTCGTCGTCGTCACCCTCCTCTTCCTCCTCCTTCCCCCGTCTTCCTTCTCACTCCGTCGTCGTCGTCCTCCTCCTCCCCCTGCTCATGCTGCTTCTGATGCTCCTCCTCCTCGTCGTCCTCCTCATCCTTCTCGCCTCCTCCTTCTCATCCTCCTTATCCTCCTCCTCCTCCTCATCTTCCTAATCCTGATTCTCTGCCTCAGCCTACCCTTCTTTCTCGGCCTCCCCCCCCAATTGCAGGACGACGGGATTGTGGCGTTTTCAAGTATTCTTTACGCTTCGCGTATCCCTGTCAGGACAACCACTCTTGTGATTGCGCTGCTGGTGCAGCTGCTATTGGTGCTGCTGTTGCTAGCGCTGATGCCTCCGCCGCTGCTGCGGTGTCTGTTGCTGCTGTTGGCATTCGTAATGAGCGTGGTGTTCTTGATGATGTAAATGATGGGTGCTCGTGGTTCTTGTGCTGCTAGTGACGTTGGTGCTGGTTGCGCTGCCGACCGTGATGATGATGGTGCTGATGTTGATGTTGCTGGTGGTGGTGCTGATGGTGGTGCTGGGGCTCGTGGTGGTGCTGTTGGCGCTGGTGGTGCTGCTGATGCTGCTGTTGGCGCTCATGGCGGTGGTGGTGGTGTCGCTGCTGCTGCTGATGTGGCTGTTGGTGTTGGTGGTGACGGTGCTGCCGCCCCTGCTCTCGGCGATGCTATTTGTGGTGATGTTTCTATTATGCCTTTCGTGCTGCTGCTGCTGCTGCTTGTTTTGCTGCTTGTCCTGCTGCTGCTGGTGATGCTGTGGCGCTGAGGCTACTGATGGTACTGCTGCTGTTGATGCTGATGGTGATGGCTGTCGTGGTGGTGTTGCCGCTGCAGGTAGTGCTGGTACAGATGACGCTGCGCTCTCGGAGCGCATTGGTTTCCTGGTGGGGCCCCCTCGTTGCCCTCTGGCTCCTTCCAGGCCCTTTGAACCTTAGCGGAGTTGTCTTGGGGCTCTTTTGGCGGGTCTCTGTGCCCCCCTGGGGCGTTCTGGTTTTTCTTGGGGGCGTCTTGGGGCCTTTGCGGTGCTTCTCGGAGCCACCTAGGAGCGATTCGGTCAAAAGAGGTTGGGTGGTCCTCGGCGCCCGCCCCCATATGGGGTCCCCAGAGTCGCACCTTGGAGCGCTATTGTGGTTGCATTGGGGCGTTATTCGGCGCGTTTCTGTTTGGCGGCGTCCTGGGTTTCTCTTGCGCGTAGTAAGGCGCATTTTTGGGTGGCACCCTTAATGCTTCAACAGACGCATCGGCAGCGGAACGGGGGAAGGCCAGAGGTTTCCTTCAGGCTATTGGTAGGTGTGTCCCAACATACAGTGGTGGGTCCTCCCCTTGAAAAGACGGCGCCCCGCGTTAATCCCCTTCGCTTCCCCATCCTCCTCCGCCTTCTCCTGGCCCTTCCCCACGGCATGCCCATTGCGACGCGTCCCTCGCGCGGTTCGTGGCCCCACATGGGTCTCCCACCCGATGCTCCAGTGGCGTTGTCTACATCTAGGCCCCGCTCCGTTGCAGGGCTTGATGCAGACGCCCAATCCACGCCCGCGCCCGCAGCCGCGCAGACTCCTTGGCCTCCTTCGGCCCAGGGCCCGATCCAAATAGCGCAGCTCGCCAGGGAGCCTGGCGCTCGACCACATGTCAAGTATCTAGTCGACGGTCCCAGCCATATGCTTTGCAAGCGCGCGTTCCGCAGGGCAGGCTGGGCGAAGCAGCGAGAAGTCCCCGCGGGGCCACGCGCCGTGTGAGGGGCGTGCCAAATTGCGGGGGCGGCATGCGACTCTTGCCATTGGGGCCTTCGGTGGGTCTCCCTATCGGGCCGCGAAGCGTGCGAGGGGCGCGCCGAACTGCGGGGCCGCCGCGCGCACCTTGCCAATGAGGCTTGCGGCGGAGCCCCCTATGGGGCCACGAACTGTGTGAGCGGGCTTCCGAAATGTGTGGCGTTGGCGCATGCAGCTTGTGCCGCTAGCGCCGTCCGTGGAGCTCCCTATTGGGCTATGAACCGTGTGAGGCGTGCGCCGAAATTGGTGGCGTTGGCGCATGCCGCTTGTGCCATTGGATCCTTCGGTGCGGCTCTCTACGGGGCCGCGGACCGCGCGAGGGGTGTGCCGAACTGGGCGGCGGTGGCGCTCGCAACCTGCGCCACTGGGGTCTTGCTTTGGACTCGGCGATTTGGAGGAGTCTTGTTTTGGAGGAGTCTTGTGTTGACTTGGCGGTTCGAGGTCTGCCCCCCCTCTTCCCGCCCCCCCCCTCCGCCGTCCTGTCCATTCCTGGCGGTTTTGTGTCCCCATCGGGCGTTCCAACTTTACGCAATGCCAGGAAGCAATTCAGCTTTCTTTACGCAACGTCGTTAGGGGGGCGGTGTCCTTTGTGATCAGACGCTTGCGGGCCAGACGTTTCCTTGATATTGGGTGGTTGCGGCGCGCAGCTGAACCCCCCCCCCCCCCCCCCCCCCCCGCGCGCGCACGCGCGCGCGCGCACGCGCCACCGCCGCCACCACCACCACCACCACTACCATCGCCAGCACCACCATCAGCGCGACCACACACACATACAACGAAACCAAGAAACACACGCACCACCACTACAACCACCACCACCAGTATCACCACCACCAGCACCACCACACACATACACACGCGCACAACACCACCACCAACACCACCACTGCCGCCATCGACATCGACATCGCCACCGCCACCATCGCCGCCGCCACCACTACTCACCCCACCCCAACCCACCCCACCACAACGCACCCCCACCCACACCCACACCCCACACCGCCCCCAACCACCCCACGTCCACGCACCCTCAGCCCCACCCACTCACGCCCCACCCCGCCTACCCCCCCCGCCCCCCCCCGCCCCACCTCTCCCCCGCTCCCCCCCCCCCCTCCCCGCACACGCACGCGCGCGCGCGCGCCGCCGCCCGCCCGCCCACACCCCCCCCCCCTCCCCCCCCCCCCCCCCCACACACACACACGCGCACGCACACACACACGCACACAACACACACACCCACACACCACCACCACCACCACCACCACCCCACCACCACCACCCACCGCCACCATCGCCAGCATCACCACCACCAGCACGACTACCCACACAAACAAACCAAGAAACACACACACACCGCCACCACCACCACCAGTATCATCACCACCAGCACAACCACACACACACAAACACACACACACACACACACACCTACACACTCACACAACACCACCACCAGCACCACCACCACCGCCATCGACATCGACACCGCCACCGCCGCCATCGCCACCACCACCACCACCACCCCCACCCCAACCCACCCCACCACAACCCACCCCCAGCCACACCCACCCACCCCAACCACCCCACGTCCACGCACCCCTAGCCCCACCCACTCACGCCCCACCCCCCCCACTCCGCCCCACCCCTCCCCCCCTCCCCCCCCGCCCCCCCCCCCCCCTCCCCGCGCGCGCACGCGCGCGCACGCGCACGCACGCACACACACACACACAACACACACACACAACACACATACACACACACGCACACCACCACCCACCCACCCACACGCCCCCACGCACACACACACACACACTCGCGCACACACACACATACACACGCACACGCACACACACACACGCACACACATGTGGCCCCATAGGGGTCTCCACCGAAGGCACCAGTGGCGGTGTCCAAAGGCGCCGCCGCCACCCATGTCGGCACGCCCCTCACACGCTTCGCAGCCCCGCAGGGGGCTCCACCGACTGCCCCAGTAGTGCTTTCGACATGCGCCCCCGCCACCCATGTCGGCGACCCATTTGCACCTTTCGTGGCACCTTATGGAGCTCCACTGGATGCCCAAGTGGAGGTGTCCGTATGCGTCCCCGCCACACATTTCGGCTCACCTTTCACACATGTTCTTTGCCCCATAGGGGGCTCCACCGAAAGCCACAGTGGGGGGGCTCGCATGGCACCGCCGCGCCCAATTCTTCAAACTCCTCACCTCGCACGATCCGTTGCCATATAGGGATTTCTACTGGAGGCCCCAGCGGGGGGGGGGCGCATGGCACCACCGCGCCAAATTCGGCACACCCCTCACACGTTTTCGTAGCACCATAGGGGGTTCCACCGAAGGTCCCAGCGGTGAGGTTCTATGGCACCACCGCGCTTAATTCGGCGCCTTCCTCGCGCGGCCCGTGGCCCCGTGGGGCTCCACCGAAGGCCCCATTGGGAGGCTTCGCATGGCACCGCAGTTGCCCATTCGCCACGACCCTCACACGGTTCGCACGTGGCCCCATAGGGGAATCAACCGAAGGTTTTTGAGGAATTGCATGGGGCCCCCACACCTAATTCGGCGCACCCCTCACACAGTCCTTGGCTCCAAGGAGTTCCACCGAAAGCACCAGTTGGAGGATTCGTGTGGGTCCAGCGCGCCCAATTCCGCACGCCCCCCACACGGTTCGCGGCCCCATGGGGGGAGGGGGGTCCACCGAATGCCCCAATGGGAGCGTTCGCGTGGCGCCACCGCACAAACATTCGGCACCCCCTCATACGCTCCGTGGCCATATATATAGGGAGTTGTGCAGCGGGCCCAAGTAGTGGGAAGGGGTCGCGTGGCACCACCGCACCAAATTCAGCACACCCCTCATAAGGTTCGTGGCCCCATAGGGAGTTTCACCGAAGACATCAGTGCGAGGATGTCACCACCGCGCCAAATTTACAGAATTCACACGGTCCGCGGCCCCATGGGGAGCTCTACCGAAGGCGTTGCCGACATTGTTGTATATTCGCAGTTGCGTGTGGTTGGGCTTTTCGCCAGGCTCATTTGCTTTACTTTTTATGAGGGGGTGGGGGGCAGGATGTGCGCCCAGGGGGCAGCATGTGCTGTTTTGTTGCTTTTGGGCAGGCATGTCCGAAACGATACATGGCCATCTTCGGTTATCTTGGCAACCTTGGAGGCCATGTTGGGGCATTGACCAAATGCCCTCTTAGTGCCAAATTGGGTCGGCTTGGGCGTTCCAACCCTTCCTGGACGGCCCCGCCCTCCAGGGGGGGAGGACGAGGGGGGAGGGGGGCACTTTCAGCGGAGGGGAAGGAGGGGCGGTGAAAGGGAGAAAGGGGGCGTTGTTAGACCTCTTGGCGGCCTGAGGGCTGGCGTATTAATGTCTACGGCTGCTAATTGCATGTACGGCTCGACGTTATCGCCTCCGAGACTTAAGCAGCTCAGGGAGGGCGTCTGGAAGCACATGGACTCGTGCGGGTCTTGCGACCAGGACGACTTGTTTTTGTTTTACTTGCCCCACATCCGCCGCCAGATGAAGGAGGTCATGCTTTCTGCCCTCCTATCTGTCTATCTCGCTCCTACTTCGGCGTGTCGCCAACTTACCTCCGCACCATGCTACCCTTTAGGACCTGCTCGACTCCTCCCTCAATCCTAGATGACGTGCCCTATCTCGCCTCTAGGCTCTTCTTTTCATTCCCTCGTCATGTGAATTACCCTCCCCCACGCCCCGCCCCACCGTCCATGCTGCGCTCCTCTTTTTCGTTTACTTCGGGCGGCGCAACCAAGCATGCCCTCATTCTCCAAACTCCGTCCCCACGCCCATGAATCTCTCTCCTTCCTCCCACCGCCCAATGATAACCACCTGAGTCCTCCAGCGCCCCCCTCGCCATTTCCTTTTCCCAGGTCGACCTCAGCACGCACGAGGCGGTTGAGGCTTTCTGGCAGTCCTTGCGTAACCATTCGCTTTTACACACCAAGTCGGAGCGCGTGCACTTGGGCAAGTTTCAGGCCCCCATTGTTATCGCTGGGAAAACTATACATTTGTTCTCGTTGAAGGCTTACTTCTTGAACGCAGCTGCCATAACTCTCGGATTCAAAGGGACTGACCGTAGGACCACCGCCCCGCCGAAAGAGATGCTGCCAGACCCAGACCCTGCAGAAGGTGCCGTTGTCGAGTACGTTCCTAACACGTTGAAGGCCCAGTCGCACAAGTCATTCGATGCCAAGTGTGCCAACCAATTGGACCGAGCCGCCTTCTTGTTCGGCGACATTTCTAATTTCTACCGCCAGCGCCTGATCGTCAACGTGTTGTCACCTGTTGCAACGTTCCATGGCAAGTGCCCCTGGGTTTATGTAACCGCCCTTGCCCCCACCAAGGGGCGGGGGTGATGGCGGCGAGGACGGTGGGGAGGACTGACCGTAGGAGGCTTGAGGAGGGGGGGGGAATGCGCACCCGCCCCTCCCAGGCAGAACAAGGAGTTGCGGAGCGCCGACGCCACCAAGCCCTACGAGCTGAAGATGTGCAAGGGCTTCTACCACCGCGCGGAGCAGCTCACCATGACGAACGCGAACTTCATCAGGCACTACTCTGAGGAGGGCATCTTTCCGACCTGGGTTGATCAGCGGATTTGTTTGAACGATCCTAGAGTACAGATGGAGGATGAGAACTGCCAGGTGTTGTACAGGCTCATCGTGGACTTGCTGATGCAGCAAGCGAAGAGGAACCTTGTCTGGAGCCACGGGTTGCCTCGCAGACAGGTCCTGCTCCTGGATCAGGACGAGGCCGTCCAGCAGGCTTTCCTGGACGAGCTGCGCCACGACCGCTTCCTGCACATGGAGCTCCAGAAAGCAACCTTCGAGGGCAGCGACCAGATGAGGCAGAGGCACGTGATGCGCAAGATGTGCAACCAGCAGCTCCTCCGATGCCTGGACGTGGAGGACTGGAAGGTGACTCCGAGGCCTCCCCCTCCTCCCCCTTGCACCATGGTCGTCGTCGTCGTCCTTCTCCTTCTCCTTCTCCTCCGCCTCCCCCCTCCTGTTCTTCATTATCCTCCTCATCCGCGTCCTCCTTCTCCCACCCTCGTCTTCCGTTCTTTCCCGCCTCCATTGGGCCGCTCCCTTCGACCTCGCCGCTTCGCATCGTCCTCCGTTCGAGCCTTTCTCCTCCTCCTCCTCCTCTCCTCCTCCTCCTCCCCCCATCCTTCAACATTTGCTTGCAGGCTCGCGGGCCACCTCGAGACCAAGATCCGACGGCACATCGCTTCTCAGATCATCGAGGACTGCTTCGGAAAAGCGAAAGCCAAGATCGACAAACAGTCCAACACGTTGAGTTGCCCGAAATCGGTGATGGCGGCTGTGATCGACTCGGAAGTGGTAAGGGTCACGCACAAGTTCGAGGAAGTTGATCCCCAGCAGGTGCAGCCAGCCAGGGCAGCGATGTTTGCCCCCACGACGTTCAAGCCTCAGCTGCAGCGCAGGTTCCTGGACAAAAAGACGGAGGATCTCGGCTTGTACAAGATTTCTGGATATGGCGATGCGTCTTGGTGGTCACCGCAGGCTTGTGGATACACGCAGGCCTTGTCCGACTTGGAGGTTCTTCGGCAAGCTCATGCTCGAGGCAAGATGGCTGACGTTCCAGCGAAGTTCTATAGCCAACTCGTTCAGCCGAACATTCTCGTTCGCAAGGTTGGCGATGCTGAGTGGCGCCTCGGTTTGGGATGTGTTGATGGTTGCTTGGCCGTGACATGGCCAGTTGTATCCACAGCAGAGGGCAGCTACAAGGTGAACAACTACGGCCACAGGGACTTGCGCGTCATCTTCGACCCCTCCGAGTGGGAGGGCCTCTCGGTGAAGTACGCCTCCCCGCTGCACCAGGCCATCTTGCAGACCATGAGCGACTTGGACAACGCCACCGCCGCGACGGAGGTTGACCTCAAGGCCAGGTGGCCAGATGATCCTCTGCCCCAGGTGCACCGCAGAGCTGCCCCCCCCCTACTGGTTCATTGGGCGCGGTCGGTCGGCGACGGGCGGGCGGGGGCGCGCGAGGGATCGCTGGGCGTGGTGGGCGAAGAAGTGGGGCAGTCGGCCCACCTTCATTCTCCCAGCCAAAGTGCCCTCTCAGTCGCCCCCGCCTTCTCGTAGTTCGCCCCCTGCGCCGCAGTGGACCAGGAGGGCGCCTGCTCGGCGGCGCGCCTGAGGCATTGGATTTTCCTGCTGCTGCGCCTCAGGCGTCTGACGCGTTCGGGGAGCTGTGCATCGGACTCTTGGCCGTCGGCGAGCCGATCCCTCTCTTGGAACTTGCTTGTCGGCACGGCTTCTGGACCCTGCCCGTCAGTTACTTGAAGGAACTTTGTGATTTCAGAGAAATTGCTTACCCCAGTGCGTCGTTGGCCACCCTGATCAAGACCCTCTGCCGTGCCGTCGTTCCCGACTGTACCGATCTCATCATCAACCAGGCTTTCTTCGCCAGGACTGGCTCCTTCCACATGGACGACTCTATCGAGGACCTCCTCCATCTTGAATGGGTGACCGATGTATTTGACAAAGAGTTCGCAGACGAAGTATTGCAGGAGTGCAAAGCAGCGAAGGCCATCAAGTCCCAGCGCACCGAGTTCACCGACGAGGTATGCAAGTGGAAGGACGCGTTTATGTTTTTGTTCTGATGCAGTGGAGGGATTTGCTTCAGGTGTTGACGTCAGCGTTTGCGCTGTTTTTCGTTTCTGTATAGATTTGCATTCATGATTGTAGTTTGCCCAGTATTGGTGTCAGTGGTGGTCGGGCTTCCTGAATCCCTGACGCTTCGGGTATCCCCACCAGTCAATCCAGTACCCATATCGCCAGACGAGTTGCATCGATCAGTGATGGGAGTAAGTGATACACTGTCATAGCAGTAGCGGGAGAGCTTTATCGGAAGTCTGTTGCTGCGGCCCTCTTCGGGTTCGCTTGGGGTACGCACTGTGCTTCTTGGGCCATTCCTGGGGCCCTCGTTTGGCTCTTTTGGTGTGGGTTGGATCCCTTTAGGAATTCATTCGGGTGGTCTGAAACGGGGGCTCTGGGGCCGTACTGGCTCGTGTGGCTCAACGAGAAGGGGGGGGGCGACATTCGGTTCCCCATCTTGGAGGCTCAACCTTAACGTCGTGGGGTCGTCTTGGGGCGCTCTTGGGGCGCTCTTGGTCTCTCATGGGGCGCTCTTAAGGCTCCGTTGAGCTTCGCATGAGGTTCTTTTGGGCAATCCTGGGGGGGGAGGGGTCCTGTGGCAGCATTGCCCATCGGGCCCGAAACGCCGAGACGGCCAAACTAATAGTGGTGATCTTTATGTGTTGGGGTTTGTTTTGTGTTGGATAGGGGTGTGCTTGGAGGGTCCGCAGGGAACTTGTGACAGTCCTTGCGCGAGGCCTGTGGGATGCGCGTGGGAGACTATCTTGAGCCATCTTCAGGTATCCTGAGCCATCATGGAGGCCATCGTGGACTCCTGAGGTATTGCTGGGACCATATATGGCAATATTGGACAGCCGAATCGCGACCACATAGGGGGCTCCACCGAATGCCCCTGGGAGCGCTCGCGTGGCCCAACCGCTTCCATGTCGGCACACCCTTCACACGGCTCGTGGCCCCATAGGGAATTCAACCGAAAGGTCAAGTGTGAGGGTTTGCATTGTACCACCGCGCCCAATTCGGCACACCTTTCACACGGTTCGTGGCCCCATAGGGAACCCCTATTGAAGGCCCCAGTGGGAGGGTTCGCATGGTACCATCGTGTCCAGTTCAGCGCCCCCTTCACACGTTTTGTGACCCCACAGGGAGCACCACCGAACGCCTCAGTGGGATGGTTCGCGTGGCACCACTGCGCTTAATTCGGGACACCTCTCGCACGGTTCGTGGCCCCAAAGGGAACCCCGCCGAAGGCCTTGGGAGGGTCCGCATGGCACCACCGCAGGCAATGATTCGGCATGCCCGCGCACGGCTCGTGGCCTCATAGGGGGCCCCATTGGGTTGAAGGCCCCAGCGGGGTTTTCGCATGGCACCACCGCGCACAATTTGGCACAACCTTCACGCCGTCCAGGGCCTCATAGGGAGCTCAACCGAAGGCCTTATTGGGAGGGTTCGCATGGCACCCGCACTTAGTTCGGCACGCTCCTCACAGTTTGGCCCCAAGGAAGCTCCACGGAACGCGGTGCCACAATGTTGCACTCGCAGTTGCATGTGGTTTTCGCCAGGCTAGTGTGTAGGAAGAAGGGAGGCGCGAGTTCGTGAACCCGCCTGCCCACACAAATCTGTTAGACAGTTCAGTCTTGGTTCTTGTGCTGGCAGGTTTTCGGGGCAGCGTTTCGTCTGATAGTTCCCCGAGCGTTGCTCCCGAGCCACGCTTGTTTTTTGTATTGCGGTGTCTGCCAATTTTGTTCAGGGGGGCCCATATGTGTTTGTTTTTCGCTTGAAGGCCTTAGTTGCTTGCGCGGGCCGCCCACCGCCACGAGTCTTTTTCGCGCCGTGCGGTTAGATAAATGCCGCCGATCTGTCCAGACGGCCGTCTTCGGCAAGCCGCCTGGGAAGACGAACCCTTTGCACCCTCTGTACAAGAAGAAATACCCCACCGTGCCGTTATCACCCGCTGATGACATGTCCCAGGAGAGAGCAAAGGCATTCATACCTCCGCAAACATACCTTTGGCGTGCTAACAAGGTAGGGGCTTGGCACTTCAATCAGCCCGACTTCAATCGCCGCGGGAGGGCCGCTTGGAGCCAGTTCGGCGGGTCGAGCTTGCTTGCTTTGCAGGACGTTTGCAAGCGGGCATGGGAAGGGTTCCTCATTGAGCACCGTCTGCCGCGGGCGCACTGCCCGATTCCAGGACTCCTCGACTGAAGCGCCCGCGTCGGCCAACGCTGCGCATTGATCTGATTGAGTTTCGGACTCCTGGGGATAGGAGCCGCCTGCGTCGGAAAACCGTTTCGAGTGTTGGGGGCCACGTGTGCAAGCATTGGTACGACATAGTAGTTCCGTGCGTTGGCATGGCGTCTCGGTGCCTGGATGCGTGTCCCGAAACCCAGATCGTCACGTGCGTTGTTTTCTTTGGACCAGCAGTAGGGGGCGGGGGTGCAGGCAATATGGCAATTGTAAGTTGTAAGCACACTTATCGCACGTCTGGGGTAACACACGCACGCTTTCATTCGCGCATGCGTTCCACACTTATTTGGTATAGGGCATCGCACGCACCCTGTTCTCTTTAGCTCTCAGCTTGTTTGTGCTTCAGGTTTTTCAGAAGCGCATTGCGCCCCCGCACTCGGCGTTTGCAATGGCAGACGGCGCAGGGGCTGACCAGGCAGCGCGTTCACTAGGGCCCCGCGTCGCGATCAGCGGTTCGTGCCACATGATTTTGACCATCCCCGAGCTTCCAGATACGTTTGTGTCTGCTCGTAGCATTCCGTGTCACATTACGATCATCGGTGGGGCGCCTCCTTCGGCTGAAGGGGCGGCATCTTTTGCGCAATTTGCACCTGATCCAGTTCTTCCCGCAGTTGCAGTACCAGGACTTGCTCCTGGTCCAGATGACCGCCCTGCACCAGCACCTCCTTCAGATGGTCACACATCGCCATTGCCAGCAATTGCTCCAGATGGCCACGCAGCACCTGATCCAGATGGTGACCCGCCCGCACATTTTGAGCAGTCTCAGTGGAAGGTGGAGGCTGCCAGGTTCGACAGAGGATCTTCACTGGGAACGCAGCCTTACGATGATGACGGTACGAGTAGGATTGGCACTGTTGCATCTTCCGCTGTTGCTGCCGAGCCTGCTGCGCCCGCTTCGGCCACGAGTCACGGATGTGACGAGAGCAACGTCCGCCCATTTAAATCTGCCAGGGTGTGCCAATCCCCCACGAGGGCGGCGACGGGTGACACGATCGCTGAACGCCAGGCGCCCATTTGCGTCGAGGACAGCCCGCCTCCTCCCGTGCCTGCCGCGCCGGCCTCGGTCTTGGGCGCGCCTGCTGCAGTTCCGCCGTTTGCCGAGCTTGCTGCAGTTGCCTCGGTCGCGAGCGCCCCGAGGCGTAACCTCATCAGGCTACGTAGCAGTGCGCGTTTGGCAGCTTACGACCCATCGGGCATTGTTCGGGAGGGCGAGTTGCCAAGCCCTTTCGGCGACCAGCAGTTCAATACGCCCAGCCAGGTTTTAAGAGATGTGGCGGCCGAGGCAGGTGCTGACACCCAGGTGGAAGCTTTTGGGAGCCAGTAACCCAATCAGTCCGCTGGCCATCCGCTTCGCATGGTCATATCCACCCTATTTCTCCCCCCATATCCTCCCAGAGTCCTCTTCAGCATCTCTCCCCCGCGGGATCACCGCTCGCCAGACTCGAGCGCGCTGTTCGACGCGAGGGCGTTGAGTGCGCGCACGGTCGTAGTGTTGCACCGCCCGCGGCGGTCGAGCGTTCGGTAAATCGAATAGCGATGGGCTGGCTATTGGCGCGGAGGCTCGCTTGCTACACTTATAGAGTTTTGCATCGCCGTGGTAGCTGAACACCGCACCAGGTATCTCCTCCTTCTCCTCCCCACCTCCTCCTGACCACCCCCCCAGCGTCCGCCTGCGCAGATGCCGCCCCCCCCCTTCCCCTGCGGGGGCGGACGGCCTCGCGGCGGCACGGGGCGCCCCGCGTTTGCCCCAAAGATTGCGAGGAGGGGGTCGAGGGGGCCCGAGGGGCCGTTGGAGGGGGCACGAAGGCCTCCCCCCTTCACGACATCCGATTGTTCCAGCCCCTCGGTGGGGGGGCAAGGGGATGGCGTTTTCGAGCGGGCCCGAGGCGCCCCAGCGTGTGCGATGTGCTGTACGAGCATTAGCCATAGACGCATGGTAATATTTGTAAGACACGTGCACCGTCCAAGCTGTAGGCATATAAGTTTGTTCAGCCGTGTGATCGATGCGACCCTTGTCAGCACGACAGCCGCTATTATAGGCAGTACGAGGTTAAAGAGCAGTGTCAGCTTTGTCCGAAGTTTTAGGCCGAAGTTTCGTAAGCTTTGTTGTGCTCCTCAGCCTCGTCAGCCTTATAACGCTTGTGCGGGCGATGCGCCCTAGAAAACCTCTGCAGGGCCTGCGAGCCTTATACGTGTTACAGCCCCGATGGATGTTACACGCCATGTAGCCATTGGCCGCGTTCCCCTTATAAGCGCTCTGGCATCAGCCGCGTCCGCCATATATATATATATATATATATATATATATATTTATATATAAGGTCTAGAATTTGCTCAAGGCACATAGGCGATGTAATGCGCATAAGCTATATAGCCAGGTAGGTCCCATACCCTGTAGAAGTCATATAATCAAGTTGCTCCGTATACGCACCTTAGCCAGTATATGCCCGATCTGCTCTCCAAGCACGGTACGCCTCCTGCGCCATAGCTTCTCTCTGACTCCAATAAGCGTTGGACGCCCTATACGCATTACACACAGCATATGTAATACGTGCCTTAGAAACACGATGAGCAACACAATCATTCCAATCTAGCCAATGCCATAACATTATAACCCCCATGAGCCGATAAAGCGATACATGAGCCGACCGACATTGGAGGCCATATGTATTTTCTAGCCACTAGGGTTGCGGTGCGTCGACGCCGCCCCGTCCCTTTCCGCAGCGGTATACCCCAAGCCAGACCCCATCTGCCGCCGTTCGCCCGCTTGATTCAGAAGATGGCCGACGCTGCATCTACTTCACTCCCCGAGGTCAAGTCTAGGTTCGACCGCGCGATGGGTGACCTCAACACGGTGAGCGGGACAGAATTGTGTGGTCATTTATCGGGTTGGGGGTGGGTGGGTTGGTGGTCTGCGTGGAGGCATGCATGTAGTAAGGCCATGCGTGGGGAGGGGGGGCGTAGGGGCATGCGTGGGGAAACCGGATCATTGAGGTGATGGGGCAGCAGCTGGAGATGCACACGAAGTGTCTTGGTTGGCTAGAAGAGTACCAGTTACTGGCGCACAAGCACGAATCTCATGCCGAACAGCTGTTAGTTGACCTCGATCAAGAGAAAGTAAAGGTTAAGAGATTGGAGCACGAGTTATCCGAGGCTCGGAAGAGAATCAAAACCTTGGAAACGGAATTAGTCGGCGTTGATCCTAGTACTGCGAAGACCCAGGGCGCTATCGTGTCGGAGTCAACCTGAGCTGAGGGCGGTCGGTTTCGGAAGCGGCCCGCACGGAGGACGGGATAAACAAGAGGGAGAGAGATAGAGAGAGAGAGGAGGGGGGGAGGAGGAGGAGGTAGGGCACGGATGGCTGCAGCCGCCTGTGTCCGCCAAGCAGCGGCACGGCAGTCACCCAATGGCGGCAGTTACCGTTTTCGTCGTCGTGCCCCTTCTGCACCTGACGTGTCCTCTTGGTCTTGGTCCTCCTCCCCTCTTGCCTCTGGCGTTCGTACTGCCGTATTGGGCGCTGCTGTTCCGCGGGGTCGCGGGCTTGGGGCGCCCGCGCGCTACCTCGGCGCCAGAAGAGGGCCTCGAGTTCAAGCCGACGCGCTTGCCCTCCGTGTCAGGCGCGCGGGCTGGCGCGCGGCAAGGCAGGGGAATGATTATAATTCCTTTCCTCATCTTCCGCGCCCTCCCGCCCGTCACCCTCCTCCCCCCTCCGCCCCCCTCCCTCCCAGAGCCCTGTCCCGATCGCTCCCGCAGTGTCATTTTATATGTCTTCGGGTCATTCGGCATTGTCCTTAATTAAGCCATTGACCCCGATTTTTTCCAGGGCCCTGGTGTTGGGCGACGGCCCCTGGAGGCCGAACACGCACGCAGGTGCATCCCCTTTCCTCGGTGGTTCCTCCGCCCGTCGGGGATGGGGGGCTTTCGTGGGTTGAGTGCGTTCGATGGCCTGGGCTCAGGGCAGTCCGCGCTGAGCCTCAGCGTGCGGCTGCTGATTTGTAGATCAGAAACTCGGTGGGGGCTCAAGATGAATGGACCTTGTACTTAGTGCGATGGCATCCGCCCCTCGTTTCCGACGCCCGAGGGGGGGGAGGGCGCAGTCATCGATGGATCTGCCGCGCGTTGTGACCAGCGCTTGCCGATTCAGAATTGCGAGGGCAGCGAAGTTACCATTTTGGCGAAGTGTAACCGAGGGGAACGTTCGAGATGTGGATGCGTTGTTGCAGCTTGGGCCGAGCCTGTTGCATCACGCGCGCAATGGGCTCGGCTCTTGGGGGGGCATTGGCACGTGCGCGCGTGCACGTGTCAACCTCTCCCGTCATGAAATATGTGTTGTTCAGGGCTTGGCCGCTTCCCATCCCAGGTCCCACATGCATACTTGTATTTGTGGCCTCCCTCGCCACGCCTGCGACGCCCGCGCAATGAGTGGCTCATCGCTTGATGGGCCGTCACTGCTTGTTCGTAACTTGCAGGATGCAGGGGGGTCGTTGGTCTGGTTGCCCCTGGTCGTTGATGTCCTCGCGCTGTGGTGCGCGTGCTTGCTGGCGGGCGGTCCTCGGCTACATGCTGCCCCTACCGTGAGAGCCCAGGGTTCTCAGAGGAGGCGATGGGGTAGGTTGGGGATGGCCCCGCGGGCAGGTGGGAGCGCAACAGCGGGCGTGACATCAGCGGTCATTTTATCGCCCCTTGCATTTCCCCATTGCAGGCTGGAGACAGCGAGCGCCGCAAGGTGCGCGTGTGCACGGCCTGGGACTTCGGGCAGACGGTCGCCATCGCGCCCGCGGAGGGCTTGGACGTGAGCGACGTGTACGTGCAGGTGGGCTACACGGACCCTCCGAATGGCGCGCAGATGAAGTGGTGGGTCGCCGCAATCTTGTGGGGTGATGATGTGCCGCGCGGTAAGGTTTGCGACGTCACGGGGTGGTGGACGGTCGACTTCTTCACGAACCACATCTGCGCCTCGTTCCCAGCCGTGACCGACGCCCCCGAGAAGTTCCGCGCTGGCGGTACGCATTACGACTTGGTCGTGGTCGAGGGCATGAGCCGCTTGTCGACGCCCGAGCGGGTTGAGCTCATCTGTGAGGTCGGCAGGCTCGCCGTCTGGACCATCAGCACGTGGGCGCAGCAAGAGATCGCCTCTCGCAAGTTGACGGTGCACCCCGCTGCCATTCCGAACTTGCTCGCCCACACCAACAGGTGGGTCTCCGACGGCATCAGGGTGATGATCGACACAGAGGTGCAGGCGGCGATCGAGACGCACAGCGCCCCGCCCAGCCGCAAGCTGAAAACGGCGAGGAGCAGGTGAAGGTCCTTATTCCTCCTCCTCATCATCTTCTTCCTCCCCCATTCCTCCTCCTCCTCCTCCTCCTCCTCCTCCTCCTCCGCCCTTCCCCCCCCCCCCCGCTTCCCCACTTCCTCTCCTACGTCCCCCCTCACATCCTCCACCCACGTTTCCTCTCCTGCCCCTCCCCAGCCCCTCCCCCTTGCCCCGCCCCACCCCCTCCCGCTCCGCTCCCCCCCCCTCCATGCTTCGATCTGCCAATTATTTGCGCCCGTCCTCCGCTCGGCTGCCCCATCATCTCGTCGCTTCCCCTCTTAACCATGACCTGTCCCCTCCCCGTGCCCCCCCTCCCCCGAGTTGTTGTTGTTTTTTTTTTTTTTTTTTTTTTTTTTTTTTTTGCACATTCCTCTACTGCCCCTCCGAGGCTGCCTCCTCCCTCCAAGGCTTCCTCTTCCATCATGCCCCCCTCCCCCCCCGCTCCCGCCGATCTCCCAGGCTTCGTTCTGCAGATTTCCTCCTCCCCCCTTTCCGCGAGGTCGTCGGCAGCGTCGCCATCGACTGAGGGCCAGACGGCCACTGGCGAGACGGAGGAGGAGGAGGAGGATGAGGAGGAAGAGGATGGGGAGGAGGAGGGGTTGAGGAGGATGAGGATGAGGATGAGGATGAGGATGAAGAAGAGGAAGAGGACGATGGAGATCTCGCCAGCCAGCGCGCGGTCTGGCGCGTCTGGCGCGTCTGGCGACCGCCGCGCGCGAGTCTGGCCCGTCGGGCTCGCGCGTCTGGCGCGTGTGGCCCGTCTAGACCAGCTGGTGTCGGCGTGCTCCTCCTCCTCCTCCCTCGCCTCCTCCCCCGCCGCCGCCCCCCCGCGCCTTCCCCTCCCCCTCGCCTGCTCTTGCCTCCCTCCTCCCCCGCGCTCTCCCTCCTCCCTCCAACGACCGCCTCTCCCTCTCCCTCGCGCTTACCTTCATCCAAGCCTGCTCTTGCCCCCCTTCCTCCCTCGCGCTCCCCGTCCGCCCTCCAACAGCCGCCTCTCCCTCTCGCCGCTCGTTTCCTCTCCTCGCCGCGTCCACCTCGCCATCAATACTGCAACATTTGTTGTTTTATATTGTTGCGTGCGTGCGTGTGTGCGTGTATGCGCGTGTGCGTGTGTGCGTGTGTGCGTGTGTGCGTGTGTGCGTGTGTGCGTGTGCGTGTGTGCGTGTGTGCGTGTGTGCGTGTGTGCGTATGTGCGCGTGTGCGTGTGTGCGTGTGTGTGCGTGTGTGCGTGTGTGCGTGTGTGCGTGTGTGCGTGTGTGCGTGTGTGCGTGTGTGCGTGTGTGCGTGTGCGTGTGTGCGTGTGTGCGTGTGTGCGTGTGTGCGTGTGTGCGTGTGTGCGTGTGTACGTGGGTGCGTGTGTGCGTGTGTGCGTGTGTGCGTGTGTGCGTGTGTGCGCGTGTGCGTGTGTGCGTGTGTGCGTGTGTGTGCGTGCGTGTGTGCGTTTGTGCGTGTGTGCGTGTGTGCGTGTGTGCGTGTGTGCGTGTGCGCGCGTGTCAATTAGAGCGGGGGGGTGTCATCTTCCCGTGCCGATGGTACGTCGCATGCGGTTAATTCGCATTCACTGACATACCCACCCTTGGGGGGGGGGCAAAAATTGCCGGGATCGGGGCTAGGGGTTCCATTTCCTGTTCCCAGTGCGGACACAGTGGTGGGGACGGTGGTGGTGGGAACAGTGGTGAGGGGACAGCGGGACAGTGGTGGGGACAGTGGGACAGTGGTGGGGACGGTAGTGGTGGGGACAATGGTGAGGACAATGGTGGGAACAGTGGGGACAGTGGGACAGTGGTGGGGACGGTGGTGGTGGGGGACAGTGGTGTGGGGACAGTGGGAATGTGGTGGAAACAGTAGGACAGTGGAGGGTACAGTGGTGGTGGGGACAGTGGTGAAGGCGGTGGCGAGGACGGCGGTGGGACAATGGGACAGAGGTACAGTGGGGACAGCGGTGGGGACAGTGGGGACAGTGGTGGGAACAGTGGGACAGCTCAGTGGTTCGAACCGGTAGTGACCCCCCCCTCCGGTTTTCGAGGGGGGGGGGGTTCGAACTGGTAGTGACCCCCCCCGGTTTTCGAGTTCGACGGGGGGGGGGAGGGGTTATGGGAGGGGGGGGTTTTGCCGGGGGAAGGGGGGGGGGGGGGAGTTCCAGCAGGGGGGGGGGGATTTTCGGGGGGGGGGGGGACCCCCGGGTTCCGGAGGAAAAGGGCGGCAATGTTTCCACAGTAAAGCGGCGGTGGATCACGCTCTCTCACATATGTGTGTGTGCGTGTGTGTATATATATATATATATATATATATAATATATGTGTGTGTGTGTGTATATCAAAGAGCGCGTTCTTTGGTCGCTCGGAGGGGGGGGGGGGATTGGAACCGGACCCCCCCCTGGATGGAGGGGGAGGGGGTTCGAACCCCCCCCCCTCCCGTGACGGAGGGGGGGGTTCGAACCCCCCCTCCCCCTCCCCCCCACTCACCCCCCTGCTTCCCCTCTCCTCGGGCCGGCGCTTGCGTCGGCGGCGGCTGGCGACGGCGGCGGGGTTGACGATTTCCATTTCTGGGCCGGCGCCGGCGTCTGCGGCGGCGGGCGGCGGTGGCGGGGAGCGTCGACGAGGACGACGGTGGTGGCGGTGGTGGTGGTGTGGTGGTTTGTTATGGTGGTGGTGGTGGGTGCGTCGGTGGGTGGTGGTGGTTGTGGTTTGGTGGTGGTGTGGTGGTGGTTTGTGGTGGTGGTGGTGGTGGCGGTGGGTTGTGGTGGTGGTGGTGGTGGTTTGGTGGTTGTGTGGTGGTGGTTTGTGGTGGTGGTGGTGGGTTGTGGTTATGGCGGTGGTTTGTGGAGGTGGTGCTGGTGGTGGTGGCGGTGGTGGTGGTGGCGTGGTGGTTTGCGGTGGTGGCGGTGGGTTGTGCTGCTGGTCGTGGTGGTGGATGTGGCGGTGGTGGTGATGTGGTAGATTGTGGTGGTGGTGGTGGTAATGGTGGTGGGGTTTTGTGGTGGTGGTGGTGATGGTGAGTTGTGGTGGTGGTGTTGGTTGTGGTGACGAAGTGGTGGTGTGGTGGTGGTTTGTGGTGGTGGTGGTGGTGGTGGGTTATGGTGGTGGCGGTTGTTTGTGGGCGTTTGTTGTGGTGGGAGTGGTGGTGGCGGTGGTGGTGGTGGTGTGGTGGTTTGTGTTGGAGGCGGTGGGTTGTGCTGCTGGTAGTAGTGGTGGTTGCGGCGGTGGTGGTGGTGGTGTGGTAGATTGTGGTGGTAGTGGTGGTAGTGGTGGTGGATTTTTGTGGTGGTGGTGGTGGTGGTGATGGTGAGTTGTGGTGGTTGTGTGGTGCTGTTGGTGGCGGTGGTGGTGGTGGGTTGGGGCGGTGGTGGTGGTGGTAGTGGTGGTGGTGGTGGTAGTTGTGGTAATCGTCGCTGCGTCCCCGCCGTCGCTGGCGCCAGCGCCGGCGCTGCTTCGCCGGCGCCAGCGCCGGCGCTGCTGGCCGCCGCCAGCGTCGGCGCCGGCGCAAGGTGGGGGCAGGGGGGGGGGGGTTGAACCCGCCCCCCCCCGGCGCCAAGGGGAGGGGGCCCACCCCCATTGGGCTGCCTGTGGTCCACGTCGCTGCGTCCCCGCCGTGGGCGCTGCTGGCGGCCGCCAGCGCCAGCGCCGGCGCCGGCGCCGAGGGGCGGGTGGGTTTTGAACCCCCCCTCCCCTTGGGAGGGGGGGCGGGGGTTCGGGAGGGGGGGGTTGGGGAGAGGGTAGTCCCCTTGGTTTTAGTCAACGGCGCCGAGTGTTGGGGGGGGTCGAAACGCGCCGCCGATGAAAGAATATATGTATATATATATATATATACTATACGATCACCATGCGGGTGACAAGGAGGTTCGGGGGGGAGGAACCAACGTCTCACTCGATCGGTCTCACGATCGATCTCACTATCGGTCTCGCTCGATCGATTTCACTATCGATATCACAATCGATATCACAATCAACGCCATCACCAATATCAACATCAGCGTCATCATCATCATCATCCTCATCATCATCATAAGCTTCATCGGGACACCATCATCATCACCTCATCACCATCATCATCAACATCATCATCATCGGGAGACCATAATCGCCACCAGCATTATCATCAAGTAATCATCATCGGGACACCATCATCATCGGAACACCGTCACCATCATCATCGGAACACCGTTCTATGTGAGCAGCGGCTTCCACAAGCAGGGCCGCTTCACCAACAGCAGTGCCGGCTGCGCGATCTTCATTCCGCAGGGGTGGGGGAGGAAGGCGATCACAAAGGTGTTGGTGCCCCAACGCGACCTTCGTGGGCGCGCTTTAGCAGTGGTGGCAGCACATGGTAGTATCAGACGATTGGTGATGTGCTTGTATTTTCCCCCGAGGCCGAGAAATGGGAAAGAAGTTTCGAGGTATTTGACCACCTGCCGGAAACTGAAAGAATGGGCCTTGGACGTATTACGGGCATGCCCATCGCGCACCGCACCATGTATTTTGAGTGATGTAAATGATGGGGTGGGTATTTCCAAAAGTTCCGGTTCTTGGAAAACAGTTTCTACTTCTTCGCTCGGGGCTACTGTTCACAGAGAGCAATACGTCGGAGGGGCAGGCCAGTGCTTCCGAGAAATACTCGAGGAAGGGGGCTTGGGTATGGTAAATTCCTTTCGTGCGGAGCAGCCCACCTTCTACGGCAACGCCGGCGCCTCGTCCATGATCGACGCCATCGCGCTGCCACTCATACAGCTCAGACAAATCAAATCGGTTGGCATTCTGACGACATTGGGGAGAAAGCTACAAGCTATCAACACCCGAGCGGTGAAGGACCACGTGCCTCTGCACGTGGCGTGGGAGGAATGGGTGCGGGCAGAGCCGGCGACAGATCGGCAGGTGCAGGGACCAGATGGACAATTTCGCGTGCCAGTGCAATGGGACAAAGAAAAACTGATGGCAGGTATTCGCGGGGGGGATCAGCATGAGGCGTTTGTGACAGATCTTGAACACGTGTTGCAGGATCGCGCCGCTGAGTGGCAGACATGTCTCAATAATGATACCCCGGACGAGCTGGCGAACTTCATAAATGCAGTCTTGCAGGAGTGCGGAAAGAAGTATTTCGAGAAAGGTGCACCTAAAGCGAATGCACAACAGCGGAGAGACACAGAGGAAAGGATTCGACTTCTGCGACACCGTCGCGACCTCCGCCTTCTGCTCCCTGACGCACCGGATGAGGACCATACTGCGCGGGTCACGGCGCAGCTCAAGGCAGTTACGAAAAGTTTGAAGGCTACCAGACGACGACAATACCAGGCTCAACAAGATCAGCTGGTGGATGATATTTGGGAAGCGTGGAAAGGCAGAGATTTTGCTTTAGTGCATCGCCTCTCAGCGGCCCTGGCAGGAGTCTCTACTGGAGCCATCAGAAAAAACTTTTCTGTAATCGACGGTGAGCTGCCGACGGCTCGAGAATGGCTGCAGGTGTGGTCTCTCTCTGGCGCCGAGGGCGGCATGCAGGCATACGAATGCGACTGGGATCGCCTCCTGGGCATGCGTGCGCAATGGTGTCGACAGCAGGGTCACTTTCCCACTGATCGCTCTCCGTGGCAACTCGCTGGACGAGACGTCGAAGCTTTCCTCCGGTATCTGAGGCGCGCGCCGAAGCGAAAAGGCGTGCCGCATTGGGCCTGCCCAGTGGAGCTCTGGTCCTTAGCATTGGGTGCCGCACGAAAGCCTAGATCACATCGTCGCGGTTTGGGTGCGGAAGAGCCTGTGCGAAGCTCCGCGGCAGCAGCTGATTGCATCAAGCACCTCTTCTACCAAGTTCGCGTGTCTCAGACGGTCCCTTTGCTTTGGAACTGTTCGCAAGGTTACCCGCTGTTCAAATCCAATGAGGCTGGCCCAAAGGGGCGGCGGGTGGTGCATGGCCTGGACCCGATGGGGAAAGCATTCTTCTCGCACATTTCGTCTATGCCCGTCAGAAAAAGCGTTCTGGACCACGGGTTCCTCCAAAATCGGCGGCGAGAAGATGCCATAATGTCGACTATGGTTGTGGGCCATCGCCTTACGGCTGCAGGCTTCTACTGGGT
Source organism: Prorocentrum cordatum (assembly GCA_963575745.1). Taxonomy (NCBI): domain Eukaryota; class Dinophyceae; order Prorocentrales; family Prorocentraceae; genus Prorocentrum; species Prorocentrum cordatum. The sequence continues at coordinate 62,924 of CAUYUJ010021272.1, forward strand.
GGATCTTCTGCGGGACGTATCGAATGCTTTCGGCAGCACGGCGTGGCAGGCGTTAGATGCAGCTACGAGGGAGATGGTGCCCGAGGAGAGTTTGAAGTTCGGTTTCCAGCGGTACCGGTTGGCCACCTGTTTTATGCCCACGGCTTCTAGCCCCATGTTGCTCAAGAACCGGTGCGGGGGGATGATGGGCGACCCTTTCATTGTCAAGTCCTTCGTGGCGTCCATTCGTGATCCATCAGAAGCGTGGATCGCTCGGTATTTCGCGGAGGACGATCTGGATCATCTACTCAATTTTCACTGCGAGTTGGGAAGTAAGGAGTGTGACGTTTACGTGGGAGCACACAAGTTTGCAGACGACAACTTGAAAAAGATCATCATAGGTCAGGTATACGATCAAGAGCGGCTTCGGTCAAAGGTATTGTTATGCGACCATCTCCTCGATTCATCTCTGGCCCCTGCCGGGTACGTTCAGAACGTGTCGAAAAAGGAATCGATCGTGGCGGTCCCCGCGTCGCACATGAGGGGGGCGGCCCGCCTTCTTCGTGAGCTCGGAAACTCCGTCGAGGACTCCACGAGGTATTTGGGCCCCCACCTGACCGCCAACCAGTCTTTCACCCCAGAGATGCTCCGTAGGATCCAGGCCGCCAAAAAAAGCTATTTCAGTTTGGGGCGGTTCTGGACAAAGAAAGGAGTTCCTATGAAGTGGAAGAGGTGCGCCCTGCAGTGCCGGGTCGTTGGCGCCCTGGTCTCGGCCGCGGAAACTTTTCTACCCAGCGTTTCGCAAGCTCGTCGTCTGGATCTAGCGCTGGCTGGGCTTGCGAGGAGAACGATGCGGGGGGCGGCGTCTTGGGAGAAAGCCCCGGGGGAAGTCCGATCCATGTCGTCGTCTGAGGTTCTGAAGTATTGGAAGCTGCCCACGGTGACGGTCGAGCTCATGGTGAGGCGCGTTGGATGGCTTCAAAAGTGCGCCAGAGCCCCGGAAGACCACTTGCAGGTCCTCGCTGCGGTTTTCGGTCAGGCCCCCTTCGAGGACACGCGGCCCTTGAACGAGCTAGGTCAGGTCCTCCCCACAGCGAACCCCTGGGCACTGAGGTTCCAGTCCGACCTCGAGTCTCTGGCAAGTGTTTCCGAGGACATGGGGGAGCTCTGGAGGGACGTGGAGGGGTCACTGGGCAGGCTGTTTGAGGAGGAATGGCAGGACAGGTTCTTGGCGGTGGATGCGTCGGTTCTGAGGGCGGCAGCGACCTCGGCGGCCGTCGGACCGTCTATCGAGGGCGTCGCGGCGGCCTCGGAGGAAGCGTCGGCACTAGAGATAGAAAGGTCCCACATGTGTTGGTGGTCGGATGAGCATGGGGTGTGTAACGCGTCCTTCAGCACAGAGAAGGCTCTAGGTAACCATTTACGTAAAGTTCACGGGGCTACTCGTCTGTCGTGCGCCCTGACGGTCACCAACCAATGCATCGTGTGCCGGGATGTCTTCTGGGATCGCACCGTGGCGTGTCGCCACCTCGCGGGGGCCCTTCGTCATCGTCGGTGTTGCGTTGGAAAAGCCACTAACATTTCGAAGTTAGCTGACCCGCAGTCATTGAGGTGCAAGCTTTGCGATTTCGAGGCTGACGACCTTCCCTCCTTTCAGGACCACGCCCTGACCCACCTCCCTTTCCTGCCGGTGCAGCGGCGCCGTCTCCGGGGCCATGGACTTCGACGCGATGATGGCGGACCTCGGCGGCGAGGGCGAGGGCGGGGCCTGGTTCGGGAGCCTGCTGAAGGCGGACGCGGCCGTGGGGGGCGCCGCCGACGGCAAGAAGCGCAAGGCCGAGGCCGCGCTAGCCCAGGAGGCGACGGACGTCGCCAAGGGAGCCAAGGGGAAGGACGACCTCAAGCAGCTCGTCGTCATTCTCGCGAGGCTCACCATGATCAATTCGAGGGAGCTGGCCAACCTGTGCGGCGTAGTGTACAACACGTTCCTGCTGAGCGACGCGCACTTCATCACCCTCGCGGGCTTGGAGGCGGGGGAGCGCTACAACAAGCAGGTAGAGGAGCTCAAGGAGAAGAAGGCTGGAGGGGAGGAGGTGGACATGGCGAGCCCGGGCCCCCCGCATCTTCTGGTCTTCGCGATGGTGTTGGCGGCGCTGGCATCTCACTCGGCGGTGTCGGTCAGCGCGCCGATGGACCGCCAGAAGGAGGCCAAGGAGTTTTGGCTGGACAAAGTCAAGGGGGGCACGCAAGCGGCGCTGTCCATGCACGTGCGTTACTTCCGTGTCATCAAGCCGAGGGGCACGAAGAGCAAGAGGATGAAGGACAAGGTCAAGTTCGTGTTCGCCTTCTCGGCGAGCTCGGAGATCGGCAGGACGCTAGAGACGTGGTTCCTCGACGAGATGAGGGCGGCCGGGGCCGAGGTGGCCATGGGAGCAGCGCCTCGCGGAGAGCTAGAGCGGGAGGCAGCCCGATTGATTTCGCGCCTCCAGAAATGAGGAATTCGACGCGACTGAGGGCTCTGCTGGAGGAGGGGCACACAATCCCTGCACACGTTCAGCGACGGTGGGAGTCTGATTACTGGGTCGTTCCACGTGCTGAGCCAAAACCGAAGCCAAGGAGCAGGCGTCAGCACCTAGAACCTTCGGCCAAGGCGAGGGGCCGCGGCCGGGGTAGGGCAAGCCGCTCTTAATTTTTTATTGGGAAAAAGCGTCTCGATAGGAACTGGGTTTCTTCTGCACCGTTCACTGCTATGCTGCATCTCCCCGGCCCTCTCTTGACTGACAGGTGCCTGGGGGAGAGGCGGTTAGCCACGCTGTATCCTCCCTGTGTGGGAGATGCTGTGTGGCTTTCTGTCTCTCCCTCTCTCCCCTGGGGCCGCGTGCGGGTCCAAAACAGGGGAGGGGGGAAATACTGTACAAAACGGTCGTTTTGTACAGTATTTCCCCCCTCCCTTGTTCTGGGCTCCGTCTCGTAGCCTCGGGGTCTTGGCTGCTTGTCGGTCCCCGGCTTGATCTGAATGCTGGTCTCGGGGATAAATTATTGGCGCCAGCTGCACAGTGTGAGCTAGACGGCACAGTCGAGTGCCATCTGAAATTCAACAGTTTTTTTCCTGTCGTATTTTCTGACCTTTTTGGCAGGCGCATGAGTGCCAAAGGAGCCCCCGACTGGGGCGTCCCCCCAAGGGGTGCTTTAGGCCCGAGCGTGTGGTTCACGCCAGCGGCCGCTCAAGTGACAGAGATCGGTAGGGTGACTGTAACCCGCGCAGGCGGTGGCATGTATTGTGTCGCAGCTTTCAGGCACCGCCCCAGCGCAATGGAATGGAATGGAATCATCATCACGATCATGAGCAACATCATCATCAACATCCCCATCATCATCGGGACACCACAATCATCATCATCATCAACATCATCATCATCAGCATCATCATCATCATTACCATCATCATCATTAGCAGCATTAGCAACATCAGCATGCACATCATCATCGGAAGACCATCATCGTCAGCATCAGCATTACCATCAACAACATCATCGGGACACCACCATCATCAACATCAGCATCATCACCATCATTGGGACACCATCCTCAAAGTCATCATCATCACCTCATCATCATCCTCATTATCAACATCATCATCATCATCATCGGGACACCAGCATTTTCATCAGCATCATTATCATCACCGGGGCACCATCATCATAACCACCATCATCAACCGCATCATCATCCACCTCACCATCATCATCATCGGAACACCATCATCATCTTCATCATCATCAAATCATTTTATCAGCGTCAGGATCATCAACATCATCATCATCGGGGCACCATCATCATTATCAGCAACATCATCATCATCGAGACACCACCATCATCACCACCATCACCAGCATCATCATCATCATCATCACCGTCAACATCATCATTATCACCATCATCATCATCATCATCATCCTCGGGGCACCATCATCACCACCATCACCATCACCATCATCATCATCATCATCATCATCATCGTGAACACCATCAACATCATCATCCTCGGGACACCGACGGGACACCGGCGGGACACCGGCGGGACACCGCGCGCCACCGGCCCCCGAGCGGGACACCGGCGGGACACCGCGGGGCACTGGTTGCCGGAACGGAGACTTTTGATCCGGCCGCGGCTCAGCTACAGGAGACTTATTTCTCGCCCGCCCACGCAGCTTCGCCTCGCCCGCACGCACGGCACGCACGAACACGAAACCGAAACCGATTTCCCGGTCGGGGGGGCTCTCTAGGGGGGCTCTCCGTTTCACTTCGATCTCACCCCCCACACTCCCGATGTACATATATATATATACATATATATACATATACATATACATATATACATATATATATATATATATATATATATATATATATATATGTGTGTGTATGTATGTGCATATGCGTGTATCTGTATTCATAGATATGTCATGACGCATGACATACCATAGCAGGTCACAACGCATTAAAATGCAACTCGCCGGCCCAACGGGCCAAGGGCGTACTAAGATCTCTGGCAGTTGGTTAACAGTATTCCCAGTTTGTGCGCGCGGGGCCGCCCCTGGAGGTTCCCGGACGATAAGTACCCCGGCAAAGGCCCAGGAAGGTCCTAGCCAGGTCCCAGCAGTGTCCTACGAGCGCTCCAGGAACGCTCCAAGTGGCCTCCAAGACAGCTCAACATGGTCCGAAATTTTCCAAGAGCGATCCAAGACGCCCTAGATGGCCTCCCGGCCCAAAACGCCTCCAAGACGGCCCGAGAGGCATCACAGAGACCTCCCAAGTGGTCCCACGGAAATTTGCGATCTCCCTTCTGATGTTTGAGGGATTTGGGGCGTTGCTTCGCCTTTTCAATTTATTGGTGTTCCAAGACGACCCGAGAGGCTTCCAGGATCGCCCCAGCGCGGCCCAACAGACCTCCAAAATCGCCAGAAACGCCCAGAGGGCCCTAAGACAGCCCCAGAGGCCTGAACGATGGCCGCGGCGGCTCCCAAGACGGCTCCAACAGCGGGCCCGGGCGGGGGACCCGAAGGCTCTTGGAGGCCCCCAAAAAGCCTCGAAGAGGCCCCAAGAGACCCGCAAGAGGCCCCCAAGAGGCTCCTTTGACGCCCCAGGAGGCCCCAGAAACACCCCCCGAGAGGGCCCCCATCGTCTCATCAACCCGTCCTTTTTCCTTTTTTCTCCTCCCCCACCCTTTGCGTCAACAAATAACACCAATGATACAACATGGGTCGGCGGAGTGAGCGAAACGATTAATGTTAACAGATTGCCAGCCAGCGCTGATCCCAAACAGTGTGATTCTAGCAGCTCATGGTGTGCAACGTATGTGGGGCAAGCTGCGCCGTGCAATATACATGGTGTTTAGTATGTTGTGCAACAAGCGTTGTGCTTGCTAGGTTGGGCAATCTCTGTGGTGGAAAAGTGGATGCGGAGTATATGTTGTGCCACCTACGTGGTGCAATACATGCTGTTGTTTTCTGATTGTGAAATCAATGTTGTGTGGTGCTGGCGCCGCTTCCGCCGCCGCGGACGCCGTTGCGGCGGCGGCCGCTGCCGGGCTCCGGGCGGCAACGGCCGCCCTCGCCCACGCGGCGGCAGTTGCGGCCCGCGCGGCGGCCCGGCCGAGCGCGCCACCTGACATGGAGCATGGATTCCAGCTGCTGGAGCTCAAGCGGCACGACGGGTTCCAGCAACACGACCGCGAGTATCATGACGGGCCCCAGCACGACGAACGTGAGCAGCATGAGGAATTCCACCAACAGGATCGTCTGCAGCATGACGGACTCCAGCCGGCCGCACTTTCGTGAACAGCACGATGGACATCACCAACACGACCGTGAGAACCGCGACGAATTCCAGCAACACCACCCCGACCAATGCGCGCGAGAAGGATTGGCAGGGGCAGTGACAGTCGGCCTTTTTCGCTGCCCCGAGATATGGTGGGAGCGATGCTGGAGCGCGCCATCAGCTGCTCCAGCACCCCGACCTTTGCGTGCGAGAAAGAATGGCAGGGGCAGTGGCAGCCAGTCCCTGCCCTGCTCCGGAATACTTTGGGAGCGAGGCAGATCCCATCATAAGCACCCCGACCACCGCGTGCGAGAATGTTTGGCAGGAGCAGCAGCAGCCAGTCCTGGCGCTGATAAACGAGATACTGGGTGCGAAGCCAGAGCCCACCATCATGCGGCACAGCGCCCTGGTCCGGCGAGAAGGACTGGCAGGAGCAGCGGCAGCCGATCCTGGCACCATTCCGAGAGACCCGGGGAGCGAAGTTGGAGCCCGCCATCATATCCGTCTGCTACAGCGCCCCGCTCAGCGCACGCGAGAAGAACCGGCAGGGGCAGTGCCAGCTGACCCCGGCGCTGCTTCGGGACATTTTGGGAGATGCCAGAGCCGATCACCACCGTGCATTCCAGCACCCTGACCGCCGCGCGCGAGAAGGACCGGCAAGGGCAGGGGCGGCCGGCCCTGCCGCTTCTCAGCGAGACGTTGGGAGCGCAGCTGGAACCTATCATCACCTCGGCTACATCATCTGATGCAGCACCCCGACGTGCGCACGCTGGACGAACGCGCGCAGCAGGATTCTGGCCGCGAAGCTGGAGCCCGCCATCATCCGCTACATCGCCCTAATCAGTGCGCGCGAGAAGCACTGGCAGGTGCAGCGGCAGCCGGCCCCCTCGCCGCCCCGATAGATGTTTGGAGCGAAGCCAGAGCCCGCCATCGTCCATTCCGGAATCCAGATCAGCGCGCGCAGGCAGGGCGAGATGTTGCGAGCGATGCCGGACCCCGCCATCATCCGCTACAGCACCCCGATCAGCCCGCGCAAAAAACGAACGTGCAAAATGACTTGCTGGGCACACAAGCGGAGCCCATCATCTTGCTCTACTCTATCGAGCGCGCGCGAGAAGGACTGGCAGGGGCAGCGGCAGCCGGCCCTAGCGCTACTCCGAGAGATGGTTGGAGCAAAGCTGGCGCCCGCGATCTCATCTGCCCCTGCCCAGTCAGCGCGCGCGAGAAGGACGGGCAGGGGCAGCGGCGGCCGACCCCAGCGCTGCTCGGCGAGATGCCGAGCGTTAAACTGGAGCCCGCCATCATCTGCAACCGCGCCCCGATCCGCGCGCGCGAGACGGGCGGACAGCGGCGGCGGGCGCCGAGCCTAGCGCTGCTCGGCGAGATGCTGGAAGCGAAGCTTGACCCGACCATCATCTGCCACGGCGCCCCGACCAGCGCGCGCGAGAAGGACTGGCAGGGGCAGCGGCAGCGAGCTCCGGCGCCGCTCAGCGACTGCACCCCGATCAGCATGCGCGAGACGGGCGGGCAGAGGCAGCGGCGGCCGGCTCTTGTCGCCTGTCGAAGAGACGCTCGAGCCGCTCGGTTTGAAACTGGGGCCCTAGCGCCCCCGACCCATCGCCCCACGACGCCCCGATCAATGGGCGGGCAGCACCCCCGACCCATCATCTGTTGCAGCACCCCCGACCGATCATCCGCCCTTGCCGACGGGGGCAGCTGGCCCCGGCAGCGCCGGCGCGGTCGAGGAGGGCACGGGGCGCACGGGGGCGTCGACGACATGGCGGGCGAGGTCGCGGAGAGCGCCCGGCGCCTCGCGGCCGACGGGGGAATGCTCTGTCTGCCACACGCCCTTATCGCCGCTCATCAGGTTGGCCGCATGCCACGCGCGATCTTCGAACCAGGGGGCGCAGGCGGCGAGGAGGGCAACGAGGGGGCGGCCGCGGAGGAGGGAGGAGGGGGGCGCCGACACGAAGGCGGCCGTCGACGCGGTCGCGGAGGCGGGCGCCGACGGGGGGTCGAGGCGGTAGTCCGCGCAGCGTTGGCGCCCGGCGACGCAAGGGAGCGGGGCGGGCGCTCTCCCGGGGCCTTGCCCGCGTCGCGGCGGACGGCGGCAACGAGGTGCAGGAGCAGACCGGCGACGTCCTGCAGCCTGTCCCCTATCCTGCGCATGCCCGTCCTACCGATGCTACACCGCCAATCTCGCCGATGTCGCGCCGCCAATCGCCGCGGGTCTCACCGCGCGCCCTCATTGCCGCTTACCGGGTCTGCCACGCACCCCGCGCGACCTTTTGAATCGAAGGGCGGGGGCGGCGAGGAGGGCGACGAGGAGGGGGGGCGTCGAGGAGGAGCAGGGCGCCGAGATCAAGGAAGCTGTCGACGCGGTCGCGGAGGCGAGCGTCGACGGGGGCTTCGAGGGGGCGGCCCGCGCAGCGCTGGCGCCCAGGAATGCCAGGAAGTGGGGCGGGGGCCCCGCGCTCTTATGGGACCCCGCTTGCATCGCGGCGGACGGCGGCAAAGAGGCGCAGGAGCAGGGGGGCGACGCACCAAAGCTTGCCCCCAATCCTGCGCGCGCAAATCCCCGCGACACTGCGCTTCCAACATTGTCGATGTCACGCAGCCAATCGCGGCCCGGCGACAGCGCCCCAGACCCGAAGAGACAGGGCGAGCATGCCCAGCGCCGCCTCGTCGCCAACGGCCGCCTTGCACCGCCGCGGCCCGCGTCGCCCGAGGGCCCGGCCACGCGCCGCGGCAGCGGGCGGTCGCGCGAGGGCGGAGGGAGCCCCGCGCGCGAACATGCCCAACGTCCCCGGCGGGCGGGGCGGACCACGAGGAGCGCGGGCTCTTCCCCCGCAAGTACGCCCGCGCCCTCCCGGCCCGAGTCGGCCCCTGGGATCGGGGGCGCGCGATCAGGGGCCCAGAGTCTTCTCGGGCCGGCTGCTGGGCGGGCACGTCGCGGACGGCAGACCGGCAGCCGTCGCCGCGGGCGGCCGAGGCAGATGCGCGCGACAGACCCGCGCCCCGACTAGTCCCCCACTGGTCATGACCCACGCGACCGCCGTGGAGGCGCCGTCGCGGGGGGGGCCTCGCCTTGCCCACCCAGCGCACGGCGTCATCTGGCAGATGGTCACGGAGGCGCGGGCTGACTCCCCGCGGGCCCGCGAACTGCGCGAGAATTTCGTTTGAGATTGCACGAACAATGGACGGGGCGAGCTCGCCCAGGAGTGGCCCCACGACAGGTCATGATCGACCCCCCGCGCCCCTGCCAATGCGCGAGCGGCAACCGGCCGGCACTTGCGCCCCGCCAGCCTCGGCAGGACTGACTGGGCAGGCACGGGCAAACGGAGGCCCTGACTCGGTCGGGCACCCGGTCGGCTTGGCGGCTGCCTCCGCGGAACAGCTTGCGACCCGCGTCGAGCGGCGGAGGGGCCGGCGCAAGATCGTTGGGAGGCCACGCTGCGCGCGGCACGGCGGCGACGCGCTGGGCCATCGGTTGCGCGACGCAAGTCCCCAGCGCGATTCTCTCGCAGCGCGCGCGGGGCACCGCGATGCAGCGTCCTGATACGGGGGGGCATGCGCCGGACAAGCGCTGATCTGTCGCTGCTCGCATTGCCACGCATCGCGTTGCATCGATCAGTCGCTCGCGCCACACCGATTTGTCGCTCTAGGCGCGCGCCGCTCTGTCGCCCTGCGTTCCGCCGCGTTTCACTTGCCATTGCTTCCACCACTCCCAGCCTTAGGCCCCGCGGCGCTATGTTTTCTGTCGCGGGCGGCGCGGCTGCCCTGCCACCCTCCAGCGCCCCCCCCCTCCCCCCGCGGCGGTCGTCGGTCCGCGCCCCCCCATCGTGGGTCGCGGGGTTTTGCTCGGTCGCCGTCGGCGTCGGTCGCGGGCGCGGCCGCGTCGCGGGCGCCCCAGCCGTCGTCTTGCCGGGCCCCATCCTGCCTCTTCCTCGCTAGCTTTCCACCGTCCTTACCCCCTCCTTCCGGGTCGCCCCCGCCGCGGGAGCGGTGTCTGGTGGGCGCCTTGTGCCTCTCTCGTGGCGCCGCGTCTCCAGGGCCCCCCGCGCCGCTCGCGCTTGGCCGGGGCCCCGGCCCCTGCGCGGGCGGGCCTCCCGGGGCGGTCTCGCGCTCGCCGCCGCCGAGGTCTGTCTTGCACGCGGCGTTTGTTTTTTTTTGCCGAGCTCGACGCAGTCTCTTAAACCGGGCATTCGGCGAGCCTCGCGGCGCCACCCGCGTCGTGTCAAGGACGCCCTCGGCGGACTTGGCGGCGACTTGGGCGGCGGCGAGCACTGGGCGCCTCGCGCTTTTATTTCTGCTGCTCGAGCGGCGCCTGCCGATTTATTTTGGGCGGCGCCTTCATTGCAGCCTGTGTTCGGCCAGGTTGGGTGCGCCACTGGCGCCGGCATGTTTTGGCGGCGCGCGACGCTCCGTCGCCGCCCATCTAGCCCCTTGCCCATCTTGGTCACGCATCGGGCGCCGCCGGTTCGTAAAATGCCACCCTGCCCATCAATTTCGCCAGGTCGCAGCTTCCTCGACCGCGCTGTTCTTTCGGCTGGCCCGGCAGCTTCGCAGGTCTAACACTCCTCCGATTATTCCTCTGGCGCTTCAAGTTATTCGAGTCGATTTGTTCCTCGCTTCATTGGCCGCAAAACTTTTGCTATGCAACGTCTCATTCATGCTCTGCTCGCCACCAATCTGCGTTGCCGTGACTGGGCATTGGCGCATAATGGCGCGTTCGACTAAGTTCGTTCGCAAGCGGCACCTCCACCTGCCGACCGCGCCCGAGACCCCTCTGCGCCGCCGACTTACACAAGGCGCGCGCATGATTCAGCGCGCGAGCGCGCGAGCGCGCGCGTGCTTGCGCGCGCGTGCGGGGGGGGAAGTACGCGGGGACGCGCGAGCGCGCCTGCGCGCGCGCGCGGGCGGGCGGGCGCGCGCGCGCGCGCGTAGGCGGGCGGGCGGGCAGGCAGGCGGGCAGGCGCGCGCGCGTGCGTGCGCGCGTGCGTGCGTGTGCGCGCGCGTTCGCGCGCGCGCGTGCGCGCGTGCGCGTGTGTGCGCGTGTGTGCGCGTGCGCGCGGGCGGGCGCGTGCGTGCGCGTGCGCGCGCGTGCGCGCGCGGGCGCGCGTGCGTATGCGCGTGCGTGCGCGTGTGCGTGCGCGCGTGCGTGCGCGCGTGTGCGCGTTCGCGCAGTCGAGGTCGATCAGTCGGTCGACCCAGCCACATCAATGGCACCCTTGTGCCATATGTGTCGCGACTCTCGTCATGCACATGATTGTGGCAATCTGGCCATAGGAAGGGTCTTGCGTCCTTTCGCGCGGTCTCTCCAATCTGCCCCGACTGTATGTACGTGCTTGTGTGTGTTGTGTTTTGTGTTTATTGGGTGCGTTGTGTGTTGTGTGTAGTGCGTGCGTTGCGTGCGTGGGGGCGTGGGGGCGCGGGCGCACGGGCGCGCGGGTGCGCGGGCGCGCGGGCGCGAAGGTGCGCGGGTGGGTGGGTGGGTGGGCGCGCGGGCGTGTGGGCGTGAGGGTGCGTGGGCGTGGGCGCGTGGGTGCGCGGGCGTGCGTGGGCGGGCGGGTGCGCGGTCGCGCGGGCGCGCGGGCGTGCATGCGTGCGTGCGTGCGGTCGTGCGTGCGCGCGTGTGCGCGTGCGTGTGCGTGTGTGTGTGTGTGCGTGTGCGTGTGCGTGCGTGTGCGTGTGTGTGCGTTGTGTGTGTGTGCGTATGTCTGTGCGCGCGTGCGCGTGCGTGCGCGCGCGCGTGCGCGTGCGCGCGTGCGTGCGTGCGTGCGTGTGTGCGTGTGCGTGCGCGTATGTGCGCTTGTGTGCGTGCGCGTCTTGTGTATATCCGTACGTGTATGTGTGTCTGTGTCTGTTTGTGCCTCTGTCTCTGTGTGTGTGCGCGTGCGCGCGCGTGCGTGCGTGTGCGCGCGTGCGTGCGTGAGTGCGTGCGTGCGTGCGCGCGTGCGTGCGCGCGTGCGTGCGTGCGTGGGTGCGTGTGTTTTCGCGTGCCCGTGGTTGTGTGTGTGCGCGTGCGTGGCGGGTGCGCGTGCGTGTGCGCGCGCGCGCGCGCGCGTGCGCGTGCGCGCGCGTGTGTTCGTGCGCGCGCGCGTTCGCGAGCGTGTTTGCGCGTGTGTGCGTGTGTGTGCGTGTGCGCGTGTGTGCGTCTGTGTCTGTGCCTGTGTCTGGTTCTCAGTATTTGTCTCTGGCTCTGTCTCTGTTTCTGTCTCTGTCTCTTTCTCTGTCTCTGTCTGTGTGTGTGCGTGTGCGCGTGCGTGTGCGCGTGCGCGTGCGCGTGCGCGTGTGCGTGCGTGTGCGTGCGCGCGCGCGTGCGTGTGCGTGTGCGCGCGTGCGTGTGCGCGTGCGTGTGTGCGTGTGCGTGCGCGTGTGCGCGTGTGTGCGCGCGTGTGTGCGTGTGCGCGCGTGGGTGCGTGTGCGTGGGTGCGAGTGGGTGCGTGTGCGCGTGCGCGCGTGCGCGTGCGTGTGCGTTGCGTGCGTGTGCGTGTGCGTGTGCATGCGCGCGCGTGGGTGCGCGTGGGTGCGTGTGCGCGCGCGTGGGTGCGTGTGGGTGCGTGCGGGTGCGTGTGCGCGTGCGTGCGTGCGTGCGTGCGCGTGTGTGCGCGCGCGCGCGTGCGCGCGTGCGCGCGCGCGTGCGCCTGCGCGTGCGCGCTGGCGAGCGTGACTGCGTGGGTGCGTGCGTGCGTGCGTGCGTGCGTGCGTGCGTGCATGCGCGTGTGCGTGCGAGCGTGCGTGCGCGCGCGTGCGTTCGCGCGCGCGTGCGTGCGCGCGTGCGCGCGTGCGTGAGAGAGAGAGAGAGAGAGAATGCGTGCGTGCGTGCGCGCGTGTGTGCGTGTGCGTGAGCGCGCGCGTGCGCATGCGCGTGCGCGTGCGCGCGCGCGTGCGCGTGCGCGCGCGCGCGCGTGCGCGCGTGCGTGCGCGCGTGCGTGCGTGCGTGCGTGTGCGCGTGCGTGCGTGCGTGCGTTCGTGTGCGTGCGTGTGTGTGTGTGCGAGTGTGTGAAAGAGAATGTGTGTGCGTGCGTGCGCGCGTGCGTGCGTGTGTGTGGGTGTGGGTGAGCGAGCGTGCGCGTGTGCGTGTGCGTGTGCGTGCGCGCGTGCGTGTGCGCGTGCGTGTGCGTGTGCGTGTGCGTGTGTGTGTGCGTGTGTGCGTGTGTCTGTGTGTGTGTGTGCGTGCATGTGCGCGCGTGCGTGCGTGGGCGCGCGGGTGTGTGCGTGTGTGCGTGTGTGCGTGTGTGGGTGTGCGGGCGCGTCGGGCGCGGGCGCGGGCGCGGGCGCGGGCGCGGGCGCGGGTGCGCACGTGCTTGCATGTGTGTTAGGGTGTGCGCGTGTGCGCGCGCGTGTGTGCGCGCGTGTGCGTGTGTCCTTGCTTGTATCCGTGTGCCTCTGTGTTTGTGCGTCTGTGTGCGCCTGCGCGTTGGGCCATCTCGGGCTGTCGAACATCACGCAACACAGATTGAAACCTGTAACAAAAAAACCCTTGGTGCTTGCCTTTTTCACAACCCTCTCGGGGATCCTATTGGGTTTTCTCTTCGGGCGTCTCGGGGGCCTTTCGGAGCTTCTTGGGGCCTTCTTTGGCCGCCTCGGGGCTCTCGTAGTCCTCTCGGGGTCATGTGTGGCAGTTAAACGCGTCTGGAAACCTTGTTGGACCAGGCGGCCCCAAAGGGTTCACCCGGGAGACGCCCTTTCTCCAAATCGGCCAGGAGTGGCTCCTCGGGGAGGGTTCTGAGGCCTCACGGGGTCGGCGAGTGTTGAAAAACATCAGAGCAACAGTGCGGGGCAAATGCGTGGGTCCTCCACGGGGGCGCGAAAATGAACCGCTCGTCGCGCGTCGCGAGCATAAGGTCGAAGGGACGCTTACCTCCAGGGGGCGAGGTGCGAAGGTGTCGGTGCCTTACAACATTCGACCGAAAAAACCTCGAAGGTTGTTGCCTCGTCCCCCCACGTCGCCCCCCTTCCATGTCGACTCGAAATGGGACGCGTCCTGGTCTGATGGGTTGTGCGACCCAGGCCTCCCGTCATTAAAGTGGCGGTGTTCATGAAGCGCGCCGCACGCGATGCCATCAAGCCTCAGGTGCGAGAGTCGATGGGCACACCACGCATCCAGTTTTCGATATTGGCTTCGTCGAGAATGTTACGGGAAGTCTCCGAACTGCCAACAGCAAAGAATGGATCTATGACGCAAGCATGAATAAACGTTAAGAGGTCGTCGCCGATATGTTGGATCGGTGCTGGACCCCCTTCGTGGCGCGCTGGAGTTCCAGTGGCGATCACAGAAATCGGCGCGGACCTCCAAAAAAATGTGTTTATGTTTTGTCATACCCCCAACGCATCATCGTGAATGCAATAACCCCAAACCACCGTAGTACAACGAACGCGGGGCTTAATTTAATTTAGGTTCCCTTCTCTTGAACTAGGGATAAATCTTATGGTTGGGCCGTTGTGATGTCTCTGTTGGAAAGACCCCCATACTCCTGCTGTTTTGGACCTGCGCTTCAGCCCGCTCCCAAAAAGCCAGGGGCCCTGCAATTGCTGACCATCACAGGCGTCGTGCCCGAACTCGTCATCGCGGGACTTCGGGCGCGGCAGCCACGGTTTCTGGGAGAAGCGCCGGGGCGGAGGCCGCCCCGGGTTCCCCTCGCACGTGGACAGCTCCCTGGCGCTAGAGGCGCAGGGCCCGTGAGGCGGCGGCCGCTTCCCTGGCGGGGTCCGTCGGGTTTTCGGGCGCGTTTTGCGCGATGCAGGGTTCGCCCCACACTGTGTAGTTTAGCGATTGCGCACCGTCTTCTCAAGCAGTGGCGAAGCGTCCTGGATCGCCTATAGGCCCACCAAAGCATATTCGAAGAACCTCTCGTTGTTTGCACGAAATGTTATTCGAACAGTTTTGGTTGAGTCTGTTCTATTGTAACACATTGGGCTAATGTTCTAAGAACATCGTTTTGTTATTAGAACACGCTTGAGTTGTTACAACATGTTTGGGTTCTACGAACATGTTGTGGTAGGCCTACAGGAATGCTGGGACGGTCGGTCCCTGTTCAATGTTCGCTCTGATCTCGCACTGCAACAGGCAGGTACGGGAGCGAGCACGGAGGCGCGCTCCGCGGAGGCCGAGGCCTCCCAGGTGGGGTCCGAGCCGATGGGCCCGCGAGCTGGCCGCGGCTGCCTTCAAGCAGTGGCGAAGCGTCCTGGCGCGCCGAAGGGCCAGCCAAGCAATGCTCTGAGAACCTTTATTTTGTGGTGTCCACGAAGCGTTCTCAGAACATATCTGGCTGGGACTGTCTTGTTTTAACACATCGGGCTTCTGTTTTAAGAACACCGGTTTTGTTATTAGCACATTTGTTTGTTCTAAGAACATGTCGTGGCAGGCCTATAGGAATGCCGGGACAGTCGTTCCCTGCTCAATGCCTGGCGTACCCTCTTCCGCGCGGTCCTGACATCGAGGTGTTCCAGATGGGGTCCGAGCATGTGGGGTCGAAGAATCGCGCCGCGTCGACAGTGTGGAGCCAGAATTTCCCCACCCCGATGGTGCCGATGCACCACCGAAGTTGCCGAGGCATTGCCGCTCCATCGCCGATGCTTCGGCGAGGCCCTTCGACCCCATCTGCTCGGACCCCATCGGGGAGGCCTTTATGCTGGGCGCGGGAGGTGCCGGAGATGGCGAGGGCCCGCGAGCTGGCCGCCGCTGTCCAGCGCCCCCTCCTCCGCAGCGTCCTGACAACAGTTGTGCGCGGAAATGTGCCGTGGTCCCCAGACGTCCTCGCGTCTTGGCAGTCAGCGCGGTGGAAGGTCGTCGGCCGTTGTCGGTTTTTGTTGTAGCCTTCGCCCGGCCCCCGGGACCGTCGGGAGACAAGTCGGTAGGAAGAAGCACCGCACGTTCCAGAGGAAGGGGTCCAGACTTCTGGGAGCCCACGTGAAAAACCACGGAGTCGGGGGTCTTGGGTTGGTGGCACGTGGGGGACGAGGCAAACGAGACGAAGCAGATCGAGGGGAGGTTTCTTCTGTCTCCTGTGCCGCTGCCCCCTCCGTCGGGCGAGACCATGGGGCAGGATGAGGAGGAGAGCGTTATCGTTATCGACAGCAGTTGCCCGCATTAGCAAATAACTCATGTAACCCCGTGCCCCCGATAACAAAGAATCCCCCTTCCAACATCTTAGCGCTGACTACCCTTGGCCAAGGCAGGGTGGGCCGGGGGACGGGCGGCGAGACCTAGCTTCAGTATACATCCCCAGGGAGAGTACGAATCGAAGTTGCGATCTTCTATACTACTACTACGACTACTGCTACTTACTACTACTACTACTACTACTACTACTACTACTACTACTACTACTACTACTACTACTACTACTACTACTACTACTACTACTACTACTACTACTACTACTACTACTACTACTACTACTACTACTACTACTACTACTACTACTACTACTACTACTACTACTACTACTACTACTACTACTACTACTACTACTACTACTACTACTACGACGACTACTACTACTACTACTACTACTACTACTACTACTACTACTACTACTACTACTACTACTACTACTACTACTACTACTACTACTACTACTACTACTACTACTACTACTACTACTACTACTACTACTACTACTACTACTACTACTACTACTACTACTACTACTACTACTACTACTACTACTACGACTACTACTACTACTACTGCTACTACTACTACTCACCACTACTACTACTACTACACTACTACTACTGTACTACTACTACTACTACTACTACTACTACTATACTACTACTACTGATACTACTACTCTACTACTATACTTACTACTACTTACTACTACTATTACTACTAACTACTGCTATACACTAACTACTGCTACTACTCACTATTACTACTACTCTACTACTTACTACTATACTACTACTACTACTACTACTACTACTACTACTACTACTACTACTACTACTACTACTACTACTACTACTACTACTACTACTACTACTACTAACTACTAATACTAACCACTACTACTACTACTACTACTACTACTACTACTACTACTACTACTACTACTACTACTACTACTACTACTACTACTACTACTACTACTTCTACTACTACTACTACTACTACTACTACTACTACTACTACTACTACTACTACGACTACTACTACTACTACTACTACTACTACTACTACTACTACTACTACTACTACTACTACTACTACTACTACTACTACTACTACTACGACTACTACTACGACTACTACTACTACTAC
>CAUYUJ010021272.1:85000-141892 GCA_963575745.1 Prorocentrum cordatum
TTAAAGCCGATACAATACGTGATTATGTATGCGAACGTGTGTGGGTTTATGACCCACACATATTGTTATGTAATGCCGTGCCGCTACCCGACGAAAAGGGAAATCCATGCATTAAGAGTTCTTGACGCTTCGCCGCACTGTTTTGGCTCCGCCGACGGCCGCCCCTCCGAACCTGCCCCGACGCCTCAGACCAGACGCCCACCCGGCACCCCGGGGGGCAGCCGACCGCAGTCGTCCTCCCCGAGTGGCGCAGGTCCCTTCAGGCCTGCCGAGCTCGCCGTGGTTGCGCTTTTTGATTCTCCAGTGCTGCAGTCCCTGCGGTGGCCGTCGCCGGACTTGCAGGCAGTGTTCCCTCCCTGGTGCCATTCCCTGCCCAGCCCCCCGCTGCCCCCCGCCCTTGGGAACACGGGCAGCGGCCTGCTGACAATACTGGCTCGTGGACTGCCGCTGGGGCCGTGGTCCACCTGTCCCCCGTCGGCCTTCGGCTTGCTGTAGTTCCCAACCATCCTGTGGTGTTGGGTCCTCGTTTTGAAGAGACAGCGCCCAACGTTCACTCCTCCTCCTCCCGCTGCCCCCTCCCTCCTGCCATCATCATCATCATCATCATCATCATCATCATCATCATCATCATCATCATCATCATCATCACCATCACCATCACCATCATCATCATCATCATCATCATCATCATCATCACCACCATGACGATCATAGGGAGCTCCAGCGAAGGCCCCAGTGGCTGCGCTCCCATGCGCCCACCGCACCCATTTCGGCACACCCCTCACACGTTTCGTGGCCCCATAGGGAGCTCCACCGAAGGCCCCAATGGCTGCGCTCCCATGCGCCCACCGCACCCATTTCGGCACACCCCTCACACGTTTCGTGGCCCCATAGGGAGCTCCAGCGAAGGCCCCAGTGGCTGCGCTCCCATGCGCCCACCGCACCCATTTCGGCACATCCCTCATACGCTTCGTGGCCCCATAGGGAGCTCCAGCGAAGGCCCCCTGCGCTCCCATGCGCCCGCCGCACAGATTTCGGCACACCCCTCACACGTTTCGTGGCCCCATAGGGAGCTCCACCGAAGGCCCCAGTGGCTGCGCTCCCATGCGCCCCCGCACCCATTTCGGCACACCCCTCACACGTTTCGTGGCCCCATAGGGAGCTCCACCGAAGGCCCCAGTGGCTGCGCTCCCATGCGCCCCCACCGCCCATTTCGGCACACCCCTCACACGTTTCGTGGCCCCATAGGGAGCTCCAGCGAAGGCCCCAGTGGCTGCGCTCCCATGCGCCCACCGCACCCATTTCGGCACACCCCTCACACGTTTCGTGGCCCCATAGGGAGCTCCAGCGAAGGCCCCAGTGGCTGCGCTCCCATGCGCCCACCGCACCCATTTCGGCACACCCCTCACACGTTTCGTGGCCCCATAGGGAGCTCCAGCGAAGGCCCCAGTGGCTGCGCTCCCATGCGCCCGCCGCACAGATTTCGGCACACCCCTCACACGTTTCGTGGCCCCATAGGGAGTTCCAGCGAAGGCCCCAGTGGCTGCAATCCCATGCGCCCGCCGCGCAGATTTCGGCACACCCCTCATACGCTTCGTGGCCCCATAGGGAGCTCCAGCGAAGGCCCCAGTGGCTGCGCTCCCATGCGCCCACCGCGCAGATTTCGGCACACCCCTCACACGTTTCGTGGTCCCATAGGGAGCTCCAGCGAAGGCCCCAGTGGCTGCGCTCCCATGCGCCCACCGCACAGATTTCGGCACACCCCTCACACGTTTCGTGGCCCCATAGGGAGCTCCAGCGAAGGCCCCAGTGGCTGCGCTCCCATGCGCCCACCGCACCCATTGCGGCACACCCAGCACACGTTTTGTGGTCCCATGGGGAGCTCCAGCGAAGGCCCCAGTGGCTGCGCTCCCATGCGCCCACCGCACCCATTTCGGCACACCCCTCACACGTTTCGTGGCCCCATAGGGAGCTCCAGCGAAGGCTCCAGTGGCTGCGCTCCCATGCGCCCACCGCACAGATTTCGGCACACCCCTCATACGGTTCGTGGCCCCGTAGGGAGCGCCATCGAAGAAGATTTTCACAATTGCGGTACTCGCAACTGCATCTGGTTGGGTCCTTCGCCAGGATAATTGTTTTCGCTCTTGGCGCGTCCCTCCACGCGCCCCCGGGCGCCCTGCCGTGTCGGGGTGTCCCCCCCCCGGCTAGGTCCCCAGTCTCCCAGCCAGTTCGGTGGAGTCGTCCCCCACCGGCCCTGGTTTCCCTGTTTTTCCGCCCACGTCGCGGTTTTCCTCCCCTTTGGTGGGGACTATGGACGTCTGTGGTTCAGCCTAGGCATTCCGTGTTCCCGCCACGGCGCGGTTGCAACCTTGGTTTCAGTATTGGACCGCAGTGTCAGTGTACGTCTGTCGCGACCACCGGTGTGCTGACTACGGACACGCGTTCCCGATTCAGGGTTTCTGGTGCGCGGTTTCTTTGGCGCCACCTCTTGCACCCGTTTGGCCTCGGGTAACAGCGTGGTT
The DNA here is from genome assembly GCA_963575745.1 of Prorocentrum cordatum. Lineage (NCBI taxonomy): Eukaryota > Dinophyceae > Prorocentrales > Prorocentraceae > Prorocentrum > Prorocentrum cordatum. The sequence goes on from CAUYUJ010021272.1 coordinate 87,523, forward strand.
TCCCGAGTTGTTTCCACGGGCCTCTTTCGTGGTACCCTCGCGCCATTTTGGCCGCGCTGCAGCTCCGGCTGCTCCTCGCACTTGTGCGTTGTGCTGCTGTTGGACCTCCTGGCCCCGGCCACCCTGGTACTTCGCAGCTTGCCGATGCTCACGCCCCCTTCTGGGCACCCAATTCGACCTCCGACAGTTGGTTCACTTGGCTGCGGCCACCCTGGCACTGGGGCTTGCGCCCTTGGAACTAATTCCACGTCTGCTGCAGTCCCTGGTCGCCGGTCCCCCTGGCCGCCTGCTGCTTCCGACGCGTTGCATGCGCGCACCCTGGCCAGTTTACCGCCTGCCTTCTCCCCTCGCCAGCCCGCCGCTGATGTGCTGCGTGAGGCTTTCGCCCACCGCTTTAGGTTAATTCGTCTTTTTGCGCGCCCCGCTCTGACTGGACTCGCCGCTGGCGCGCTCGCCTGCGGCCGCTGAGCGACAAGTATCCCCACCAACCGATCCAGAAACGATCAGCAAGGGAGTTGGTGAATCAGGGGCGGCAGGACGCATGCAGTCGCGCAGCCGTTTTCGGGAAAACAAGGATCACAATTACCCCACTGCGACCGTACATACAAGTTCCAGCCCCTAGGAAAGCAGCATTAGTTGTTATGCCATGCCATTCTATGCTGCGCTATGACATGCTATGCTATGATATGATACGTTATGTTGTTCATGTTGTGCTAAGCTATGAAATGGTTTGTTGCGCTGTGTTATGGTAGTGTATGATATGATATGCCATGATATGTCAAACTGCGATGCTATATGATATGATATGATATGTTATGGAATCATCGGTTATGATATGTTATGATATGCTGCGATATGATATGATATGATATGATGTGATGCGCTGTGCTATGCTGTGCTGTGATGCAATATGATATGATATGTTATGATATGTTGCGCGATGTTACGCGATGATGGGCTATGACATGATATGTTGCGCTATGTTATGCTACGGTATGTTATGATGTGCGATGCGATGGCAGAGCTAAGATGAAAGTAAGTGAAGCTAAGATATAACCGAGCTAAGATGAAGCTAAGCTAAGGTAAAATGAAATAAGCCCGCGGGGCGGATCTTGGGGGAACCGCCCGGGGCGAGCCCCATTGCTCGGCCCCTGTAAGCTCAGAGAGTAAGAACATTTCTAGGCAGAGCCTAGGTAGGGAAATAGCTTCCCGTATTGAAGCTTGAGATGGACATCGGTGCAAGGTACAATGGTGTTTCGATTAAGGAGTGGGGGTGTTTCGATGATTCGTAATGGTTGTTGCACTGATTCGTATCTTAAACTAGCGTTCGGTTCGAAACTTGGAACCATTATGGGGCTTTCTTGGGGCCTTTAAGGGGCCTTTCTGGAGGCTCTCTTGAGGTATTCTTAGAGTCTTCCTGGAGCTTTCTTGGGGCTGTCCTGGGGTTCTCTTGGGGCTGTTTTTGGGGCGTCTGGAGCAAAAAAAGAGGGAGGTCCTTCATTCGGACCCCCCATCGGATGCTCAAAAGTGCCATTTGGGGGCCCTCTTGGGCTGCTCTTGCAGCGTTCTTGGGGTCGTGTTGGGGCCTTTTGACCCTTTCGTGGGGCCATGTCGGGACCATCCTGAGGCCTCAAGACCCATCAGAGGCGAAAAAGGGAAAAGGCAAAGAACAAGTCTTTTCTTTACGTGTTTGAAAGATTTTGGCCTCTCAAGGGGGATCCTTGGAGGCCTCGGAGGGCACTTGAAACCGTCTTAGGATTGCCCGAGGCTTCTTGGACGTGTGTCGGAGGCTATCTTGACCCATCTACCGCTATCTTCGACCATCTTGGCGGCCATCTTGCGCTCTGTGAATCTCTAAATAAAACCCTCTGACCTATCGTGGGGGAGCCCGTCCAGACGCAAAGGAGGGGAGAGGTAAAATTCCGGAACAGGGAAAAGCAGAAGGTTGGAAAATGAAATGTTTTAGATCATTTGCGCCCATGAGAAAGAAGGTCCGGTGCGGGCACAATCGTCTGTCGCTATCTCTCAACACTCGTTTCATCTTTAGTGTTTCCCGCCCCCATTCCTCCGCCCGCCCCCTCGTCCCCCGAAGGTGAGTTCGAAAAGCAGAGTTGCGATGAGAATGGCAGTTGGCATCAATGGAAAAGTTTGGATCCTTTGTCCGTCATCGCGCTCAGGGCCACCATTCAGGCCGCATTACGGTCTGTCTTTCGTGTCGTCGACGTTGGCATTAGAGCCGAGTTCCAACCCGAAGAGGGAGAATCGATGACAGCGACGACGGTGCTAGTGTGAACGCCTCGGTTTTGGCAACGACTCTTGGTATAATGGAGCACCCCCCAGCGTATCGGTGTGTGTTTCCGGTATGGGGCGCAAAATCTAAGGGGGACCGCAAGGGCCGCGACGAGGAACCCCAGAAATGTTCGTTTCGGATTTGTCCCGCTGCCATTCCTCCAAAACGATCCGACATTCTTCGAAAATTATTATGAGTGAAGCCCGATTTCGGTTGTTGTTCATATTCTAAGTCCAATGTTTGGAAGCTCTTTTCGGACATCTGATTCAGTGAAGGAGGTATGATGAGTACGTAGTTTCACGATCGCTATGTCGTGATGATGAAAATTATATCATAAAACGTTCTTATCGTAAGAACAAACTCCTGCTTTTGAGCGCGCAACCTCAGTTCCTAACGGCAATCAAATAAACAAATTAGCTCCCGAATTCCCATCTGATTCCCTGTTGTAATCGTCCATGCGATGGCCGCCGTTCAAGTGTTCGGGGGTCGGTTCCGATATTTCCGCGCATACAGAACCCACCCCTGCACATTGACAGCGACATTTTTTTTGATACCCATGTCCAACAGACGCAATCCAATCCGTCAAGCGTTTCTATTTCTCAAAAATTGAGCGCATTCTGCGACACCGACACCCGGTTTGATTAACGACGTTTTTGCTTTGCGTGTCTCTTGCCCTCCAACCCCCAATGGGTAGTGCCCACATTACATTTGTAGTGACGCAATCACCACACAAAGGATTGCAACCAAATGCAGGAAATCCAGATACAACAACACCCGATCATTTCACAACCTAACATTGTTTCCGACTGTCCTGCCGCGCAGATCCCCCAAGGGATACCCAAAAAGATTTGCAACGTTTACGCTTCTGCGAGCTAGTTCAAGAGGACGGATATTATGCGATGAGCAGCAATTTAGGCTGATGTTGCGGGACCGGATATCAATATACAATTGGGGATTATGACACGAATCAGATATAGGAAAAAATAAGAAATAATTGTTTCCCAAAAATGATTCGAAATACGTAAATTCTGCTTACCTCCCAACGCGATAAGAACACGCAGGGGGGATGGGAAACGCCAATTTTCCGGCCAGAGCGACACGCCAAATCAAAGCACGACCCACCGCGCCAATAAATCATCAAGGGATGGCAGGTGAGTCTTGCGCGCAACACTACGGCGATGGTCTTGGCGTGATTTTGCACGCGAGGCTCTTCCAATGTGTTTTTTGTTTCTTTAATGTTTTTCCTCTTTTTTTTTCTGGTGGGGCACAACTGTGGGCACCAAACAAGTGACCCATCCACATTGAAAACACCGAATCGGCGGGAACACACAATCGAAACAAAATGAACAAAAATTGCTCTGCTAATTGGCCAGTAAAGAAAGCGGAGGAGCAGGAGGAGGAGCAGGAACCAAAAGTGCAGGAGGATGATTACATCGTTGGACAGAGGGACAGGAGCAGGAAGAGGGGGATGAGGAGCAGGAGGAGCAAGAGCAGGAGCAAAGGGAGGAGCAGGAGCAGGAGCAGGAGGAGGGAGAGGAGGAGGAGGAGGAGGAGGAGCAGCAAGAGGAGGAGGAGGAGCAGTAGCAAAAGAGAGAGCAAGAGCAGGAGCAGAAGCAGGAGGAGAAAGAGCAGGAGGAGAAGAAAGAGGAGGAGAAGGAAGAGGAAAAGGAAGAGGAGGAGGAGCAAGAGCAAGAGGAACAGGAGGAGAAGGAGGAAGAGGAGGAGGAGGAGCAGGAGGAGGAGCAAAAGCAAGAGCAAGAGGAGGAAGAGGAAGAGGAGGAGAAAGAGGAGGAGGAGGAGGAGGACAAAGAAAGTCACAAAATTTGCAAATCTGCTACCGCTCCCACTGAATTCGTGGCAAATCTTGGCCCCTTTGTCTCCTCTTCTTCTTCCTCCTCCTTCAACAATTACAGCACACAAAGCAGGCGGCCTGGCTTGCCTGGAAGATGCCGTACTCGTCGATGGCAGCGATGGGCGCCGCGCCGCTTCCCCGCGGCGCCGACACCCCCTGAGCTCCCGTGGGATCCAGGAGCCCTAGAGCCGAGATGTCTTGAGCCTAGAGCCCTAGAGCCCTAGAGCCTAGAGCCCTAGAGCCCTAGAGCCTACGACTACTACGACTACTACGTCTACTACTACTACTACTACTACTACTACTACTACTACTACTACTACTACTACTACTACTACTACCACTACCACTACCACTACCACTACCACTACCACTACCACTACCACTACCACTACACTACCACTACCACTACCACTAACTACGACGACGACGACGACGACGACGACGACGACGACGACGACGACGACGACGACGACGACGACGACTACTACTACTACTACTACTACTACTACTACTACTACTACTACTACTACTACTACTACTACTACTACTACTACTACTACTACTACTACTACTACTACAAACACTACTACTACTACTACTACTACCACTACCGCCGGGAACCTCGTAGAGCTCTTTTCTTGCACGGCGATCGTCGGAACACATAGAGAAAGCTTCTGGAGCGAGAAACAAAAAACTCGAAAAAACACGTTTTTCTGTTTTTATTCAACGTCGGTTCCCCCAAGTGTTTTGATAGTAATACTGCACCTACAGACCTGAAAATTTTACTGGCAGACGCGGCAGAACCCACTACAGGTGCGAAAAATCTGCTTTCTCAAAATAAATGGTCAAATATCTTTCAAATATTCGCAAAACCACCGAAAAGTTAACACTTTGTCCTTTCTGGCCGGGTCGACCAACTAGCTCCATCCCGCGCCGGAATTCCTCTAGCTCATCGATGCCGGCGAGCTCTACGAGGTACATGGACAGACCGGAGAGCGAAAGCAACACACACCAGAAAGCTTTCCTGGCGAGCCCTCGGACGCTCTCGTGAAGCTTTGTAGCGGCTCCGGAGGCTCCCCTGCAGCACTTCTGAGCGTCCGCCGGAAGCTCCCCCGGACGGGCTGCGAGGTTTTACAAGCCCCTGCGAGGATCCTGGACCGGCGGAGATGGGCTGCTGGCAGGCACCACCACCGTCCAGCTTCTAACTGGCGCCGGCGGTGAACCGTCAACCTGGTCACCGCCGGGAACCTCGTAGAGCTCTTTTCACGCGTCAGAGAGCTCAGAGTCGGAAGAGAGAGCTTCTGGAGGCATTTCTCGAAAAACTGAATATTCATTGTTTTTCATGTCGACATGAAGTTGGTTCCGGCAAGTGCTTTGACAGTAAATGTGCGCCTACAGAGCTCATATTGAGACGCAGAGGCCCTCGTAGTCGTTTACAGGTGGGAAAAATCTGCTTTCTCAAAATGAATTGTCAAATATCTTTCGAATCTTAGCAAAACCCACCCGAAGTTGTCACATTGTCTCTTTTCGTCGGGTCGGCCAACTAGCTCCACCCCGCACCGGAATTCCTCTAGCTCATCGATGCCCTGCGAGGATCCTGGACCGGCGGAGATGGGCTGCTGGCAGGCACCACCACCGTCCAGCTTCTAATCTAAAACCTTCTAGCTCTCAGAGAGCTCTCCGGGAATGAAGAAAGCTTCTCCCGGAGAACAACTGGGCGCCGGCGGTAAACCGTCAACCTTCCTTACCGCCGGGGGACTCGTAGAGCTTCCTGAAAATATATAATGTGGAAAAAATGCAGAGAACGAATAGTTTTTCAGCCCAAGCGATTTTCAGACCTCTCGATGCAACAGCCGAACGCCCCCGATGTTTCTGGATTGTCTTCTTTGCGAGCTCTGTAGCTCTCCTACAGCCCGAGTTACGTGCGTAAATCGACAGCACCTCTCAAGATGACTCTAACAAAACGAATAGTTTGGCAACCCAGCTCGAGTATCAAACCGAGTTCAGACCTCTGAATGCGACAGGCGGACGCGTCTGATGTCTGCGAATCGATTCCTGTGATTACCAGCCCTGCAGCCCCCCTACAGCCCAAGTTAAGTGCAGAAAACCGACAGCACCTCTCAGGATGACTCGAACAATACAATAGTTTCGCGGACCTAGTTCGGGCAGCAGACCGAGTTCCGGGCTCTGGATTCGACAGGCGGACGCGCCTGATGTCTTCAAATCGATTCCTGTGACCACCAGCACTGTAGCCCCCCCAGCCCGAGTTGAATGCAGAAAACCGACAGCACCTCTCAAGATGATTCGAACAATGCGAATAGTTTCGCGATTCTAGATCGGGCAGCACACCGAGTTCAGAGCTCTGGATTCAACAAAAAATGCGACTGGTGATTCTGAATCGGTTTCGGTAAGTATTAGCTCTGTAGCTGTCGTATAGCTCGAGTTAATTACAGAAAACCGAGAGCGTCTGTCAAGATGACTCGAATAATACGAATAGGTTTGCAGACCTAGCTCGGCTAGCAGACCGAGTTCAGATCTCTAGATTCAACAAGCGAACGCGCCTGATCATTCTGAATCGATTAGCTGTGCTTACCAGCTCTGTAGCTGTCCTAAAGCTCGAGTTATCTTCAGAACCCCGTCATTGCGTGTCAAGATGACTTGAAACGGCCGATCCCGCCTGCCTGCTTTTTGGCAATAAAAGGTACCCGATCGAGCTGAGATCAAGATGGCGAGCGGGAATAATATCAAATATCAGGGGAAAAAATACTAGAGCTCAAACGAATTGTTGAATTTCGAGAACCAAATTTTCAACCGACCAAAAGTCACCAAAAGGTTCGTCGAGATTTTTCTTGCCAACTAGCTCTCCAGCGCCCCGGAATTACTCTTAAGCTTCCAGCAATAACTTGCTAAGGGAAGCTCTACGAGTTACTGGGCGCCGGCGGTAAACCGTCAACCTTTCTTACCGCCGGGGGACTCGTAGAGCTTCCTGACAATATATAATGCCGAAAAAAATTGCAGAAAACGCGTAGTTTTTCAGCCCAAGCGATTGCAGACCTCTCGATGCAACAGCCGAACGCCCCCGATGCTTCTGGATTGTCTTCTGTACGAGCTCTGTAGCTCACCTACAGCGCGAGTTACGTGCGTGAATCGACAGCAACCCTGAAGATGACTCGAACAATGCGAATAGTTTGGCAAACCTAGATCGAGTATCAGACCAAGTTCAGGCCTCTCAATGCGACAGGCGGACGCCTCTGATGTCTCCGAATCGATTCCTGTGATTACCAGCCCTGCAGCCCCCCTACAGCCCGAGTTAAGTGCAGAAAACCGACAGCACCTCTCAGGATGACTCGAACAATACGAATAGTTTCGCGGACCTAGTTCGGGCAGCAGACCGAGTTCTGAGCTCTCGATTTGACAGGTGGACGCGCCTAATGCCTCTGAATCGATTCCTGAGACTACCAGCACTGTAGCACCCCAAAACCCGAGTTAAGTACAGAAAACCGACAGCACCGCTCAAGATGACTCGAACAATACGAATAGTTTCGCGATTCTAGAGCGGGCAGCAGACCGAGTTCAGAGCTCTGGATTCAACAGACAAACGCGGCTGATGACTCTGAATCGGTTTTTGTAAGTATCAGCTCTGTAGCTCTCATATAACTCGAGCTAAGTACAGAAAACCGAGAAAGCCTGTCAGGATGACTCGAATAATACGAATAGGTTTGCGGACCTAGCTCGGCTAGAAGACCGAGTTCAGACCTCTGGATGCAACAGACGAACGCGCCTGATCATTCTGAATCGATAAGGTGTGCTTAACAGCTCTGTAGCTGTCCTGTATCTCGAGTTCAGTCCAATATACCGACAGCGCGTATCAAGATCACACGAAACGGCTGATCCCGCCTGGACGCTTTTCGGCAGTAAAAGGTACCCGATCGAGCTGAGATCAAGATGGCGAGCAGGAATAAGATCGAATATCACAGGAAAAAATACTAGAGCTCAAACGAATGGTTGAATTTCGAGAACAAAATTTTCAACAGACCAAAAGTCATCAAAATGTCCGTCGAGATTTTTCTTGCCAACTAGCTCTCCAGCGCCCCGGAACTGGCGCCGGCGGTGAACCGTCAACCTGGTCACCGCCGGGAACCTCGTAGAGCTCCTTTCACGCGTAAGAGTGCTCAGAGTCAAAAGAGAGAACTTCTGGAAGCATTTCTCGAAAAAGGGAAAAATTGATTTTTATCGTGTCGACATGAAGATGGTTCCTCCAAGTGTTTTGATGTACAAGTGCGCCTACAGAGCTCATATTGAGACAGAGAGGCCCTCATAGTCGTTTACAGGTGCGAAAAATCTGCTTTCTCAAAATGAATTGTCAAATATCTTTCAAACAGGTTCCCGGCGGTAAACCGTCAATCTGGTTACCGCCGGGAACCTCGTAGAGCTCTTTTCTTGCACGGCGATCGTCAAAACAGATGGAGGAAGCTTCTGGAGCGAGAAACAAAAAACTCGAAAAATCTCGTTTTTCTGTTTTTATTCAACGTCGGTTCCGCCAAGTGTTTTCATAGTAATACTGCACCTACAGACCTGAAAATTTTACTGGCAGACGCGGAATAACCCACTACAGGTGCGAAAAATCTGCTTTCTTAAAAATGAATTGTCAAATATCTTTCAAATATTCGCAAAAGCACCCAAAAGTTAACACTTTGTCCTTTCTGGCCGGGTCGACCAACTGGGCGCCGGCGGTAAACCGTCAACCTTTCTTACCGCCGGGGGACTCGTAGAGCTTCCTGACAATATATAATGTTGAAAAAATTGCAGAGAACGAATAGTTTTTCAGCCCACGCGATTTCAGACCTCTCGATGCAACAGCCGAGCGCCCCCCGATGCTTCTGGATTGTCTTCTGCACGAGCTCTGTAGCTCTCCTACAGACCGAGTTACGTCCGTTAATCGACAGCACCTCTCAAGATGACTGGAACAAAACGAATAATTTGGCAAACCCAGCTCGAGTATCAGACCGAGTTCAGACCTCTGAATGCGACAGGCGGACGCGTCTGATGTCTCCGAATCGATTTCTGTGATTACCAGCCCTGCAGCCCCCCTACAGCCCGAGTTAAGTGCAGAAAGCCGACAGCATCTTTCAGGATGACTCGAACAATACGAACAGTTTCGCGGACCTAGTTCGGGCAGCAGACCGAGTTCCGAGCTCGGGATTCGACAGGCAGACGCGCCTGATGTTTCCAAATCGATTGCTGTCACCACTAGCACTGTAGCCCCCCTACAGCCCGAGTTAAGTGCAGAAACCGACAGCACCTCTCAAGATGACTCGAACAATACGAACAGTTTCGCGATTCTGGATCGGGCAGCAGACCGAGTTCAGAGCTCTGGATTCAACAGACAAGCGCGACTGATGATTCTGAAGCGATTTCTGTAAGCATCAGCTCTGTAGCTGTCCTATAGCTCGAGTTAAGTACAAAAAACCGAGAGCGCCTGTCAAGATGACTCGAATAATACGAATAGGTTTGCGGGTCTAGCTCGGCTAGCAGACCGAGTTCAGACCTCTGGATGCAACAGGCGAACGCGCCTGATCATTCTGAATCGATTAGCTGTGCTTACCAGCTCTGTAGCTGTCCTGTATCTCGAGTTTAGTCCAATATACCGACAGCGCGTATCAAGATGACTCGAAACGGCCGATCCCGCCGCAGTGCTTTTTGGCAGTAAAGGGTACCCGATCGAGCTCAGATCAAGATGGCGAGCGGGAATAAGATCGAATATCACGGGAAAAAATACTGGGCGCCGGCGGTAAACCGTCAACCTTTCTTACCGCCGGGGGACTCGTAGAGCTTCCTGACAATATATAATATCAAAAACAATTGCAGAGAACGACTAGTTTTTTCAGCCCAAGCGATTTCAAACCTCTCGATGCAACAGCCCAACGCCCCTGATGTTGGATTGTCTTCTATACGAGCTCTGTAACAGCCCGAGTTACGTGCGTAAATCAACGGCACCTCTCAAGATGACTCGAACAATACGAATAGTTCGGCAAACCTAGCTCGAATATCAGACCGAGTTCAGACCTCTGAATGCAATAGTGGAGCGCGTATGATGTCTCCGAATCGATTCCTGTGATTACCAGCCCTGCAGCCACCCTACAGCCCGAGTTAAGTGCAGAAAACCCAGCACCTCTCAGGATCACTCGAACTATACGAATAGTTTTCCGGACCTAGTTCGGGCACCAGACCGAGTTCCGAGCTCTGGCTCCGACAGACGGACGCGCCTGATGTCTCCGAATCGATTCCTGAGATTACCAGCCCTGTAGTCCCCCTACAGCCTGATTTAAGTACAGAAAACAGACAGCACCTCTCAAAATGACTCGAACAATACGAACAGTTTCGCGATTCTGGATCGGGCAGCAGACCGAGTTCAGAGCTCTGGATTCAACAGACAAGCGCGACTGATATTCTGAATCGGTTTCGGTAAGCATCAGCTCTGTAGCTGTCCTATAGCTCGAGTTAAGTACAAAAAACCGAGAGCGCCTGTCAAGATGACTCGAATAATACGAATAGGTTTGCGGGTCTAGCTCGGCTAGCAGACCGAGTTCAGACCTCTGGATGCAACAGGCGAACGCGCCTGATCATTCTGAATCGACTAGCTGTGCTTACCAGCTCTGTGGCTCTTCTATAGCTCGAGTTATGTTCAGAAAACCGCCACCGCGTGTCAAGATGACCCGAAACGGCGGATCCCGCCGCAGTGCTTTTGGCAGTAATATCTACCCGATCGATTTGAGATCAAGACGGCGAGCGGGAATAAGATCGAATATCACGGGAAAAAATACTAGAGCTCAAACGAATGTTTGAATTTCGAGAACAAAATTTCAACCGACCAAAAATCACCAAAAGGTCCGTCTAGATTTTTCTTGCCAACTAGCTCTCCAGCGCCCCGGAATTACTCTTAAGCTTCCAGCAATAACTTGCTAAGGGAAGCTCTACGAGTTACTAGAGCTCTAACGAATGGTTGAATTTCGGGCAGAAGATTTTCAACCGACCAAAAGTCAACAAAAGGTCCGTCGAGATGGGCGCCAGCGGTAAACCGTCAACCTTCCTTACCGCCGGGGGACTCGTAGAGCTTCCTGACAATATATGATGTAAAAAAAAATTGCAGAGAACGAATAGTTTCAGCCCAAGCGATTTCAGACCTCTCGATGCAACAGCCGAACGCCCCTCATGCTTCTGGATCGTTTTCTGTGCGAACGAGCTCCGCAGCTCTCCTACAGCCCGAGTCACGTGCGAAAATCGACAGCACCTCTCAAGATCACTCGAACAATACAAATAGTTTCGCGAATGTAGCTCGAGTATCAGACCGAGTTCAGACCTCTGAATGCAACAGGCGGACGCGCCTGATGTCTCTGAATCGATTCCTGTGATTACCAGCCCTGCAGCCCCCTTACAGCCCGAGTTAAGAGCAGAAGACCGACAGCACTTCTGAAGATGACTCGAACAATACGAATAGTTTCGCGGACCTAGCTCGGGCAGCACACCGAGTTCAGAGCTCTGAATGCGACAGGCGGACGCAACTGATTTCTTCGAATCGATGGCAGTAATTACCAGCCCTGCAGCCCCCTCAGAGCTCGAGTTGACAGCAGAAAACGGACAGCACCTCTCAAGATGACTCCAAGAATACGAACAGTTTTGTGAACCTAGCTCGGGCAGCACATCGAGGTCTGAGCTCTGGATTTGGCAGGCAGACGCGGCTGATGTTTCCAAATCGATTTCTGTGAGTACGAGCCCTGTAGCCCCCCTACAGCCCGAGTTAAGTGCAGAAAACTGACAGCACCTCTCAAGATGACTCGAACAATACGAATAGATTCGCAAACCTAGCTCGGGCAGCAGACCGAGCTCAGACCTCTGGATTCAACAGACGAACGCACCTGATGATTGCAATCGATTTCTGTGTATGAGCTCTGTAGCTGCCCTACAGCTCGAGTTAAGTACAAAATACCGACAACGCGTATCAGGATGACTCGAAACAGTCGATCCCGCCGCGACGCTTTTTTGCAGAAATATTTACCCGATCGAGCTGAGATTAAGATGGCGAGCGGGAATAAGATCCAATATGGTCAGAAAAGATACTAGAGCTCAAACGAATTGTTGAATTTCGAGAACAAAATTTCAGAGGACCAAATGTCACCAAAAGGTCCGTCGAGATTGTTCTTGCTAACTAGCTCTCCAGCGCGCCGGAATTACTCTTAAGCTTCCAGCAACTAGCTCAGGGAAGCTCTACGAGTTATTTTTCTTGCCAACTAGCTCTCAGCGCCCCGGAATTACTCTTAAGCTTCCAGCAACAACTGGGCCGGCGGTAAACCGTTAACCTTTCTTACCGCCGGGAGACTCGTAGAGCTTCCTGACCATATAAAATGTCGAGAAGAAGAATGCACAGAACAAATAGTTTTCCAGCCTAAGCGATTTCAGACCTCTCGATGCAACAGCCGAACGCCCCTCATGCTACTGGATCGTTTTCTGTGCGCGCGAGCTCCGAAGCTCTCCTACAGCCCGAGTTACGTGCAGAGAACCGACAGCACTTCTCAAGATGACTCGAACAATACGAATAGTTTCGCGGACCTAGCTTGAGCAGCAGACCGAGTTCAGAGCTCTGAATGCGACAGGCGGACGCGACTGATGTCTCCGGATCGATTCCAGTGATTGACAGCCCGGCAGCCACCGCACAGCTCGAGTTAAGTGCAGAAAAAGGGACAGCACCTCTCAAGATGACTCGAAAAATACAAATAGTTTTGCGGACCTAGCTCGGGCAGCACACCGAGTTTTCAGCTCTGGATTCGGCAGGCGACCGCGCCTGATGTCTCTGAAGCGATTCCTGTGAGCACGAGCCCTGTAGCCCCCCTACAGCCCGAGTTAAGTGCAGAAAACTGACAGCAGCTCTCAAGATGACTCGAACAATACCAATAGTTTCGCGAACCTAGCTCGGGCAGCAGACCGAGTTTAGACCTCTAGATGGAACAGAAGAACGCGCGTCATGATTCGCAATCGATTTCTGTAAGAATGATCTCTGTAGCTGCTGTACAGCTCGAGTTAAGTACAAAGTACCGACAACGCGTATCAAGATGACTCGAAAGAGCCGGTCCCGCCGCGATGCTTTCTTGCAGAAATATTTACCCGATCGAGCTGAGATCAAGATAGCGAGCAGGGATAAAATCGAATATGGTCAGAAAAATACTAGAGCTCAAACGAATTGTCGAATTTCGAGAACAAAATTTTCAACCGACCACTTGGTAGCGTCCAAAACCCGGAGAGCGAAGAGACCGTCGGGAGGGGGAAATCTTTCCTCGAGAGCGCTGGGGAGCTCCCCTGCAGCGCTTTCGAAGCGCTGCCAGGAACGCTTCCACGCGTGCCTGCACGCGTGCAGGCACACGTGGACAGCGCTCCCGAACCAGCTGCCGGCTCGCCGGAGTTCCTGCGAGGCCTGTGGACCGCCGTGGAGGAGCTCCTGGCGGGCACCACCACCGTCCGGCTTTTAAAATTAAACACTTTAGCTCTCAGCGAGCTCTCCGGGAAAAAGTCACCAGAAGGTCCGTCGAGATTGTTCTTGCCAACTAGCTCTCCAGCGCGCCGGAATTACTCTTAAGCTTCCAGGAACTAGCTAAGGGAAGCTCTACGAGTTACTTGCTAAGGGAAGCTCTACGAGTTACTAGCTCAACCCCGCGCCGGAATTCCTCTAGCTCATCGATGCCGAAGAGCTCCACGAGGTATTACTCTTAAGCTTCCAGTAACTGGGCGCCGGCGGTAAACCGTCAACCTTTCTTACCGCCGGGGGACTCGTAGAGCTTCCTGACAATATATAATGTCGAAAAAACATTGCAGAGAACGAGTAGTTTTTCAGCCCAAGCGATTTCAGACCTCTCGATGCAACAGCCGAACGCCCCCGATGCTTCTGGATTGTCTTCTGTACGAGCTCTGTAGCTCTCCTACAGCCCGAGTTACGTGCGTAAATCGAAAGCAACCCTGAAGATGACTCGAACAATACGAATAGTTTCGCTAACCTAGCTCGAGTATCAGACCAAGTTCAGGCCTCTGAATGCGACAGGCGGACGGGTCTGATGTCTCCGAGTCGATTTCTGTGATTACCAGCCCTGCAGCCCCCCCATACAGCCCGAGTTAAGTGCAGAAAACCGACAGCATCTCAGGATGACTCGAACAATACGAATAGTTTCGCGGACCTAGTTCGGGCAGCAGACCGAGTTCCAGGCTCTGCATTCGAAAGGTGGCCACGCCTGATCTCCCAATGGATTCCTGTGACTACCAGCACTGTAGCCCCACACAACCCGAGTTAAGTACAGAAAACCGACAGCACCTCTCAAGATGACTCGAACAATACGAATAGTTTCGCGATTCTAGAGCGGGCAGCAGACCGAGTTCAGAGCTCTCGATTCAACAGACAAGCGCGACTGATGAATCTGAATCGGTTTCTATAAGTATCAGCTCTGTAGCTGTCATATAGCTCGAGTTAATACAAAAAACCGAGAGCGCCTGTCACGATGACTCGAATAATTTGCGAACCTAGCTCGGCTAGCAGACCGAGTTCAGACCTCTGGATGCAACAGACGAACGCGTCTGATCATTCTGAATCGATAAGGTGTACTTACAAGCTCTGTAGCTGTCCTGTGTCTCGAGTTAAGTCCAATATACCGACAGCGCGTATCAAGATGACTCGAAACGGCCGATCCCGCCTGGACGCTTTTTGGCAGTAAAAGCTACCCGATCGAGCTGAGATCGAGATGGCGAGCGGGAATAAGATCGAATATGGCGCCGGCGGTGAACCGTCAACCTGGTCACCGCCAGGAACCTCGTAGAGCTCCTTTCACGCGTAAGAGTGCTCAAAGTCGAAAGAGAGAGCTTCTGGAAGAATTTCTCGAAAAAGGGAAAAATTCACTGGGCGCCGGCGGTAAACCGTCAACCTTCGTTACCGCCAGGGGACTCGTAGAGCTTCCTGACAACATATAATGTCGAAAAAAAATACACTGAAAAAATAGTTTTTCAGCCCAAGCAATTTCAGACCTCTCCGATGTAACAGCCGAACGCCCCCGATGCTTCTGGATTGTCTTCTGCACGAGCTCTGTAGCTCTCCTACAGCCCGAGCTACGTGCGTAAATCGACAGCACCTCTCAAGATGACTCGAACAAAAAACAAATAGTTTCGCACACCTAGCTCGAGTATCAGACCGAGTTCAGACCTCTGCATGCGACAGGTGGAGAATCGATTTCTGTGACTACCAGCCATGCAGCCCCCCCCCAGCCCGAGTTGAGTGCAGAGAACCGACAGCATCTCTCAAGATGACTCGAACAATACGAATAGTTTCGCGATTCTAGATCGGGCAGCAGACCGAGTTCAGAGCTCTGGATTCAACAGACAACGGCCACTGATGATTCTGAATCAGATTCTGTACGTATCAGCTCTGAAGCTGTCTTGTAGCTCGATCTAAGTACAGAAAACCGAGAGCGCCTGTCAAGATGACTCGAATAATACGAATAGGTTTGCGGACCTAGCTCGGCTAGCAGATCGAGTTCAAACCTCTGGGTTCAACAGGCGCTTGCTAAGGGAAGCTCTACGCGTTATTTGTTTCGTGTCGACATGAAGATGGTTCCGCCTAGTGTTTTGATAGTAAGCGTGCGCCTACAGAGCTCATATTGAGACAGAGAGGCCCTCATAGTCATAGTCGTTTACAGGTGCGAAAAATCTGCTTTCGCGACCAAAAGTCATCAAAATGTCTGTCGAGATTTTTCTTGCCAACTAGCTCTCCAGCGCCCCAGAATTACTCTAAGCTTCCAGCAATAACTTGCTAAGGGAAGCTCTACGGCGCCGGCGGTGAACCGTCAACCTGGTCACCGCCGGGAACCTCGTAGAGCTCCTTTCACGCGTAAGAGTGCTCAGAGGAGAGAGCTTCTGGAAGCATTTCTCGAAAAAGGGAAACATTGTTTTTTTTCGTGTCGACATGAAGTTGGTTCCACCAAGTGTTTTGATAGTAAAAGTGCGCCTGCAGAGCTCATACTAAGACAGAGAGGCCCTCATAGTCGTTTACAGGTGCGAAAAATCTGCTTTCTGAAATTGATTGTCAAATATCTTTATAAAAAAATGCAAAACCACCCAAAAGTTGCCCCATTGTCTCTTTTCGTCGGGTCGGCAAACTGGCGCCGGCGGTAAACTGTCAATCTGGTCACCGCCGGGAACCTCGTAGAGCTCCTTTCACGCGTAAGAGTGCTCAGAGTCGAAAGAGAGAGCTTCTGGAAGCATTTCTCGAAAAAGGGAAACATTGTTTTTTTTCGTGTCGACATGAAGTTGGTTCCACCAAGTGTTTTGATAGTAAAAGTGCGCCTGCAGAGCTCATACTAAGACAGAGAGGCCCTCATAGTCGTTTACAGGTGCGAAAAATCTGCTTTCTGAAATTGATTGTCAAATATCTTTATAAAAAAATGCAAAACCACCCAAAAGTTGTCCCATTGTCTCTTTTCGTCGGGTCGGCAAACTGGCGCCGGCGGTAAACTGTCAATCTGGTCACCGCCGGGAACCTCGTAGAGCTCCTTTCACGCGCAAGAGTGCTCAGAGTCGAAAGAGAGAGCTTCTGGAAGAATTTCTTGAAAAAATGAAACATTGATTTTTTCGTGTCGACATGAAGTTGGTTCCGCCAAGTGTTTTGATAGTAAAAGTGCGCCTACAGAGCTCATACGAAGACAGAGAGGCCCTCATAGTCGTTTACAGGTGCGAGAAATCTGCTTTCCAAAAATGAATTGTCAAATATCTTTGAAAAAATTGCAAAACCACCCAAAAGTTACCACTTTGTCCTTTCTGGCCGGGTTGGCCAACTGGGCGCTTACCGCCGGGAGACTTGTAGAGCTTCCTAGCTCGACTTAAGTTGAGAAAACCGACAGCCCCTACCAACATTCCGACTCATAGTGAATATTTTTTGGACCTCTGAATGCGACAGGCGGACGCGTCTGATGTCTGCGAATCGACTCCTGTCATTACCACCCCTGCAGCCCCCCTACAGCCCGAGTTAAGTGCAGAAAACCGACAGCACCTCTCAGGAGGACTCGAACAATACAGTAGTTTTGCAGACCTAATTCGGGCAGCAGACCGAGTTCCGAGCTCTGGATTCGACAGGCGGACGCGCCTGATGTCTTCAAATCGATTCCTGTGACCACCAGCACTGTAGCCCCCCTCAGCGCGAGTTGAGTGAAGAAAACCGAGAGCACTTCTCAAGATGACTCGAACAATACGGATAGTTTCGCGATTCTAGATCCAGCAGACCGAGATCAGAGCTCTGGATTCGACAGACAAACGCAACTGATGATGTTGAATCGGTTTCTGTAAATATCAGCTCTGTAGCTGTCCTACAGCTCGAGTTAAGTACAGAAAACCGAGAGTTCCTGTCAAGATGACTCGAATAATACGAATAGTTTTGCGGACCTAGCTCGGCTAACAGACCGAGTTCAGACCTCTGGATTCAACAGGCGAACGCGCATAATCATTCTACATCGATTAGCTGTGCTTACCAGCTCTGTAGCTGTCCTGAAGCTCGAGTGATGTTCAGGAAACCATCAGCGCGTATCAAGATGACTCAAAACGGCCGATCCCGCCACAGTGCTTTTCGATAGTAATATTCACCCGATCGAGCTGAGATCAAGATGGCGAGCGGGAATAAGATCTAATATCACGGGAAAACATACTAGAGCTCAAACGACTTGTTGATTTTTGAGAACAAAATTTTCAACCGACCAAAAGTCACCAAAAGTTCCGTCGAGATTGTTCTTGCCAACTAGCTCTCCAGCGCGTCCGAATTACTGGGCGCCGGCGGTAAACCGTCAACCTTGGTTTTTTGCTTTGCTCGGAGCCCACAGGGACAGAGGAGCCCCCGCTCAGGATTCAGGTCCGCAGCAGAGGAGCAGCAGGTGCTCAACACCTTCAGCGAGGCGCTTGCTGGCCAAGAGCTCAGCTTGACTAACCGTGCAGGTCGGCGGGATGGCGGCAGCCTCGGAGGCTATGCTGAATAGCCACGAGCCTTGAGAGTGTTGAAGAGCAGGGAGGGGGAGCACGAATAAGTCAATAACCCAACCAATGCCAACACCGTGGGAGGAACGACCACCATCGAAGTAGCCGCGAATCCCCTTTATTTGTTCCCTTCTGAGAGTATGAATGCACGGGTCGAAAGTACGATGGTTCTGGCCCGTGCGGGCCTTCCAAGTTTCAGCATCAGCACGCTCGTTTCCCTCACGATAAAACCACTTCCAGGGATCTAAACCCCAGGACGGCGGCCTCAGATTCACGCGGTAATTCAAGTGTAATCTGTATAATATACTTTGAATGTGTGCAATGGTCTCACAATACACTTCCGTCGTACATACATATTGTCCCACCAGCCAGTTCACTACCACCTGGGAGTCACCACAGAGCTCGACGGGAATCCCTTCAGCCTCATAGTTCCAGACGCTGGCATTCTCGAAGTTAAAGGCGAGCCGCTTTGCAATCTCATTATTTCTCTCCTCCGTCCCCTCCACCTCATCCTCGTCGTTTTTCGGCCTCCGGGGTTTTGGTTCAGGCAGGTGAGCATATTCTAAAACATGTTGAAGGTCCCATTCCGAAAGCAACGTACGGATAAAACATCTCCACCCTGCCTGAGTCCATTCAAGAGTATCATACCAGGCATCTCCACCCACCGTCTCAAATGGCAAGCCCCACGGACGGAGTCCTACCGTTTTCCCACCTTCCCTTCGACGTGTAAAGGATCGTGCTTCCTGCGAGTTATATGTGCGAATGATGGCATCCATCTGCTGTGTCCACGGGCTGGCGGCATGCATCATCGTGTAACGAGCCTGCAAGAAAGGGTCGTCCGTACTCACTCCCACCATATCACTTCGAAATCTTCTTTGCATGGCTGCCGGCGCAGGTGTAGGGGCTGATGATGATGATGGCGTTGATGATGTGGGAGCATTCCTGCTCCTTTTCGCAGCAGCACGGGACGCCTGAGAGATAAGCCGTCGTCGGTTCTGAGTCGTGGCGCTATTCTCCTGAACCTCTGGCAGAGCAACGGTGAGGTCCCCTCGAGCAGTAAGAACCGGGGCCACAATAATGGTCACCCTCCGTCGTTTCAGATCTCCAATAATCGGTACAGCAGCACCCGCATTCAAAGACATCGAACCCGTGGTAATCGGCACGACCGCACCCGCATTCTGAGACATCGAGTCCGTGGTAATCGGTACAGTAGCACCCGCATCCTGAGACATACCATCCATATCCAGAGACACTGCACCACCCATTTCCATTGGATCAATAGTAGGCTGGGCGTCATCAACTCGGCGAGTCTCGTTTTGAGCAGTTGTCGTCGCCACATCCTTTGCCCAACTCCACTGTTTGAAAAGAAAGAGCTGAGCTGCACTCGGCATCTGAGCTGTCCTGAGTGCTTTCCGCCCCGTCAAGTACACGCTCTGAAAAAACTGTGGCCAACTCTCAGTGTCACGTTTCCGCCTCCACACCATTTTCGAAAGTAAGCGGCCTTCAAACGAATGAATTGATTCAATAGCATTTTTGTCAGCTGTCATCCCTTCCACTGCAAACAATAATCGGCTTCTTACACGTGAGTCATATCGCCGCAATCTTTTCTTCAACTTGATACCCTGGCACATGTAATACTTCTTATCTTGCCAAAACGCCTTTTGAGCGAGAGAAATCCGATGATTTAAGTCCTCATGTTGTCGCATGCTGTTCTCAAGAATCGTGCCAAGTATTTCCAAACGATCTGTCTGCTGCAACGTAATAGTCACTCTCTGGCGCTTGTCCAGGGAATTCGGCAACGCAAAGGAGACATCCAAACTCTCAATCCCAGGCTCATCATAGCCAAAGCGAATAAACTGCAAGCTACTCGGTTTCCATCTGTACTTTCTGTGATAAAGTGGGACACTGATCTCCGCAATCATGGTGGTCAACTCGCTCTGATCTCTGGCACACAAGAGAACATTGTCGGCCCAAATCGCATGTGTAAGATGACGAGTCCCTGCCTGCTGCGTCAACTGCACTCCCATCCCTCGCTCCTGCCAACTCAATACCACAGAACGGAACATGAGCACACTCTCACACAGCCAAAAGAGCGGAGCCTCAACACTACCTGTGCGGATACAACTATCCCAAGCTATGTCCGAGACGTCCACCTGCTGGAAGGATAAATCGGCCCTGTTCTCAGCTAGGCCCTCCATGAGCGCATAACTAAGTTCAGGTGGAAACCTCAACTCCTCCAGGCAGTCAGCAACGTCGGCCACCTGTACGTTATCAAAGGCACGATACACGTCTAAACTCGCCATGTGCATACAATATGACTTCCCCCATTCCGTCGCGTGCTGAGCAACTCTCTTCAAACCACCCGTAATCTCGTGTGTCCGTCTTCCAGCAACAAACCCGAAGAGCATAACCTCGGGGGCAACACTCCGTTTGAGATGGTCCACGGCCAACAAGGTGAGACATGACATATACCATTTTGACAGGCAAGATAATAATGATAAAGCTCGTGTATCATTGAATTCGCAAGTCTTCACAGACTTCGGCATCAGCTGTATACATATATGGCGCCATGTTGTGGGTGTGCAATACTCGCGCATAAACAGCTGCTGAAAGCACCGCAAGACTTGAAGACAACCTGACCAAGGGATGTGCTTAAGCATGGAGACGCTGATGTTGTCCTTACCTACGGCCTTTCCTGAACGAAGACGAGACCTAGCACGCATGAGCAGGCCGATATCGATAGGCTGGTACTCCTGCATATTCACCTCCTGCAACCTCTTCCTCATCTCCTCCAGCTTACTGTTTGTGCGTGCACGCTCATGTTCATCAGTGTACATGGCCAAACCGTGCGCTCTGAGGGCCATCTCCCACTTAGACTTGTCCCAAGTGTGCACTCCCTCAACCTTGAGCGTCTTAAGGTATGTCCGATGCTGTAGGCCTGGACGGAACTCATACTCCAAGATATTCCTCCCATGCTTCCTCCTCTCATATCTGTACCTCCTCCTCGCCTTCTTGAACTCCTCCTCCGTGCATTCACCCTTATTTCTCTTCCTCCTCATCTCAAGCGCAGCCTCCCGAGCGGCAACATACTGCTCAGAAACTTTCGGGGTAAGGTCGGCTTTGGTGGGGACCTCGCCGATTTCCTCACAAGGCTGTCGGATCTTGTCACCTAGCTCCGTGGGCGAGAGACCTGCGTGCCCACTCCACTCGGTCTGATCTGTCCGGCTGTTGCCAGACACCAGGGCTGCATCAACTGCATAGCGCAAAATAGGTACACGATGAGACTGAACGTGCCAACGTGTGTTGCGGACAGGA
This sequence comes from Prorocentrum cordatum, assembly GCA_963575745.1. Classification (NCBI taxonomy): domain Eukaryota; class Dinophyceae; order Prorocentrales; family Prorocentraceae; genus Prorocentrum; species Prorocentrum cordatum. Next base: position 109,026 of record CAUYUJ010021272.1, read on the forward strand.
TTGGGACGCACAACTCGACGAGGCAAGACACGAGCAGGGATACGCAAGTGCAACAGACCATGATCACTCCAAAAGCTCGAGGCCGAGCTCCCAGACATATGTGCTGCCCCCGGCTGTGGCCACAAGACGGAGACCTCAGGAGCTCCCCAAGACGATGGTACACCTATGTAGTCGTAGACGTGAGAGTACTGCTGTTCTTGAGGTAGGTGCCTGTAGTGAGCCCATTTAGCAGAGCGCCAGGTAGGGAGCCTCGTAGGGTTGAAGGTGTTGGCCAACTGGAGGCCCAGGGTGCCCATAGTGAAAGTAAGAGCCTCACTGAGTTCCAAGGCAAACTCCTTAGATCGCCTCTGAAATCCGCCATCCCTCGTACGAGGGACAATGGGCACACCAACAACACTAGAACCCGAGACAGCCTGAGACATGTGGAAAACCTGAGGCTCAACCTCAACATTAGCATCAGTTCCTAAAACAACATCCTGAATTCGAAACTGCTTTTTAAATCTGGCAACATTGAGCGCTGCATCCCTCTGCACTTCCTGGTATACACTAAGCGTACGCAAAAACTGCTCACGAGACTTTCCATGCAAACACTTATGAGACAAGTAGAGAGAGAGAAAGATGACATTAGAGCAAACAACGGCAACCCAACGGTCGCCTCTGGCCTCGTGTTGGACATCATCCTTCCAAACACCTCTGAGGCCCACGCAAGCTCGCTCACAAGAGGAGCGCCAAAGATTCCAACCGTGTTCCTCAGCAACACGACCGGAGACAAACTGGCATTCTTGAAGGAGAATCACATTGCTTGAATTGAAAACCTGGGCGAAAATCTCGTGGCATTGTGCAATCCCTAGCAAACGAACGTTCCAGCTGAAAATTGAGCGATCAACCTCAGCCAATTGTTCGTGCCACTTGCCAGGGCACCGCCAACTCATGAGATCAGCTTTGAAATCCCCCAGTTTGAAGTTTGGATCGACTTCCTTGATCATATCCTCATCAATCTTCCAACCCACTGCACGATCAGGCTTCCATGAGGCAACACACTGTCCCTTTTGCAGCTGCTGCTCGGACGGGTAAGCCCACAGAAACGTGGCTGGGGGTCCATATTTTTCCACCTTTACAAAGGCGCTGGCACACGAACGATGCTTAGAAAATAGGGCCTTGAATTTGCCAGCAGCTTTGATGTGCGGTTCTTGCCATGGAGAGGCCTCCACCGTAACCGTGATCCTTTCATCACAGATGTGGTTATACGTGGTCGCATCGTGTGGGTCCTCAAAGATGGCTTTCTGCTCGAAACATTGAATGAACACTTTGCGAAAATCCCACATCATATCCTTCGTCGCCGTGGCTTTGAAGCATATCTTGAGCTGATAACATCCCATGGGGTTCTTACTGTTCTCATCATTCGTTTTTATATCATCCACGTGCGCCAAGCAATTCGCTTTGTGAAATAGAGTCGCCAGGAGGCGCTGGGCAACCGCACCAGGGAGTAAGGCCTTGGATCGTTTATGAAGTTCTTCCGACGCTGTGCGTGCCCATCCTTTTATAGTTATCATCGTTGGTTGAAAGGTTGGCCTCGGACCCTTGAAACCAAACTCTCCACGAGTACCCTGGAACTGGAAGCCTGGATTCCCCGACCCAGTCCCACGGGATGAAGCAACTGTTGATGCATCGGCATTGGTTTTACTGCTGTGACTGCACCTGTGCATTCAGACGTTGCAAATCGGTACTATGCTCTTCCAACTTCAGTTTGATCGGCGCAACTTCACCCTGCATGATAGACTGGAAATTCTCCTTTTGTGTGGCAAACTTCGAATCGAGCAGCTGCGAGAGTGCCGCCAGCTGAGGATTCAGCTGCTGTTGTTGTTGTTGAATCAATGCCTGCTCACGCTGCTGCCGTGCCAACTCACTCTGACGGCGACGTTTGGCATCCTTTTCTTCCTCCAGAAGTCCACCTGCTGCCCCCGCTGCTGCATCCAAGAGACCTGGCGGTATACCCCCACGGATCTTGCTATGAAGATCATCCCCTCCCATACCTTCGATGTCCAACTCCTCTTCTTTTGTCATTTCCTCCATACTGCAATGTGAAAGAGAACGAGGCAAAGAGACAAAGTACAAGTGCAACGGAAGAAATTGCCACAACCAAGATGAATCTGCTACCTGTAACGCGTCCTGAGTGCACAACAAGATTCAGCTGATTGAAAACTGGCAAGAGTGCAGAGATCGGGCACCGTGATGGCTGTCACGGAGTCTGCGCTTGACTGCGTGTGTGCCCTCGTAACGTAAGCGAAACACAAGCTTTGCTGGCGTAGGGGCTCTAAACTGGAGGCGAGGTCCAGGCAGAGTTTAAAACCCCTGTCGGATGCGAAGAGCAACCACGCCTTGAGCCAGGGGGGCTTGAACCTTGGTTTTGCGGACTTTGCGGTCGACTGTGCAGGCTTTCCAGCCTAGTCGGAAGCAAGGAGCGGGCGCATCGGGAGTAGGCGGAAGCCTCACCGATCCAAACGATCAGAGGCGAAAGCCAACTCTTATTAGGAGGATGAGAGGTCAAGCACACACACACGACAAACGAGGGCATGGCGTGAGTGAGCACAATCAATATCACATCATATCCTGTCCGAAATACGCTTGTACAACCCGCGGCAAGATCATAATCGTATGCTCAACGGCCGAGACCTCGGCATCAGTCACTGTTGAAGTTGGATCAATCGAGAACGCCGCACTGTACACCTCCGTCCAAATGATCTCATGGCTGAGTGGCTGCCTTGAGAGTCTCGATACCCTTCCAACATCTATCCAGCACCCGACTCCCACGCCGTCGCAAGAGACACCGCCATCGAATCCAGCTCTGATGGCACAAACGCGAAACACCTGTTGTAACTGAGGGGCGTGAAGCCCTATCCTATCTCGAATCACTGGTGGCCCGACGCGGGCCGTATGAGTGAGTACATCTGCACGTGTGTTCCATTCCCTATATGTGTGGTCAATAATATCCCTCCCGTGACAGGCGGGCCTAATTCCATATCTTTGACACATGTTGTCGAGTTGGTTTATCATTCTGTTGATCCTATCTTGATACGTACGATTAAGCACCCTCCAGACACCCTGCAGCCAAGACACCACCAGAAGACTGTCCCCAGAAATATACACAGGGATCCCAAATGAGTCGAGGTCGTACTCAACCTCCTTCATATTTTGTAACGCAATACGTTTGGCCAGTTTGTCGTTGAACGCCGCAGTGCCCTCTTGGGCCCCATAGGTGTGTAGGTCGTTTTGTGTGATAGTAAGTACCTCCTGCGGGGCCCCACCTGTTGTACCGTACCCTTTTCTTTTCTGGAAGTAACTCAGCATCGTCCGTGTACACATGTGCTCGCAGAACTGAACATACGCAGCATCTGTCGGCACAAAGGACTCCCACCATTTGAGTCCGTAGAATTCGCAGAAAGAAAATAGCCAGCATCTCTGGCCGACAGCTCGACCTGAACTAACATGTCTCCTTTTTAGCTGCGAGGCCTCTTGGAAGTGAAACATACCTCGCAAGCACTCAGACGCATCCGTCCTGAGTCTGTCCCACAATGGGCCATACGCAACCGTAGTCATGTGATGATCTCTCCACGTACGTTGCGTCGAAGATATATCCTCATGAGAAGCAGCACACATCATAGAAATGAAATCTGCAGCATCCTTCGCGGAGTTCCACACCATACGAAGAAATCTCTGCACCAAACTCGCAAATCCATAAGATCGGAATTGCTCTCTGGCCTCGTGGTATCGTCGTCGGTTCCAGTCCGCCATAGTCTCCTCCTCTCTCCTCGGCCGTCGAAACATACGGCACAAACACCACCCCTCGAAGGCATTGAGCATGTGTAGCGAGGAAGCATCCGCAGTACATGTCTCTAGACAATACAACGCCATACTCTGCACCTTGTCTTGATAACGGCAAAACTTATCACGAACAGCAACCGCTCTGTTACGAAAGAAATTCGATTGTCCAATGCAACAGGCTCGAGCCTCCTTGATGCGATATTCAACATCAGGATGAGCAGGCACTAGGTATGTGGAGAAGATCTCATGACCCAATACTTTCATACTACCAACACGTCGAAGTCTAAAGCCCTGATATCTCGAGCACGCAGGTATACACAAATCCTCGCTGGTAAGTATATGTCCGTCACCGTCCACTTTAGCATTCTCCCCACATGTCATGTACAACAGGCTGCTATCCTTCCATCTCATCCCCCAGTCATGTAGTGGTAGTGTTAGATCGTGCATCATCTGAGCCAACATAGTTGAGGAGGCAGAGACAAGGTAGCAGTTGTCCGCCCACACAAAGTGGTTCACAGTTGTCCGTCGCTCATACTCGCCACAGACGCCCTCCAGCACATACCCCACACCTCTACTGTCCCAATCCCGAAATATAGGTCCCCACATGGCACATATGATAAGATTAAATAGAAGAGGCCCCTCAGGGCCGCCCGTCCGTATGCAGACGTCCCAGTTGATGTCGTGAATGGCCATACCCTCGACAACTAACGACCCCGTAGTGCAAACCAGTGGTGATAGCAAAGCATACTGGAGATAGGCAGGAATATTGGCATGGCACATAGCACGTTTGGCGTTTAGAAGGCTGCAGTGGTCGAACGCTTGTTTGATATCGGCGTTAGCGATATGGACCGTCTGATCTTTTCCCCAGATGTCCCCGTGTTGAGCCAGAGCCTTGAGGGCCCCCACAATTTCCACCGTCTTACGTCCCTCCTGGAAGCCGTAGATGCCCAGGGGTCCCATGAGGCCAGCCCGAGACACAAATTGTTCGACCAAGATCACCACGCAAGCAGAGTACCAACGGCTGAGACTGTTTTGCAGACAGAGGTACCGCGCATCTGTCAGCGATGTCAAGCTCGGCAGCTTGGGCATGAAGGCAATCAAAATCTGCCTCCAATCCTGCGGATACTGCCGTGCCAAGCGAAATATCTCATCAAACATCCGAGCAACGCCGCGCAAAGTCGCCCACGGCAATGCCTTGAGGATTTCACAAGGCAGCCTGTCGGGGCCGGTGGCACGCTTGGACTTGAGACGTGACCGTGCCTGGCATACCACCGCCATTGTCAGTCCCTCAGTGCAGTACCCGTCACATAGGTTCTGTTGTGCATCCCTCCTCAACTCCTCCAACATCGCCATATCCCGTCCTCTGACCTCCTCCGAAGTATACTTCTGTCTGGTATGTGCTCTGATCTCCTCCACCCACTCCTCCCTGTCCTCAGATATCCGTCCCTGCACAATGAGGTGCTTGATACCATGACGCTCTTTGCGCCTGGAGGCAGGAGAGGTCCACGCGGCCAACGCCGCACGATACTCCCTCCGCAGTCCGTTGGCACGTCTGCGCAAGCTGGGCACATCCACTGACGCTGGCAGAGGCTTCCGTCGCAAAATCTCCTGGCAGGCCGTGAGTCCTGCAGGCCTAATTGGCGGTAGTCCCCGTCCCGTGGTGGCAGTCGTGAATTTGATATCCTCCTGCTCAGTACAGGCCCGAATAGTGGTCGACACAAGGTCCCCTGGAGAACAAATAGTATTGGCATCTCCCAAGACCCGATCGATTTCCTTTCGCGCCATATTGAGGTCCCCCCAATTCACCGTCTTATAACCAACCAAACTCTTTTCACGAGCTGCCGTCGGGATACTACGTTTGACCAGCTCAGCGCCTGTGTCACTAAAAGTCCCCTGAAGCAGGCCATGGTCGCTGAGACGACTACGATTTGTCTTCCCCCCATTACTCATGATCGTTTCAACCTTCATCTCATCGATCACCCACGTCCTGGGAACAAAAATGTAATCAAGAACCTTCTTACACGTCCCCCACCGAGATACTCCGTAGCTCTCCCATGTGTGTAGTCGTCGTGGCAAGAACGAATTGGCAGCCTTCATCCCCAGGCGCCCTAGAAAGCAAAGAACACGCTCGCGCAACTGTTGTCGTACGTCCCTCCTCACCCGCTGTGCACCACCCTCCTCACAAGTCCTCCTCTCCTCCTTGGTAGCACTTCCCACCGCCTCATAGACAGTCCCAGTGCGTGAGCACTGCAGCTGAGTTGATGGGGATAGCTCAACGTTGGCATCGAGCAGCACAGAGACAGTCGCCCCCCTCCAGCGGCTGCACAGAGTGAGAATAACTGATTCGAGCGCGTCCAACACCACGCACTGCACATCTACGGCGTTCTCGACGCCGGGGTCGGGAAGATACGCAGAGGCAACTATCACAGGGGCACTTCCACTACCAAAGACCACCACACAGAACCGTTCATATTGACATATTGATTCACGCACACACGTACTCCACTCTTTGTTAAATAATAACCCACACTTACCGTCACAACTCACACGATATGAGACTTAAGTTAAGAAAACCGACAGCACCTACCAACATTCCGACTCATAGTGAATATTTTGGACCTCTGAATGCGACAGGCGGACGCGTCTGCGAATCGACTCCTGTCATTACCAGACCTGCAGCCCCCCTACTACAGCCCGAGTTAAGTGCAGAAAACCGACAGCACCTCTCAGGAGGACTCGAACAATACAGTAGTTTCGCAGACCTAATTCGGGCAGCAGACCGAGTTCGGAGCTCTGGATTCGACAGGCGGACGCGCCTGATGTCTTCAAATCGATTCCTGTGCACTGTAGCCCCCCTCAGCGCGAGTTGAGTGAAGAAAACCGAGAGCACTTCTCAAGATCGACCAATACGAATAGTTTCGCGATTCTAGATCGGGCAGCAGACCGAGTTCAGAGCTCTGGATTCGACAGACAAACGCAACTGATGATTATTAATCGGTTTCTGTAAATATCAGCTCTCTAGCTGTCCTACAGCTCGAGTTAAGTACAGAAAACCGAGAGTTCATGTCAAGATGACTCGAATAATACGAATAGGTTTGCGAACCTAGCTCGGCTAACAGACCGAGTTCAGACCTTTGGATTCAACAGGCGAACGCGCCTAATCATTCTACATCGATTAGCTGTGCTTACCAGCTCTGTAGCTGTCCTAAAGCTCGAGTTATGTTCAGAAAACCATCAGCGCGTATCAAGATGACTCAAAACGGCTGATCCCGCCACAGTGCTTTTCGATAGTAATATTCACCCGATCAAGCTGATATCAAGATGGCGAGCGGAACATAAGATCGAATACCAGGGGAAAAAATACTAGAGCTCTAACGAATGGTTGAATTTCGAGAACAAAATCTTCAACCGACCAAAAGTCACCAAAAGTTCCGTCGAGATTTTTCTTGCCAACTAGCTCTCCAGCGCGCCGGAATTACTCTTAAGCTTCCAGCAACAAGCTTAGGGAAGCTCTACGAGTCACTAGCTTCACCCCGCGCCGGAATTCCTCTAGCTCATCGATGCCGAAGAGCTCTACGAGGTACTAGCTCCACCCCGCGCCGGAATCGCTCTAGCTCATCGATGCCGAAGAGCTCTACGAGGTACGAGTTACAACATGCTAAGGGAAGCTCTACGAGTTACTTGGTAGCGCCCACTTGGTAGCGTCCAAAACCCGGAGAGCAAGGGGAACACACACCCGAAAGCCATCCTGGCGAGCTCTCGGAAGCTCTCGCGAAGCGCTTCCGGGGCTCTGGGGGGCTTCCCTGCAGCACTTCTGAAGCGCTGCCAGGAACGCTTCCACGCGTGCCTGCACGCGTGCAGGCACGCGCAGACGCTTGCCGGAAGCTCTCCCGGACCCGCTGCCGGCTCGGGCGAGTTGCTGCGGGGGTCGTGGAGCGGCGGAGATGGGCTGCTGGCGGGCACCACCACCGTCCGGCTTCTAATCTAAAACCCTCTAGCTCTCAGAGAGCTCTCCGGGAAAAACCTGGAGAGCGAAAGGAGCCTAAGGAACTGGGAAGCTCCCCTGCAGCGCTGCGGAAGCGCTACCAGAAACGCTTCCATGCGTGCCTGCACGCTTGCAGGCACGCGTGGAAGCTTGCCGGAAGCTCTCCCGGACCAGCTGCCGGCTCAAACGAACCCCTGTGAGGCCTGTGGACCGCCGTGGAGGAGCTCCTGGCGGCCACCACCACTGTCCGGCTTCTAAATCTTAAACCCTTTCGCTCTCAGCGAGCTCTCCGGGAACTTGGTAGCGCCCACTTGGCAGCGTCCAAAACCCGGAGAGCAAAGGGCAAACACGCCAGAAAGCTTTCCGGGCGAGCCGTGCAACGCTCTCGCAAAGCTCTTCTGGCTCTCTGGAGAGCTCCCCTGCAGCGCTGCGGAAGCGCTGCCAGAAACGCTTCCATGCGTGCCTGCACGCGTGCAGGCGCGCGTGGAAGCTTGCCGGAAGCTCCCCCGGACCAGCTGCCGGCTCGAACGAACTGCTGCGAGGATTCTGGAGCGGCGGAGATGGGCTGCTGGCGGGCACCACCGACGACCGGCTTCTAATCTCAAACCCTTTAGCTCTCAGCGAGCTCCAGGAAAAAACCCGGAGAGCAGAGCGAAAAGAGAATACACGCCGGAACTGGGCGCCGGCGGTAAACCGTCAACCTTGGTTACCGCCGGGAGACTCGTAGAGCTTCCTAGCTCGACTTAAGTTGAGAAAACCGACAGCACCTACCAACATTCCGACTCATAGTGAATATTTTTTGACCTCTGAATGCGACAGGCGGACGCGTCTGATGTCTGCGAATCGACTCCTGTCATTACCAGCCCTGCAGCTCCCCTACAGCCCGAGTTAAGTGCAGAAAACCGACAGCACCTCTCAGGATGACTCGAACAATACAGTAGTTTCGCATACCTGATTCGGGCAGCAGACCGAGTTCCGAGCTCTCGATTCGACAGGCGGACGCGCCTGATGTCTTCAAATCGATTCCTGTGACAACAAGCACTGTAGCCCCCCTCAGCGCGAGTTGAGTGAGGAAAACCGACAGCACCTCTCAAGATGACTCGACCAATACGAATAGTTTCGCGATTCTAGATCGGGCAGCAGACCGAGTTCAGAGCTCTGGATTCGACAGACAAACGCAACTGATGATTCTGAAACGGTTTCTGTAAATATCAGCTCTGTAGCTGTCCTACAGCTCGAGTTAAGTACAGAAAACCGAGAGTTCCTGTCAAGATGACTCGAATAATACGGATAGGTTTGCGGACCTAGCTCGGCTAACAGACCGAGTTCAGACCTCTGGATTCAACAGGCGAACGCGCCTAATCATTCTACATCGATTAGCTGTGCTTACCAGCTCTGTAGCTGTCCTAACGCTCGAGTTATGTTCAGAAAACCGTCAGCGCGTATCAAGATGACTCGAAACGGCCGATCCCGCCACAGTGCTTTTCGATAGTAATATTCACCCGATCGAGCTGAGATCAAGATGGCGAGCGGGAATAAGATCTAATATCACGGGAAAAAATACTAGAGCTTTAACGAATGTTCAAATTTTGAGAACAAAATTTTCAACCGACCAAAAGTCACCAAAAGTTCCGTCGAGATTTTTCTTGCCAACTAGCCCGCCAGTGCGTCCGAATTACTCTTAAGCTTCCAGCTGCTAGCTTAGGGAAGCTCTACGAGTCAAGCTTTCCTGGCGGGCCCCCGGACGCTCTCGTGAAGCGCTTCTGGAGCTGTGGGGGCTCCCCTGCAGCGCTTCTGAAGCGCTGCCAGGAACGCTTCCACGCGTGCCTGCACGCGTGCAGGCACGCGTGGACGCGTGCCCGAAGCGCTCCCGGACCCGCTGCGACGTTTTACAAGTCGCTGCGGGGATTCTGGAGCGGCGGAGATGGGCTGCTGGCAGACACCACCACCGTCCGGCTTCTAATCTAAAACCCTCTAGCTCTCAGAGAGCTCTCCGGGAATGAGACTCTCGGAACTGGGCGCCGGCGGTAAGCCGTCAACCTTCCTTACCGCCGGGGGACTCGTAGAGCTTCTTGAGCATATTTCATGTCGAAAAAAATTGCAGAGAACGAGTAGTTGTTCATCCTAAACGATTTCAGACCTCTCGATGCAACAGCCAAGCGCCCCTCATGCTTCTGGATCGTTTTCTGTGCGCATGAGCACCGTGGCTCTCCTACAGCCCGAGTTACGTGCGAAAATCGACAGCACCTATCAAGATCACTCGAACAATACAAATAGTTTCGCGAATCTAGCTCGAGTATCAGACCGAGTTCAGACATCTGAATGCAACAGGCGGACGCGCCTGATGTCTCCGAATCGATTCCTGTGATTACCAGCCCTGCAGCCCCCTTACAGCCCGAGTTAAGTGCAGAAAATCGACAGCACCTCTGAAGATGACTCGAACAATACGAATAGTTTCGCGGACCTAGCTCGGGCAGCAGGCCGAGTTCAGGGCTCTGAATGCGACAGGTGGACGCGACTGATGTCTCCGAATCGATTCCAGTGATTACCAACCCTGCAGCCCCCTTACAGCTCGAGTTAAGTGCAGAAAACGGACAGCACCTCTCAAGATGACTCGATGAATACGAACAGTTTTGCGAACCTAGCTCGGGCAGCACACCGAGTTCCGAGCTCTGGATTCGGCAGGCGGACGCGCCTGATGTCTCCGAATCAGTTCCTGTGAGTACGAGCCCTGTAGCCTCCCTACAGCCCGAGTTCAGTGCAGAAAACTGTCAGCACCTCTCAAGATGACTCCAACAACACGAATAGCTTCGCGGACCTAGCTCGGGCAGCAGACCGAGTTCAGACCTCTAGATGGAACAGACGAACGCGCCTGATGATTCGCAATCGATTTCTGTGAGAATGAGCCCTGTAGCTGCCCTACAGCTCGAGTTAAATTCAAAATACCGACAACGCGTATCAGGATGACTCGAAACAGCCGATCCCGCCGCGATGCTTTTTTGCAGAAATATTTACCCGATCGAGCTGAGATTAAGATGGCGAGCGGGAATAAGATCGAATATGGTTAGAAAAAATACTAGAGCTTAAACGAATTGTTGAATTTCGAGAACAAAATTTTCAACCGACCAAAGGTCACCGAAAGGTCCGTCGAGATTTTTCTTGCCAACTAGCTCTCCAGCGCGCCGGAATTACTCTTAAGCTTCCAGCAACTAGCTAAGGGAAGCTCTACGAGTTACAGGATATCTTCCCTGGGGGCCTCTGGGGGGCCCTCCAGAAGCGCTTCTGAAGCGCTGCCAAGAACGCTTCCACGCGTGCCTGCACGCGTGCAGGGCACACGTGGGCGCGCGCTGGAAGCGCCCCCAAAACCGCTGCCGGCACGGGCAACTCGCTGCGGGGAACGTGGAGCGCCGTGGAGGAGCTGCTGGCCGGCACCACCACCGTCCGGCTTCTAATCCAAAACCCTTTAGCTCTCAGAGAGCTCCCCGGGAATAAATTGCCAAATGTCTTTCAAATTTTCGCTCCGTATTTCTTTCCCTATACATCCACTAAAAGATATTGCGACCATACTCAGGAGGGCGGATACGACCGGAGACGGGGGGGTCACACAAAAGGTTCAGCATTTCCGCCACCTTTGAAGCATAGCCTGTGTTCCCCGTGTAATATAATCCCTCCAACCATCGGATCAGACATTGCGAGTCACCCTTCAGCTGCGGAAGATTCATCCAGGAATACTTTAGCAAGTCTTTGAGCTAACTTATCATCTGATTTAGCCTTTTGCCCCTCCGTCACATTCACCTTCTCCTCCTCCTTTTCCTGAGGGTTCCAGGGATGGGGGTCTTTAAGTACACGCACTGCAGAATACCATGCAAATCAAGACGACCAAAAACACCACGAACGAAAGATAACCAGCCGTGCTCACACCAACTCAGGTTCTCGGAGAGCTCTCCGAGAGCTAGAGGGTTTTAGATTAGAAGCCGGACGGTGGCGGTGCCCGCCAGCAGCCCATCTCCGCCGGTCCAGGATCCTCGCAGCGACTTGTAAAACCCCCCAGCGGGTCCGGGAGCGTTTCCGGCACGCGTCCACGCGTGCCTGCACGCGAGCAGACACGCGCGAGAGCGTTCCTGGCAGCGTCTCAGAAGCGCCGCAGGGGAGCCCCCAGAGCCCCAGAAGAGCTTCACGGGAGCGTCCGAGGGCTCGCCAGGAAAGCTTTCTGGCGTGTGTACCTCGTAGAGCTCTTCGGCAAAGAGCTAAGAGGAATTCGGGCGCATGGTGGAGCTAGTTGGCAGACCCGACGTTGAGACAATGTGACGATTTGGGGTCGAATTTTCAATCTTATTGCAAAATGCCTGGTAGAGCTCTTCGGCAAGGATGAGCGAGAGGAATTCCGGCGCGGGCTGGAGCTAGTACCTCGTAGAGCTCTTCGGCATCGATGAGCTAGAGGAATTCCGGCGCGGGGTGCAGCTAGTTGACCCAGCCGGCCCGGACGGACAATGTGTGAACTTTGGGTCGGTTGGCCGATCTTTCTGAGAGATTTGAACATTCGTTTTGAGAACCGATATTTTTCGCACCTGTAGTGGTCTATGCCGCGCTCGCCAGTGAAAATCCCAGGTCCGTAGCTGCAGCATTGCTATCGAAACACTTGAAGGAACCGACTTTCGATGAAAACTGGAAAACGTAATTTTTGAAGTTCTTCAGCTTACGCGTAAGAAAGCTTCCCCCACGTATTTCGAGCAGCGCCGTGCAGACAAGAGCTCTCCGAGGCTTCCGGCGGTGACCTGGTTGACGGTTTACCGCCGGCTCCCAGTTGGCCGACCCGACCAGAAAGGACAATTTGACAACTCCGGGTGGATTTTGCCAACATTTGAAAGATATTTGACAATTCATTTCGAGAAAGCAGATTTTTACGTCAAGTATCGGCATATCGTTGCCTCAGCAGCTCAGCTCGCTAGAGCGAGTTTTACTATCAGCTCACTTCCCGGAACCGACTTGATGTTGACTCCGAGAAATCTCAATTTGACGCTTCGATCTTGAGCTTTCTACGGATGCAAGGAGCTCTACGAGGTTCCCGGCGGAAATTCTCAGGTTCGTAGCTGCAATATTACTTTGAAAAGACTTGAGGGAACCGTCGGCCGTTTCGAGCATCTTGACACACGTTGACGGTTCTCTATTTTCTTTCAAGATTTAGGAGAGCTACAGAGCTGCTACTTACAGAAACCGATTCAGAACCTTCAGGCACGCGAAACTGGCGCCGCCGGTGAACCCTCAAGCTGGTTGGCGCCGGCAACCTCGTAAAGCTCCTTGCGCGCGTAAGATCTCAGAATCGAAAGAGAGAGAGCTTCTGGAAGCATTTCTCGAACACATCAACATTCATATTTTTTCATGTCGACGTGAAGTTAGTTCTGCCAATTGTTCTGATTGTATAAGTGTACCTGCAAAGCTCATATCAAGACACAGTGGCTCTCATAGTCGTCTTGAGGTGCGAAAAATCTGCTTCCTTAAATTAATTGTTGAATATCTTTTAAATGTTAGCGATACGGACCCCAAGTCACCTGATCTTCTGGAATTCCTCCAGCACATCGATTACGAAGAGCTCTACAAGGTACTATTCGTAAAATACGAGTGATCTTCAGAGGCGCTGTCGGTTTCCCTTAACTGGAGATCAAGAAGAGCTACAGATCTGGTGCGCGTATAAACCGATCCACTATCACCCGGCCCGTTCTTTTCTCGCATCGAGAGGTCTGAACTCGGTCTGGCACTCGAGCTAGGTCCACGAAACGAAGATGCAAAATGAAAAAAGCGTATTTTTCGAGCTGTTTCTTCACGCTTAAGAAATCTTTTTTCGCATGCTCCGAGCAGCGCCGCGCGAGAACAGAGCTCTACGAGGCTCTCGGCGGTTGCCCGGTTGACGGTGCACTGCCGGATCCCAGTTATACTGCAAAAGTCAGGCTTCATAGGCATGTGTAGCTCGTAGTCTGGACGTGAGCACCGTCCCGCCATGACTCTACGCAAACGCAAAAACCAAGGTTGACGGTTTACCGCCAGCCCCAGTTGAACATTCGTTAGAACCCCCCGAGTTCGATGTCATTCCCGCTCGCCATCTTGATCGCAGGTCCAGATGATCATTGCTACTATCAAAGAGCATCCAGACGGGATCCGCTGTTCAGTGCTATATTGGCAGGTGCTGTTGTTTTTCTGAATTTGGTAACGTCCAAAACCCGGAGAGCAACTGGCGCCGGCGGTGAACCGTCAAGCTGGTCACCACCGGGAACCTCGTAGAGCTCAGATTCGAGGCAGACCGCTTCTCAGAGCATTTCTAGAAAAAAACATCATATTGCATTACTCGGTGTCAACGTGAAGTCGGTTCCTCCAAAAGTTTCGATAGTAAAACTGTCTCGAAAGAGCTGAGCTGCTCGGAGAATGAAGTTGAGATACTAATGCTCGGAGTAAAAATCTGCTTTCTCAAAATGAATTGTCAAATATCTTCTGAAAAAATGCAAAACCACCCAAATGGCGCCGGCGGTGAACCGTCAACCTGGTGACCGCCGGATACCTCGTAGAGCTGTTCTCACTCGTGAGAATGCAGAGAATCGACACAGAGTGAAAAAATAGAGATTTTTCGAAAATCTGCATTTTCGATTTTTTCGATATTCATATTCGCTCAGTTCCTGGAAGTCAACTCATACGAAAATGCATCGGGAGAGCTGAGCTGCTGTCAGAGAGGAGTTTATATGCCAATGCGACGCGCAAAAATCTGCTTTCTCAAAATAAATTGTCAAATATCTTTCAAATATTCGCAAAACCACCCAAAAGTTGCCACATTGTCCGCCTCGGGCGGGTGGGCCAACTAGCTCCACCCCGCGCCGGAATTCCTCTAGCTCATCGACTGGCACCGGCGGTGAACCGTCAACCTGGTCACCGCCGGGAACCTCGTAGAGCTCCTCTCACGCGTAAGAGTGCTCAGAGTCGAAAGAGAGAGCTTCTGGAAGCATTTCTCGAAAAAGGGAAAAATTGATTGTTTTCGTGTCGACATGAAGATGGTTCCTCCAAGTGTTTTAATAATAAAAGTGCTCCTAGAGAGCTCATATCAAGACAGAGAGGCCCTCGTAGTCGTTTACAGGTGCGAAAAATCTGCTTTCTTAAAATGAATTGTCAAATATCTTTCAAAAAAATACAGAACCACCCAAAAGTTACCACTTTGTCCTTTCTGGCCGGGTGGGCCAACAAGCTCCACCCCGCGCCGGAATTCCTCTAGCTCATCGATAACGAAGAGCTCTACGAGGTATGCTAGAAGAGCTCTACGAGGTATCTGAAAAATTGCGAAACCACCCAAATTTGGTAGCGTCCAACTGGGCGCCGGCGGTCAACCGTCAACCTTTGTTACCGCCGGGGGACTCGTAGAGCTTCCTAACAACATGTAATGTCGAAAAAAATTACACCGAAAAATAGTTTCTCAGCCCAAGCAATTTCAGACCTCTCGGATGGAACAGCCGAACGCCCCCGATGCTTCTGGAGTGTCTTCTGTACGAGCTCTGTAGCTCTCCTACAGCCTGAGTTACGTGCGTCAATCGACAGCACCTCTCAAGATGATTCGAAGAATACGAATAGTTTGGCAAACCTAGCTCGAGTATCAGACCGAGTTCAGACCTCTGCATGCGATAGGCGCACGCGTCTGATGTCTCTGAATCGATTCATGTGATTACCAGCCCTGCAGCCTCCCTACAGCCCGAGTCAAGTGCAGGAAACCGACAGCACCTCTCAGGATGACTCGAACAATACGAATAGTTTGGCGGACCTAGTTCGGGCAGCAGACAGAGTTCGGAGCTCTCGATTCGAAAGGCACACGCGCCTGATGTCTCCGAATCGATTCCAGTGATTACCAGCCATGCAGCCCTCCGACAGCCCGAGTTAAGTGCAGAGAACGGACAGCATCTCTCAAGATGACTCGAACAATACGAATAGTTTCGCGATTCTAGATCGGGCAGCAGACCGAGTTCAGAGCTCTGGATTCAACAGACAACGGCCACTGATTATTCTGAATCAGATTCTGTACGTATCAGCTCTGTAGCTGTCCTGTAGCTCGAGTTAAGTACAGAAAACCGAGAGCGTCTGTCAAGATGGCTCGAATAATACAAATAGGTTTGCAGTTCTAGCTCGGCTAGCAGACCGAGTTCAGACCTGTCGGTTCAACAGGCAAACGCGCCTGATCATTCTGAATCGATTAGCTGTGCTTACCAGCTCTGTAGCTGCCCTAAAGCTCGAGTTATCTTGAGAAAACCGTCACCACGTGACAAGATGACCCGAAACGGGCGATCCCGCCGCAGTGCTTTTTGGCAGTAAAATGTACCCGATCGAGCTCAGATCAAGACGCCGAGCGGGAATGAGATCGAATATCACGGAAAAAATACTAGAGTTCTAACGAATGGTTGAATTTTGAAAACAAAATTTTCAACCGACCAAAAGTCCCCAAAATGTCCGTCGAGATTTGTCTTGCCAACTGGGCGCCGGCGGTAAACCGTCAACCTTGTTACCGCCGGGAGACTCGTAGAGCTTCCTAGCTCGACTTAAGTTGAGAAAACCGACAGCACCGACCAACATTCCGACTCATAGTGAATATTTTTTGACCTCTGAATGCGACAGGCGGACGCGTCTGATGTCTTCGAATCGACTCCTGTCATTACCAGCCCTGCAGCCCCCCTACAGCCCGAGGTAAGTGCAGAAAACCAACAGCACCTCTCAGGATGACTCGAACAATACAGTAGTTTCGCAGACCTGATTCGGGCAGCAGACCGAGTTCCGAGCTCTGGATTCGACAGACGGACGCGCCTGATGTCTTCAAATCGATTCCTGTGACAATGAGCACTGTAGCCCCCCTCAGCGCGAGTTGAGTGAAGAGAACCGAGAGCACTTCTCAAGATGACTCGACCAATACGAATAGTTTCACGATTCTAGATCGGGCAGCAGACCGAGTTCAGAGCTCCGGATTCGACAGACAAACGCAACTGATGATTCTGAATCAGTTTCTGTAATTATCAGCTCTCCAGCTGTCCTACAGCTCGACTTAAGTGCAGAAAACCGAGAGTCCCTGTCAAGATGACTCGAATAATACGAATAGGTTTGCGCACCTAGCTCGGCTAGCAGACCGAGTTCGGACATCTGGATTCAACAGGCGAACGCGCCTAATCATTCTACATCGATTAGCTGTGCTTACCAGCTCTGTAGCTGTCCTCAAGCTCGAGTTATGTTCAGAAAACCCTCAGCGCGTATCAAGACTCGAAACGGCCGATCCCGCCACAGTGCTTTTCGATAGTAATATTCACCCGATCGAGCTGAGATCAAGATGGCGAGCGAGAATAAGATCGAATATCACGGGAAACAATACTAGAGCTCTAACGAATGTTCAAATTTTGAGAACATAATTTTCAACCGACCAAAAGTCAGCAAAAGTTCCGTCGAGATTTTTCTTGCCAACTAGCTCTCCAGCGCGTCCGAACTGGGCGCCGGCGGTAAACCGTCAACCTTGGTTACCGCCGGGAAACTCGTAGAGCTTCCTAGCTCGACTTAAGTTGAGAAAACCGACAGCACCTACCAACATTCCGACTTATAGTGAATATTGTTTGACCTCAGAATGCGACAGGCGGACGCGTCTGATGTCTGCGAATCGACTCCTGTCATTACCAGCCCTGCAGCCCCCCTACAGCCCGAGTTAAGTGCAGAAAACCGACAGCACCTCTCAGGACGACTCGAGCAATACAGTAGTTTCGCAGACCTAAGTCGGGCAGCAGACCGAGTTCCGAGCTCTGGATTCGACAGGCGGACGCGCCTGATGTCTTCAAATCGATTCCTGTGACCACCAGCACTATAGCCCCCCTCAGTGCGAGTTGAGTGAAGAAAACCGAGAGCACTTCTCAAGATGACTCGACCAATACGAATAGTTTCGGGATTCTAGATCGGGCAGCAGACGGAGTTCAGAGCTCTGGATTCGACAGACAAACGCAACTGATCATTCTGAATCGGTTTCTGTAAAGATCAGCTCTGTAGCTGTCCTACAGCCCGAGTTAAGAACAGAAAACCGAGAGTTTCTGTCAAGATGACTCGAATAATACGAATAGGTTTGCGGACCT
This sequence comes from Prorocentrum cordatum, assembly GCA_963575745.1. Taxonomy (NCBI): domain Eukaryota; class Dinophyceae; order Prorocentrales; family Prorocentraceae; genus Prorocentrum; species Prorocentrum cordatum. The sequence goes on from CAUYUJ010021272.1 coordinate 126,954, forward strand.
AGCTCGGTTAGCAGACCGAGTTCAGACCTCTGGATTCAACAGACGAACGCGTCTAATCATTCTGCATCGATTGGCTGTACTTACCAGCTCTGTAGCTGTCCCAAAGCTCGAGTTATGTTCAGAAAACCGTCAGCGCGTATCAAGATGACTCAAAACGGCCGATCCCGCCACAGTGCTTTTTGATAGTAATATTCACCCCATCGAGCTGAGATCAAGATGGCGAGCGAGAATAAGATCGAATATCCCGGGAAAAAATACTAGAGCTCTAACGAATGTTCAAATTTCGAGAACAAAATTTTCAACCGACCAAAAGTCACCAACAGTTCCGTCGAGATTTTTCTTGCCAACTAGCTCTCCAGCGCGCCGGAATTATTGGGCGCCGGCGGTAAACCGTCAACCTTGGTTACCGCCGGGAAACTCGTAGAGCTTCCTAGCTCGACTTAAGTTGAGAAAACCGACAGCACCTACCAACATTCCGACTTATAGTGAATATTGTTTGACCTCTGAATGCGACAGGCGGACGCGTCTGATGTCTGCGAATCGACTCCTGTCATTACCAGCCCTGCAGCCCCCCTACAGCCCGAGTTAAGCGCAGAAAACCGACAGCACCTCTCAGGATGACTCGAGCAATACAGTAGTTTCGCACACCTAAGTCGGGCAGCAGACCGAGTTCCGAGCTCTGGATTCGACAGGCGGACGCGCCTGATGTCTTCAAATCGATTCCTGTGACCACCAGCACTATAGCCCCCCTCAGTGCGAGTTGAGTGAAGAAAACCGAGAGCACTTCTCAAGATGACTCGACCAATACGAATAGTTTCGGGATTCTAGATCGGGCAGCAGACCGAGTTCAGAGCTCTGGATTCGACAGACAAACGCAACTGATCATTCTGAATCGGTGTCTGTAAATATCAGCTCTGTAGCTGTCCTACAGCCCGAGTTAAGAACAGAAAACCGATAGTTTCTGTCAAGATGACTCGAATAATACGAATAGGTTTGCGGACCTAGCTCGGTTAGCAGACCGAGTTCAGACCTCTGGATTCAACAGACGAACGCGTCTAATCATTCTGCATCGATTGGCTGTACTTTCCAGCTCTGTAGCTGTCCTAAAGCTCGAGTTATGTTCAGAAAACCGTCAGCGCGTATCAAGATGACTCAAAACGGCCGATCCCGCCACAGTGCTTCTTGATAGTAATATTCACCCGATCGAGCTGAGATCAAGATGGCGAGCGGGAATAAAATCGAAAATCACGGGAAAAAATACTAGAGCTCTAACGAATGTTGAAATTTCGAGAACAAAATTTTCAACCGACCAAAAGTCACCTAAAGTTCCGTCGAGATTTTTCTTGCCAACTAGCTCTCCAGCGCGCCGGAACTGGGCGCAGGCGGTAAACCGTCAACCTTTCTTACCGGGGCACTCGTAGAGCTTCCTGACTATATATAATGTAGAAAATGAATTGCAGAGAACGAATAGTTTTTCAGCCCAAGCGATTTCAGACCTCTCGATGCAACAGCCGAACGCCCCCTGATGCTTCTGGATTGTCTTCTGTACAAGCTCTGTAGCTCTGCTACAGCCCGAGTTACGCGCGCTAATCAACAGCACCTCTGAAGATAACTCAAACAAAACGAATAGTTTCCTATACCCAGCTCGCGTATCAGAACGAGTTGAGGCCTATGAATGCGACAGGCGGACGCGTCTGATGTTTCGAATCGATTCCTGTGATTACAAGCCCTGCAGCTCCCCTAGAGCCCGAGTTAAGTGCAGAAAACCGACAGCATCTTTCAGGATGACTCGAACAATACGAACAGGGTAGCGGACCGAGTTCAGACAGCAGGCCGAGTTCTGAGCTCTCGCTTCCACAGGCGGACGCGCTTGATGTCTCGAAATCGATTGCTGTCCCCACCAGCACTGTAGCCCCCTACAGCCCGAGTTAAGTTTAGGAAGCGACAGTACCTCTTCAGATGATTCGAAGAATACGACTAGTTTCGCGAGTCTAGCTAGGGCAGCAGGGCGAGTTCAGAGCTCTTGATTCAACAGACGAACGCGCCTGATAAATTCCAATCGATTTCTCTGACCATGAGCTCTGTAGCTGCCCTCCAGCTCGAGTTAAGCACACAAAATACCGAGAGCATCTGTCAAGATGACTCGGATATTACGAATGGGTTCTTGAATCTAGCTCGGCTAGCAGACCGAGCTGATAGATTAGCTGTGCATACTGGCCCTCTGGCTGTCTTGAAGCTCGAGTTATGTTCAGAAAACCGAGAGCGCGCAGCAAGATGACTCGAAACGGCCGATCCCGCCTGCCTGCTTTTTGGCAGTAAAAGATACCCGATTGAGCTCAGATCGAAATGGCGAGCGGGGATAACATCGGATGTCATGGGAAAAAATACTAGAGTTCTAACGAATGTTCAAATTTTGAGAACCAAATTTTCAGTGCCAGACTGCGTTCAGACCTCGATGCAAGAAAAAAACGCGCCGGATGAAACTGCATCGGTTTATGCGTACGATCTCTGTAGCTCTTCTAGATTCAGTTAAGGAAAACCGACAGCACTCGTCAAAATGAGTCGTATAATACGAATAGTTTCGCGAATCTAGTAGCAGACCGATTTCGGACGAACAAGCCTGATAATTATGAATAGGTTTTCTGTAAGTATCAGCTCTGTAGCTATCATAAATATCGAGTTGAATACAGAAACCTTAACGTGTCAAGATGCCTCGAAACGGTCGACGGTTCCCCTCAAGTCTTTTGATAGTAATCTTGAAGCTACAGACCTGATAATTTAACTCGCAGACGCGCCATAACCCGCTTCAGGTGGGAACAATACCTGTTATTAAACGACTTCTTCAAATTTTACAGAAAGATAGGAAAAACCTAGCCCAAGTCGTCACATTGTCTCTTCAGGTCGGGTCGGCCAACTAGCTCCACCCTGCGCCTGAATTCTTCTTAGCTCATCTTACCGAAGAGCTCTACGAGGTAAGGTATGTCGAGATTTGTCTTGCCAACTTGCTCTCCAGCGCCCCGGAATTACTCTTAGCTTCCAGCAATGATTTGCTGAGAGAAGCTCTACGGGCTATCACTCTTAAGCTTCCAGCAACTAGTTTGGGGAAGCTCTACGAGTCATTACTCTTAAGCTTCCAGCTGCTAGCTTAAGGAAGCTCTACGAGTGACTAGCTCTCCAGCGCCCCGGAATTACTCTTCAGCTTCCAGCACTAACATGCTCAGGGACTGGGCGCCGGCGGTAAACCGTCAACCTTGGTTACCGCCGAGAGACTCGTAGAGCTTCCTAGCTCAACTTAAGTTGAGAAAACCGAGAGCACCTACAACATTCCGACCCATAGTGAATATTTTTTGACCTCAGAATGCGACAGGCAGAGGCGTCTGATGTCTTCGAATCGCCTCCTATCATTACTAACCCTGCAGCCCCCCTAGAGCCCGAGGTAAGTGCAGAAAACCAACAGCACCTGTCAGGATAACTCGAACAATACAGAAGTTTCGCAGAGCTGATTCGGGCAGCAGACCGCGCTCCGAGCGTTGGATTCGACAGACGGACGCGCCTGATCTCTTCAAATCGATTCCGGTGACAATGAGCACTGTAGCCCCCTCAGCGCGAGTTGAGAGAAGAAAACCGAGAGCACTTCTCAAGATGAATCGCCCAATACGAATAGTTTCACGATTCTAGATCGGGCAGCAGACCGAGTTCAGAGCTCTGTAAATATCACCTCTGTAGTTGTCCTACAGCTCGAGTTAAGAAACTGGGCGCCGACGGTAAACCGTCAACCTTTCTTACCACCGGGGGACTCGTAGAGCTTCCTGACAGTATATTGCGTGGAAAGAAACTGCAAAGAACGACTAGTTTTCCAGCCCAAGCGATTTCAGACCTCTCAAGATGACTCTAAACAAAAACAAACAGTTTCGCAACCCGAGTTCAGACCTCTGAATGCGACAAGCGGGCGCGTCTGATGTCTGTGAATCTACATTCACAACCCTGCAGCTGCCCTACAGCCCGAGTTAAGTGCAGAAAACCGACAGTATCGACTCGAATAATAGAATAGTTTCGCGGACCTAGTTCGAGCAGGAGACGGAGTTCCCTGGAATCGACCAACAGACGCGCCTGATGTGTGCAAAGCGATATCTGTGACCCGCAGCACTGCAGCCATCTCCAGCACGAGTTGAGTGCAGAAAATTGAGAGCACTTCTCAAGATGATTCGGACAATACGAATAATTTCGCGAACCTAGCTCGAGGAGCAGGCCGATTTTAGAGCTCTCGGTTCAATAGACGACGCGACTGATGATTCCCCATCGATGTCTGCGACAATGAGCCCTGTAGTTGCCCAACAGCTCGAGTTAAGTATAGAAAATCGAGACCGTCAACGACGACTTGAATGATACGAATAGATTTGCGCACCTAGCTCGGCTAGCAGACGACGTCAGACCTCTGGATTCAACAGGCCTACGCGCCTAATCCTACAGCTCGAGTTAAGAAACTCGTAGAGCTTTCCTTAGCACGTAATTGCTGGAAGCTAGAAGTAATTTCGGCGCGCTAGAGAGCAAGTTGGCTCGAAACTGGGCGCCGGCGGTAAACCGTCAACCTTTCTTACCGCCGGGGGACTCGTAGAGCTTCCTGACAATATATAATGTGGGAAAGAATTTCAGAGAACGACTAGTTTTTCAGGCCAAGCGATTATAGACACTTCAAGATGACTCTAACAAAACAAACGAACAGTTTTCCAATCGAGCTCGAGTACGAAACCGAGTTCAGACCTCTGAATGCGACAGGCGGACGCGTCTGATGTCTGCGGATCGATTCCTGTGATTACCAGCACTGCAGCCCCCCATACAGCCTGAGTTAAGTGCAGAAAACCGAGAGTACCTCTCAGGATGACTCGAATAATACAACAGGTTCGCGGATCTCGTTCGAGCAGCAGACCGAGTTCCGAGCTCTCAGTTCGACGAACGGACGCGCCTGATGTCTCGAAATCGATTTCTGTGACCAGCAGCCCTGGCCCCGATCACGATTTAAAGTTGCAGAAACCGAGAGCACTTCTGATCACTTGAACAATATACATAGCTTCGCGAACCTACACGGGGAGCACGGCCAAGTTCGAGCTCTTGATTCACAGAAGAACGCGCCCTGATGATTCTCAATCGAGTCCTGTGATTATCATCTCTGTGGCTGCCTACAGATCGAGTTAAGTACGAAGAAACAGAGCGATGCTACAATCTCACGGATAATTACAATAGGTTGCGACCTAAGCTCGCTAGCAGACCGATTTAGTGGACCTCTGGTTACCAGGCCCCTGCTGCCTGATGATTCTGATGAATACTGTGCTGACACAGCTCTGTAGTTTTGTCCCTGAAGCTCGAGTTATCTTGAGAAAACCGTCACCGCGTGACAAGATGAACCGAAACGGGCGATCCCGCCTGGACGCTTTTTGGCAGTAAAAGGTACCCGATTGAGCTGATATCGAGACGGCGAGCGGGAATAAGATCGAATATCACGGGAAAAAATACTGAGCTCTAACGAATGGTTGAATTTCGAGAACAAAATTTTCAACCGACAGCCCTTGAGAAGAGGTTCTAGAAGACCGAGTTGCCAACTGCGTCGGCGGTTAAGCCTTCAACCTGGTCACCGCCGGGAACCTCGTAGAGCTACTTCCACGCGAAAGAGTGCTCAGAGTCGAAAGGGAGAGCTTCTCAAAGCATTTCTCAACAAAAGAGAACAATTGATGTTTTCGTGTCGACACGAAGATGGTTGCTCCAAGTGTTTTGATAGTAAAGGAGCGCCTACGGAGCTCATATTAAGACAGAGAAGCCCTCATAGTCGTTTACAGGTGCGAAAAATCTGCTTTCTCAAAATAAATGGTGAAATATCTTTGAAAAAATCGCAAAACCACCCAAAAGTTACACTTTGTCCGTCCTGGCCGGGTCGGCCAACTGGCGCCGGTGGTAAACGTCAACCTTTCTTACGCCGGGGGACGGGGGGCACTCGTGAGAGCTTCTGGACAGTATATAGTGTGGGAAAAAATCCAGAGAACGAATAGTTTTCAGCCCAAGCGATTTCAGACCTCTCAAGATGACTCTAACAAAAAACAAACAGTTTCAAACCCATTTCGAGTCTCAGACCGAGTTCAGACTCATAGTGAATAGTTTTGACCTCTCAATGCGACAGGCGGACGCGTCTGATGTCTGAGAATCGACTCATGTGATTACCAGCTGCAGCCCCCTACAGCCCGAGTTAAGTGCAGAAACCCGACAGCATTTCTCAGGATGACTCGAATAATACAATAGTTTCGCGGACCTGTTTCGAGCAGCAGACCAAGTTCTGAGCTCTCGAATAGACCAACGAACGCGCCTGATGTGTGCAAATCGATTTATATGACCCGCAGCACTGTAGCCCCCCCCCCCCCAGCACGAGTTGAGTGAAGAAAACCGAGAGCACTTTTCACGATGATTCGGACAATACGAATATGTTCGCGAAACTAGCTCGGCAGCAGGCCGAGTTCAGAGCTCTCGATACAGCAGACAAACGCGCCCGATAATTCCAAATCGATTTCTGTGACTACAGTTTCTGTAGCTGCTCTACGGCTCGATTAATACAGAAAACCGAGAGCGTTTTTCAGATGACGTCGAACCTACGAATATTTTTGCGGAACTAAGCTCGCTAAGCAGACCGATTCAGAAACCTCTAGAGTCAAGGAGACGAAACGCGCCTATGAGTTCTAAATATCGTGTGCTTACCATCTCATCTCTGTAGCTAGCCTCTGCAGCTCCAATTGAGTAATAAAATACCCCGGACCGCGTCATCAAGTAAACTCGAATATAGGATAGGTATTGCGGACGCTAGTCTCGGCTAGCAACCCGAGTTCAGACCTATGATTCCACAGGCGAGAACGCGCCTGATAATTCTGAGTGCGGTTGGTGTGCCTACCAGCACTGTAGCTGCCTACAGCTCGAGTTAAGTAGAGAATAACGACAACGCGTATCAAGTTGACTCGAATAATACGAATAGGTTTGCGGACCTAGCTCGACTAGCAGACCGAGTTCAGACCTATGGATTCAACAGACGAACGCATCTGACCATTCTGAGTGCGATAGGAGTGCTTACCAGCACTATAGCTGCCGTAAATCTCGAGTTAAGTAGAAATACCGACAACGCGTATAAAGTTGACTGGAAACACCGGTCCCGCCGGAAACGCTTTTTGGCATTAAAGGTACCCGATCGAGCTGAATCACGATGGCGAGCGGGAATAAGATCGAATATCACGGGAAAAATACTAGACCTCAAACGAATTGAGGAATTTCGAGAACAAAATTTTCAACCGACCAAAAGTCAGCAAAAGGTCCGTCGAGATTTGTCTTGCCAACTGGGCGCCGGCGGTAAACCGTCAACCTTCCTTACCGCCGGGGGACTCGTAGAGCTTCCTGAAAATATAAAGTGTGGGCAAAAACTCCACAGAACGACTAGTTTTTCAGCCCAAGCGATTATAGACCTCTCAAGATAACGCTAACAAAAACCAACCGGTTTCGCAACCTGTTCGAGTATCAAACCGAGTTGAGACCTCTGAATGCGACAGGCGGCCGCGTCTGATGTCTGTCGATCCAATGAATGGATTCCAGCCCTGCATCCCCCATACAGCCCGAGTTTTCTGCGCAGAAACCGACCGTATCGACTCGAGTATCGACTCGAATATAGAATAGTTTTCCCGGAACCTAGTTCGAGCAGCAGACCGAGTTCCGAGCTCTCGAATCGACCAACAGACGCGTCTGATGTGTGCAAATCGATATCTGTGATCCGCAGCACTGTAGCCCTCCCCCAGCACGAGTTCAGTGCAGAAAATTAAGAGCACTTCTCAAGATGATTCGAACAATACGAATAGTTTCGCGAACGTAGCTCGGGCAGCAGGCCGAGTTCAGAGCTCTCGGTTCAATAGACGAACGCGACTGATGATTTCCCATCGATGTCTGTGACAATGAGCCCTGTAGCTGCCTCATAGCTCGAGTTAAGTACGAAAACGAGAGCGTCTGCCAAGATGACTCGAATTACTGGCGCCGGCCGGTAACCGTCCACCTGGTCACGCCGGGAACCTCGTAGAGCTCCTAACACGCGTTAAGAGCGACTCACTTACCAAAGAGAGGGCTTCTGGAAGCATTTCTCGAAGAAGAGAAAACAGGATTTTTTTCATGTCGACATGAACATGGTTCCTCCAAGTGTCTTAATAGTAAAAGTGCATGTAGAGAGCTCATATTAAGAAGCTGAGGCGCTCATGATCGTCTACAGGTGCGAAAAATCTGCTTTCTCAAAATAAATGGTCAAATATCTTTCAAAAAATCGCAAAACCACCCAAAAGTTAACACATTGTCCGTTCTGGCCGGGTCGGCCAACTAGCTCCACCCCGCGCCGGAATTCCTCTAGCTTATCGATGCCGAAGAGCTCTACGAGGTACTCGAATTTAAGTAAAAGATTTGCGACCCTAGCTCGGCTAGCAGACCGAGTTCAGACTTCTGGATTCAACAGGCGAACGCGCCTGATCATTCTGAATGCATTAGCTGTGCTGACCAGCTCTGTAGTTGTCCTGAAGCTCGAGTTATCTTGAGAAAACCGACAGCGCGTATCAAGATGACTCGAAACGGCCGTTCCCGCCCGTGTGCTTTTTGGCCTTCAAAGTTACCCGATCGAGCTGAGACCAAGATGGCGAGCGGGAATAAGATCGAATATCACGGGAAAAAATACTAGAGCTCTAACGAATGGTCAAATTTCGAGAACAAAATTTTCAACCGACCCACTGGACGCCGGCGGTAAACCGTCAACCTTGGTTACCGCCGGGAGACTCGTAGAGCTTCCAGCTCGACGAAGTTGAGAACACCGAGGACCTACCAACATTCCGACTCATAGTAAATATTTTGTGTCCTCTCAATGCGACAGGCGGACGCGTCTGACGTCTGCGAGTCGACTTCTATCATTACCGGCCCTGCAGCCCCCCTACAGCCCGAGTTAAGTGCAGAAAAACTGACAGCACCTCTCAGGATGACTCCAACAATACAGTAGTTTCGCAGACCTAATTCAGGCAGCAGACGAGTTCCGAGCTCTGGTCTCCGCAGGCGGATGCGCCTGATGTCTCTAAATCGATTGCTGTCCCCAGCAGCACTGTAGCCTCCCCCCAGCACGAAATACCGACAGCACTTCTCAGGATGATTCGAACAATACGAATAGTTTTCCGAACCTAGCTCGGACAGCAGACCAAGTTCAGTGCTCTCGAGTCAACGAACAAAGGCGTCTGGTGATTTCCAATAGATTTCTGTGACTACGAGCTCCGTAGCTGCCCTACGGCTCGAGTTAATTAAATACAGAAAACCGAGTGCGCCTATCAAGATGGCCCAAATAATACGAATAGGTTTGCGGACCTAGCTCGGCTAGCAGACCGACTTCAGACCTCTAGATTTAATAGGCGAACGCGCCTAATGATTCTGACTGCGATAGGTGTGTTTGCCAGCTCTGTAGCTGTCTTACAGCTCGAGTTAAGACCAGAAAACCGAGAGTTTCTGTCAAGATGACTTCGATAGTACGAACAGGTTTGCGGACCTAGCTCGGCTCACAGACCGAGTTCAGACCTCTGGGTTGAACAGGCGAACGCGCCTGATCATTCTGAATGCATTAGCTGTGCTTACCAGCTCTGTAGCTGCCCTAGAGCTCGAGTTATGTTCAGAAAACCGGCAGCGCGTATCAAGATGACTCGAAACGGGCGGGCGTTCCCGCCACAGTGCTTTTTAGCCTTCAAAGTTACCCGATCGAGCTGAGATCAAGATGGCGAGCGGGAATAAGATCGAATATCACGGGAAAAAATACTAGAGCTCTAACGAATGGTCAAATTTCGAGAACAAAATTTTCAACCGACCAAAAGTCACCAAAAGTTCCGTCGAGATTTTTCTTGCCAACTAGCTCTCCAGCGCTCCGGAATTACTCTAAAGCTTCCAGCAATAACTTGCTAAGGGAAGCTCTACGAGTTAAGTCATCAAAAGGTCCGTCGAGATTTTTCTTGCCAACTAGACGCGGGCGGTAAACCGTCAACCTTGGTTACCGCCGGGAGACTCGTAGAGCTTCCAGCTCGACTGAAGTTGAGAACACCGAGGACCTACCAACATTCCGACTCATAGTAAATATTTTGTGTCCTCTCAATGCGACAGGCGGACGCGTCTGATGTCTGCGAGTCGACTTCTATCATTAACAGCCCTGCAGCCCCCCTACAGCCCGAGTTGAGTGCAGAAAACTGACAGCACCTCTCAGGATGACTCCAACAATACAGTAGTTTCGCAGACCTGATTCGGGCAGCAGACGAGTTCCGAGCTCTGGTCTCCGCAGGCGGATGCGCCTGATGTCTCTACATCGATTGCTGTCACCAGCACTGTAGCCTCCCCCCAGCACGAAATACCGACAGCACTTCTCAGGATGACTCGAACAATACGAATAGTTTTGCGAACCTAGCTCGGGCAGCAGGCCAAGTTCAGTGCTCTCGAGTCAACGAACAAAGGCGCCTGGTGATTGCCAATAGATTTCTGTGACTACGAGCTCTGTAGCTGCCCTACGGCTCGAGTTAAGTACAGAACACCGAGGGCGCCTATCAAGATCAAGATGACTCGAAACGGGCGTTCCCGCCACAGTGCTTTATGGCCTTCAAAGTTACCCGATCGATCTGAGATCAAGATGGCGAGCGGGAATAAGATCGAATATCACGGGAAAAAATACTAGACCTCTAACGAATGGTCAAATTTCGAGAACAAAATTTTCAACCGAGCAAAAGTCAGCAAAAGTTCCGTCGAGATTTTTCTTGCCAACTGGCGCCGGCGGTAAACCGTCAACCTGGTCACCGCCGGGAACTCGTAGAGCTCCTCTCACTAGTAAGAGTGCAGAGAATCGACACATAATCAAAAAATGGAGATTTTTCGAAAATCTTGAAATTCGATTTTTTCGATGTTCATATTCGCTCAGTTCCCGGAAGTCAACTCATGCAAAAATGCATCGAGAGAGCTGAGCTGCTGTCAGAGAGGAGTTCATATGCCAATGCTCGGCGTCAAAATCTGCTTTCTCAAAATAAATGGTCAAATATCTTTCAAAAAATCGCAAAACCACCCAAAAGTTGCCACATTGTCCGTTCTGGTCGGGTCGACCAACTGGGCGCCGGCGGTAAACCGTCAACCTTTCTTGCCGCCGTGGGACTCGTAGAGCTTTCTGACAATATATAATGTGGAGAAGAATTTCAGAGAACGACTAGTTTTTCAGCCCAAGCGATTATAGACCTCTCAAGATGACTCTAACTAAACAAACGAACAGCTTTCCAATCGAGCTCGAGTATAAAACCCAGTTCAGACCTCTGAATGCGACAGGCGGACGCGTCCGATGTCTGCGGATCGATTCCTGTGATTACCAGCTCTGCAGCCCCCATAGAGCCTGAGTTAAGTGCAGAAAACCGAGAGTACCCCTCAGGATGACTCGAATAATACAACAGTTTCGCGGATCTCGTTCGAGCAGCAGACCGAGTTCCGAGCTCTCGGTTCGACGAACGGATGCGCCTGATGTCTCGAAATCGATTCCTGTGACCAGCAGCACTGTAGCCCTCCCCCAGCACGATTTAAGTACAGAAAAACGAGAGCACTTCTCAAGATGACTCGAACAATACCAATAGGTTCGCGAACCTAGCTCGGCGAGCAGGCCGCGTTCAGAGCTCTTGATTCAAGAGACGAACGCGCCTGATAATTCTCAATCGGTTTCTGTGATTATCAGCTCTGTGGCTTCCCTATAGATCGAGTTAAGTACGACAAACCGAGAGCGTCTGCTACAATGACTCAAATACCGCGAATAGGTTTGCGACCCTAGCTCGGCTAGCAGACCGAGTTCGGACCTCTGCATTCGACAGGCGAGCGCGCCTGATCATTCTGAATGCATTAGCTGTGCTAACCAGCTCTGTAGTTGTCCTGAAGCTCGAGTTATCTTGAGAAAACGGACAGCGCGTATCAAGATGACTCGAAACGGCCGTTCCCGCCTGCCTGCTTTTTGGCCTTCAAAGTTACCCGATCGAGCTGAGATCAAGATGGCGAGCGGGAATAAGATCGAATATCATGGGAAAAAATACTAGAGCTCTAACGAATGGTCAAATTTGGAGAACAAAATTTTCAACCGACCAAAAGTCATCCAAAGGTCCGTCGAGATTTTTCTTGCCAACTAGCTCTCCAGCTCCCCGGAATTACTCTTAAGCTTCCAGCAATGACTTGCTAAGGGAAGCTCTTCGAGTTACTGGGCGCCGGCGGTAAACCGTCAACCTTTCTTACCGCCGGGAGACTCGTAGAGCTTCCTGACAATGTATAATGTGGCAACAAATTTCAGAGAACGACTAGTTTTTCAGCCCAAGCGATTATAGACCTCTCAAGATGACTCTAACAAAACAAACGAACAGTTTTTCAATCGAGCTCGAGTATCAAACCGAGTTCAGACCTCTGAATGCGACAGACGAACGCGTCTGATGTCTACGGATCGATTCCTGTAATTACAAGCTCTGCAGCCCCCCATACAGCCTGCGTTAAGTGCAGGAAACCGAGAGTACTTCTCAGGATGACACGAATAATACAACAGTTTCGCGGATCTCGTTTGAGCAGCAGACCGAGTTCCGAGCTCTCGGTTCGACGAACGGACGCGCCTGATGTCTCGAAATCGATTTCTGTGACCAGCAGCACTGTAGCCCTCCCCCAGCACGACTTAAATACAGAATGCCAAGAGCACTTCTTAAGATGACTCGAGCAATACCAATAGCTTCGCGAACCTAGCTCGGGAAGCAGGCCGAGTTCAGAGCTCTTGATTCAACAGACGAACGCGCTGATAATTATCAATCGATTTCTGTGATTATCAGCTCTGTGGCTTCCCTATAGATCGAGATAAGTACGAGAAACCGAGAGCGTCAACTACAATGACTCGAACAATACGATTGCAGCCGCAGGACACGAACATAAAACCGATAAACCGATAAACCGATAAACCGATAAACTATTTCGGTTGATCGGTTTTATCGGCAGATCGACCGATAAACCGATATGATTATATCGGTTTATCGGTCGATCTGCCGATAAACCGATCAACCACTAAACCGACTCATCGCATGCGTGCCCGAATCTCAGCACAGTTTACCAGTTTATCGGTTTATCAGTTTATCGGTTTATCGGTTTATCGGTGTATCAGTTTATCGGTTTATCCGAAATAGTTTATCGGTTTATCAGTTTATCGGTATATCGGATGTTTCGGTTTATCGGTTTATTGGTTGATCGGTTTATCGGCCCGGCGTTGTCGTGGTTGTCCAATGGGTAGTCCTTCGAAATTCTCTCTCCTCTTCCTCCTAGTCCTCCCCTTCCTCTTCCTCCTAGTCCTCCTCCGCCTCCGCCTCCTCCTCCTCCTCCTCCTCCCTCTTCCTCCTCCCCCCTCCTCCGTTCCGATCCTCCCTCCCTCCCTCCCTCTCCTCCCTCTCCTCCCTCCCTCCCTCGCTGGCCCCGACGCCCATGGTTCTCCTAGTCCTCCCTCCCCCTCTTCTTCCTAGTCTCCTCCGCCTCCCCTTCCTCTTCCTCCTAGTCCTCCTCCGCCTCCGCCTCCTCCTCCTCCTCCTCCCTCCTCCTCCTCCTCCTCCTCCTCCTCCTCGTTCCTCCTCCTCGTTCCTCCTCGGATTATAATCAGGATGGCGATGATGATGATGATGATGATGATGATGATGATGATGATGATGATGATGATGATGATGGTGATGATGATGAGTGGGAAGATGATGATGATGATGAGTGGGAAGATGATGGTGTTGATGAAGATGATGATTATGCTTAGTAAGAAGGTGATGATGGCGGTGGTGGTGGTGATGTGTGCGGTGGTGAGGATGATGCTGAAAAGTCGGAGGATTATAAGGCGTCTTGGGGCCGTGTTTGCCGTCTTTGGGGGCGTCGTTGGGAGACGTGAAGAAGCCACCTTCGGCCGTCCACGTGCCCTGTGAAAACCATCTTAGGCTCTCGGAGGTCCTTGGCGGCCAGCTTGAGGCCCTCTTGTGCCCGTGATGCACTCTCTCCAAAATTGTTCTCGCTTCGCGTATCCCCGCCAGCCCATCCAAAAACAGTCGCCAGGCGAGTTGACCCGATCAGGGATGTGTAGCATCATCTGGCCCAGCAGTGATCCACATCCGCTGGTGAGGTGGAGCAATCGGAGTTGAGAGAAGAGGAGGCATGCGGAAAAGGAGGGTGGAAGGAGCAAAAGGGAGGAAGGCGGGCAATGATGAGCAGGAGGGGGAGGAGGATGAGGAGGGGGAGCCGGAGGAGGAGGATAACAGGTAGCATGCGTATGCAAATATATAGGTGGCGAAGAAAGGCACGACGACGATGACGAGCAATACGACGACGACCACGACCACGACGACGACGACGACGACGACGACGACGACGACGACGACGACGACGAGAGTCAACCACCAACATCCTTCGCTCTGAGAGCGTCGCGTATTGGAAGCCTCTTGGGGCCATCGCGGGGCATTCTGAGGCCCATGTTGCAAGCCTCTGGAGCCCTCATGATGCGCTCTTGTGGTCCCTCTTGGGCTCTTGGGGCGCTCTTGGGGCCCTCTTGGAAGCCTTGGGTGCCCTCTTTGGGCTATCCTGGAGGCCTCTGGGGCCCTCCTGGTGCTCTCTTGGGGCCCTTTTTGGGCGCTCTTGGGGCCCTCTTGAGGCCATATTTGATGCGTTGAAGGCCTTCTTGGGGCAATCGATCATATAAGGAGGGGGGTCCTGAAGTCACCCCCCCCCCCCCGTCGGGACCCGAAAATGTGCCTCTTGGGGTCCTCTTGGGCCGCTCTTGGGGCGGTCTTGAGCGCTCTTGGGGCGGTATTGGGGCCCTCCTGGGCCCCTCTTGGGGCCCTCTTGGGCCATCATGG
>CAUYUJ010021273.1:0-30687 GCA_963575745.1 Prorocentrum cordatum
GTGTGCGTGTGCGCGTGTGCGTGTGCGGGTGTGCGTGTGCGGGTGTGCGTGTGCGTGTGCGTGTGCGTGTGCGGGTGTGCGTGTGCGTGTGTGCGTGTGCGTGTGCGTGTGCGTGTGCGTGTGCGTGTGCGTGTGCGTGTGCCCCCGAAAAACTCCCGAGAGGCCCCAGAAGCGCGCCCGAGTCGGACTGTGGCCCGCATCCCAGACACTGGGGAGATAGGCCGAAGGCCATTAGATCAGTTGGAAGTCGCCTTCTGCTTGCGATGCATGCTGTCGCGCCTGCTCCAGGTACTCACTCGTGCCTGCGATTGCCGTGATGAACTTATAATGTTCATGTTGCCGATGGCGCAAATGGTATACCCGCTTAATGGCGTGGAATTCGGGTTCATTCTTCCCCAGCGCTGTCCGGTTGATCTCCACCTCCCCGCGCTGTGTCTTGGCGTACTCGAAGTAGTCCTCCATGATCCCCTTGGTACGTTCGGTATCCCTGGCTTGTTGGAGGATGAGGAGGAGGAGGAGGAGGAGGAGGAGGAGAAGGAGGAGGAGGGAGGAGGAGGAGAAGGAGAAGGAGGAGGAGGAGGGAGGAGGGAGGAGGAGTAGGAGGGGGAGGAGGAGGAGGAGGAGGAGGAGGAGCAGGAGGAGCTACTTGGACGAGCGGCGTGATTCTGATGATCATAGCTTTGACGAGAGCGATGTGGATCGTGGCATCAGTAGTCTGGAGCCCAGCGGCCCGGTTCTCGATCATGGCGGCGGCTGCCTTCCGTCGTCCTGTGACCTTCGCAATATTTCAATACTCCTTGAGCTTGGAATCGCTCGGTGGTGTACACCAAACCGGACCTCCTGGCAGCGCTGATGTTGCGCATGGGCATGACGTTTGTTGATGGTCCTGGTGGGGTGGTCGCTGCAGTCCTGGTTGGACTCGCGCTGCTTCTTTCTGCTGGGATCGTCCCTGTCGTCTCAGGGCTGTCGCTCCCCCTTGTCAGTATTGCCTCTTTGCCCTTCGGCCTTCGGCGGGATGCCACTGTCCTCGCGTGGTCGTCGTGTGGCTTGGGGAAACTGGCCTTACCCGTGCCGTTGGCGCCCCTGCACTTCCCGCCAGTGCCCTCTTCCCCAGCAGGCGTCAGGGCGTTGTGCTGCCCATCGTGCCGGCCATTTGGTAGTTCCTCCACCTGTCCACACCTGCGCCGATCGCTGGTGTAGTGGGCTGCGTGGGTGGGCCCTGCTCGGCGTTCGGCTCGATGTGGATCGCCAGGGTAAGGCCACTGTTGGAAGACTGTAGTGACTGTCGCGGTGGTGGCTGGGCATTGTGTTGTGCTTGATGTAGCGCACGCGCTTGTTTTCTTTTAATGTAATGTTCAGGTTGTATGTTGTGAACGGTTGAATTATTGCATCTACACATATATACATGTATATACATACATACATATACAAATATTTATATATATATATATAAACATATATATATATATATATATATACATGTAGTGTATCACTAAGCCATCTGGCTTATAAATCGGAGGTTGGGGGTGAGACCGCAGTGGAACGGAGACCCCTAACTGGGAAAGCGTATCGTTTCGTTCGTGTCGTGCGTGCAGGCGAGGCGAAGCTGCGTGGGCGCGCGAGAGGAATGAACCTGCCGTTGCTAGGGGGAAGTCAAGACAAATGATGATCCCCCGCCCGCCCGTTTGGCGGTGGCTCGCGGTGTCCCGCGGTGTCCCGTGATGTCCCGTAGTGTCCACCGTTGCTAGGGCGAAGTCAAAACAAATGACTCTCCCCTGCCCGCCCGTCCGTCCGTCCGTCCGGCGGTGGCTCGCGGTGGCTCGCGGTGTCCCGTGGTGTCCGCCGTTGCTAGGGCGAAGTCAAGGCAAATGATTATCCCCCGCCCGCACGCCCGTCCGCCCGCATGCCCGTCCGGCGGTGGCTCGCGGTGGCTCGCGGTGTCCCGCGGTGTCCCGTGGTGTCCCGTGGTGTCCAGTTGAGTGAGATCTCGACACTAAGATCGATGTGGTGCCCCGAGGTGTCCCGTGGTGTCCCAAAAGGTGAGATCGATAGTGAGATCGACATGTGTCCCGTGGTGTCCCGTGGTGTCCCGTTGAGTGAGATCGATAGTGAGATCGATAGTGAGATCGATGTGGTGTCCCGAGGTGTCCCGTGGTGTCCTATGGTGTCCCGTTGAGTGAGATCGATAGTGAGATCGATGGTGACACCGATAGTGAGATCGAGAGGTGTCCCGCGGTGTCCCGTGGTGTCCCGTGGTGTTCCATTGAGTGAGATCGATAATGAGATCGATGTGGTGTCCCGAGGTGTCCCATGGTGTCCTATGGTGTCCCGTTGAGTGAGATCGATAGTGAGATCGATTGAGTCAGATGTTGGTTCCCCCCCCTCCCCCCCCACACATCACCCGAAGGGTGGTCGTTTAGGTGAGGTTTCTATTGTACCTATACGACCACCCTTCGGGTGATAAGGAGGTTCGGGGGGGGAGGAACCAACGTCTCACTCGATCGGTCTCGCTATCGATCTCACTATCGATCTCACTATCGGTCTCGTTCGATCGATCTCACTCGATCGATCTCACAGTCGATCTGACTCGAGCTATTTCATTCGATCGATCTCACAATCGATCTGACTATCGATCTCACAATCGATCTCACTCGATCGATCTCAGATTCGGTCTCTCGGTCTCACTATCGATCTCACTATCGATATCACAATCGATCTCACAATGAACGTCATCATCATCATCATCAGCATCATCAACATCATCGTCAGAAACGTCATCAACATCAACATAATCATCATCATCAGCATCATCATCATCATCATCATCATGTCCATCATCATCATCATCATCACCATCATCATCAGCATCATCAGCATCATCATCATCATCACCATCATCATCGGGACACCATCACCATCATCATCATCATCATCATCATCATCATCATCATCATCATCGGGGCACCACTATCCTCACCATCACCTCATCCTCATCACCATCATCATCAATGTCATCATCATCATCATCACCATCATCATCATCATCACCATCACCATCACCATCACCATCACCATCACCATCATCATCATCATCATCATCATCATCATCATCATCATCATCATCATCATCATCATCGGGGAACCATCATCGTCACCATCATCGGCATCAGCATCAGCATCATCATCATCAACATCATCATCGGGACACCATCATCACCATCGGAACACCACCATCATCATCATATCATCATCACCATTATCCTGGACAACATCATCAACATCATCATCATCATCGGGACACCATCATCAGCATCATCAGCATCATCAGCATCATCATCATCATCATCATCATCATCATCATCATCATCATCATCATCACATCACCATCATCATCCCATCATCATCATCGGACACCATCATCATCATCATCATCAACATCATCATCATCATCATCATCATCAGCATCATCGGGCCACCATCATCAAAATCATCATCATCATCACCTGATCATCATCCTCATCATCATCATCATCATCGGGACACCATCATCGTCACCATCATCATCATCATCATCATCATCATCATCAGCATCATCATCATCATCATCGACATCATCATCACCATCGGGACACCATCATCATTATCACCATCATCATCAAGAGCATCATCATCAACCTCATCATCATCACTGGGACACCATCATCATCAGCTCCATCATCATCATCTCATCGTCATCTCATCATCATCAACATCATCAGGATCATTCAAATCATCATCATCATCGTCATCATCATCGGGACACCATCATCATCAGCAACATCATCATCAAAATCATCATCATCGGGACACCATCATCATCACCACCATCACCATCATCACCATCATCAACATCGTCAACATCATCATCGGGACACCATCATCATCATCATCATCATCATCATCACCATCACCATCACCATCACCATCACCATCACCATCACCATCATCATCATCATCATCATCATCATCATCATCATCATCATCATCATCATCATCATGATCAACATCATCGACATCATCATCATCGGGACACTGACGGGACACTGGCGGGACACTGGCGGGACACCGCGGGCCACCTGCCCCCGGAAAGGAATCATTTGGTCCGGCCGCGCCTCAGCCGGAGGCGGGACACTGGCGGGACACCGCGGGCCACCGGCCCCCGGAAAGGAATCATTTGGTCCGGCCGCGCCTCAGCCGGAGGAGACTTTCTTCTCGCCCGCCCACGCAGCTTCGCCTCGCCCGCACGCACGGCACGCACGAACACGAACCGAAACCGATTTCCCGTTGGGGGGGCTCTCCGTTCCACTTCGATCTCACCCCCACCTCCGATTATGCTCGGTATGGAATGTTAAGGAAAATATTGTTGTCTTACGCGCTGTATTTCGATTTGAGGTTTTGATATAGGTCATGCGCATGATGCACACGCGGTAAACCCGATCGTCAGCATGGTCTCGACGTAGTCGCCTGTGACAGGCGGGCCTGCGTGATCGGGATGCCGTTGTTGACATTACCCCGAGCAGGGGACGAGACCGACAGTTTTTGCTGTGGATGTCATGGTAGCCATCGCGGGCCTCATGGACCTGCGAAGGCCACGCTGGCCGCCGCCTCGGCCCCCCTGCGGGGGATGTGGGGCCGGGATCGGGCGATCGCACTTCTCCTCCTCCTCCTCCTCCTCCTCCCGATCCCGTGCCTGCTCTTGCCCGTCCTCCTCCCCATCCCCTTCCAATCGGCCAATCCTGGAACAACGTAGTGCTCTGGCTGTGTGAAAGGCAAGCTCAGGTTGGTCTGCAACTCCCGCGGCACGGCGGAGCGGTACGACGAGAAACACTTCTCCCGCCTCTGCGGGGTCGCGAAGGCTCACGTTCCCAGCCCGTGGAAAGGAGGCAGAGAGGAACAGGGGGTACCAAAGTCGGGACAATAGAGGATTTGGGGGGCTGACGCTACTGGCGTGGCCAATCGCATGTCGAAAAACAAAGTGGGTGGATCCCCCTCCCGTCCTTCCTGATCCCGTTTCACTCCTCGCCCGCTGTTCCTCCTCTGTCTACCTTGTATCCCTCTTCCCTCCCTTGGGTGGTTTGCTGTGCGCGCCCCGATGTTTCAACCCCGCCTCTCAGCTTGGGGAGCGAAGGCGGTCTCCGGCCCGGGAGTCAGCTCCGAGCCGACCTTCGCGACGGGAGACCTCTGACCAGGCACGCAGGGAGTCCAGGCAGAGGAGGGAATGAGAGGGCGAAGGGATGGAGGGAGGAGCGATGGGACGGATGGGAAGGGAGGGGAGGGCGAGAGAGAGAGGGAGCGAGGCGATGGCAGACGGATGGGGGGGTGGATGAAGGAGAGGGGGAGCTATGGGAGGAGACCGGACTGGTGGGGGGGAAGGCACGGGACGGGAGTGGGAAGGGAAGAGGATACTGTTCCAGCTTAAGCGATGGGGGGCAAAAGGGGTAGAGGCTGCGTGGCGACTGCGTCGAGGCATGTGAAACAGTCAAGCTAGGAGGAGGAGGAGGAGGCGGAGGAGGAGGCGGAGGAGGCGGAGGCGGAGGGGGAGGAGGAGGAGGCGGAGGGGGAGGCGGAGGAGGAGGAGGAGGCGGAGGAGGAGGAGGAGGTAGGAGGGTGAGGAGGCAAAACGGAGAGGAGAGCACACCCGCGCACTGCAGTCCGAACCAACTGACGGAGAGGAAAAGCACGAGCGAACGAACGACTCTGCGGAAGCGTGACAGCGGGTTCTGCCGATCCGCGCTGGGCTTGGAGCAACTGTGGCCGACTCGCCTCTGGTGGGCGCGGACAAGGGACGATTCGTGTCACGCGCGTCACTCGGTGCACGCTGGCCCCGACCCAGCCCCTGCCTCCGCTGGAACGCCCAACGCTCTATTGGCAGGGCACGGTCGTATGGTCGGGGCAACATCCGGGGGTAAAACTGACGAGCTCCGTCGACGTCGAATCGTCGCCCCCGAGGACGGAGGCCGCGGGCAGGCAGAAGCAAGGACGAGGAGGCCCAGTATAAATCAAAGGAGGCGGCGGATGAGCATGATAGTGAATACTTTGACGAAGAAGACGAGGATGGGGAAGGAAAATGAGGAGGAGCAGCAGCAGGAGCAAAACTATGATCGGGAGAGGCTGGAAGATCCGGGGAAGGCGGAGGGAAATGACAGAGTAGGATTGGACATGACGGCACCGAAGACGCGTGTACGCGGTGGAAGGGCCTGGACCGCTGAACACTCGAAACAAGAACCTGGAGGATGCCTCCAAAGGAAGGCTTTTGGTAGATCTGCGGAAGGGGGCGATGTCCCACGGCAGTCCCACGACGGGAGCACAGCGGAGCAAGGAGGTCATCGGAGCCAGAGCTGCGGCCCACGCTGGAGCGAGAGCGCCCTTCTGATGACGGCACCTGACGTGTGGCCAGCACTGGAGCGGAAACACCATTATGAAGTGCCGGGAAACGTTCGGAATCAAAATGGCGCGTTGGACAACGACTCGGCACAATCCTGCGTACACAAGACAACATGCGGCGTAAGAGGGCGAAACTAAACGCAGCATCGAGAGACTGAGGGGAATGGTACTCAGATTTGCCCATACTGAGGTAGGGAGGTAGAGGAGGGAGTTATGGAGCTGCGGAGAGGGGGGAGCGGAGAAGGGGAAACGGTAGGTGTGCGCGCCATACGGTGATGGCATTGGATAAAGAAACCTTCGATAAGGAATACAAGGCCTGGAAGCCAATGGAAAGCAAATCGTGGATTGGCCATGGGCAACACCGCCTCCCTCATCAAATAAGGAACACTTGAGGGACTGAAGCCTCCTGGGCACGTTCCTTAACGAACGCCCCCACCGTATCTGACATCCTGCCCCTCCCAATCATCCCTTTCCACTGCGCTGATGTCCCTCTCTGCGCCGACGGGTGCCCTGGCGGAGCTGGAACCAGAACGTGGACGGGCCGTGGGATGCGCAAGCAGACGAGGGGAGCTGTGCACCTTCATTGGGGGAGGAGGCGCGGCGGATGAGCATGAGGACGAAGAGGAGGAACAGACGGAGGACGAGGAGGAACCCCGAAGAGGCTGGAGGAGGAGGAGCAACATTTAGGAATGCTCATTTCAACCAAAGGCCCAG
The DNA here is from genome assembly GCA_963575745.1 of Prorocentrum cordatum. Lineage (NCBI taxonomy): Eukaryota > Dinophyceae > Prorocentrales > Prorocentraceae > Prorocentrum > Prorocentrum cordatum. The sequence goes on from CAUYUJ010021273.1 coordinate 7,138, forward strand.
TCGGACCACGCACCCCAGACGGGGGAACGAACACCACGCAGGCACCGAAGCCCCACAGTGGCCCTCGCACCCACCGCCCTAGCTGCGCGGCCCTCCTGGTGCAGGCTCGGGCTCGGTTCGAGAGTTTCGACAGCAGCCTCCGTCGCCTGCTTGCAATTTGCGGCAGCCGCGAAGGGGGCTTCCTGGACACGGAAGGTGCTTCGAGGCGGGCCTTCCCGACGAGGATTCAAGCTCCTCCGGATTCGACGGAGATTGTCATTGCCACCTCGACTCGCACCTCGACACGGACGACGAAGGAAACGTGCATCGCCCCCGTCCGCGATAGAGGTAAAGAAACCACACCTGGCATGCAAAACACAGGGGCGGTATGCAAAACATGGGATGGATGGAGGTCCAGGGTTCTCCTCCCGCCTTTCTGTAGCACACTCGCGGCCACGGGCACGGGCGATCCGCCCCGCGCCCCGACCGTCGTCCCCCCTCCGACGGCGGAGGGCCGGCACGCGAATTCAGTGGCCGCAAAACAGAACAACTGGCTCTGGCCGACCACGCACGGGCAGCTAGTGCAGACCCAACGCTCCGATCCACACTGCTGCAGCTCGTGCGACGAGGTGGCGCAAGCAGCGCAGCAGAGCGAGGGGGCCGACGTGGCCCCGGGCATCGAATTCCACGCAGCTGGTCAGCCTGAGCCGCGAGCACCAGGGCCCTGCAGGCCCGTCTGCGGACCGTTCGATCCTCAGTGTCGACCACGTCGGTGCGCGGCTCAGTACCCGCGAGCCCCGGGCGCCAGCAGGCCGCCGCCGTCGCGCTCGCGAGCGCATCTGCAGCGGCGTGGCCCAGCGCCCGCTCGAGGTCCGTCTCCGACATCAGCAGCCGCAGGTGCTCCTATCGTCAGCGTGCGCGAGGGGCCCAGACCATCTCGATCGCGCCAGAAGGCCTGCCCCGACGTGCCTGGCGCGCACGCTGCCAGAGGTCCTCTTGGCACCGCCAGGCAGCGCGGGGAACGTCCTCCGTTCCCAGCAACGCAAGAAGGGCTCGTGGTCAGTCACGCACCAGAGGCTCCTTCCGACGGACTCCAGCGCCAGCGCGAAGCCGAGGATCTCCGTGCGCGGCGCCGTCTGCCGTCTGCCAGGGACAGGCACAATGCGAAACCAACGCAGGTCGGTCCACGGCCCGTCCTCGTCCTGGCACATGGCATGGCAAGGATGCTGGTAGTGCAGCGCCTGCGCCCCGGGTCGCCGGGGCATTTCCCACCGGGGCCGTCGCCGCGAACCGCCGCGAAGCCGTCGACGCGCCTCGTTGACTCCAGGGAGTTGTCCGCGCCGAGGGGCGCCGCGGCCTGCTCCGCCCTCTGGTCACAGAAGACGGGAGTGGTCGAGCATGAGGCGGGCACCCCGCGCAACCACGCGGCAAGCGATGCCTCGTGTCCAGCGAGCGCCCGAGGCACAAGGCAGCCGTGGACTCGAACTCGCCCACATTCGCAGGACACGGCCAGATCCTGCGCACTGGGGCCTCGTCCGCGCAGCCGCGTCGCGCGCGGCCCTCCTGCTCCAGCACGCAGCCAACAGCAGCACGACGGGATCTCGTCGACTGGCCGCCAGAGACAACAGCGACGTGAGGCCCCACTCCGCGTCCCGAGCCTCGCGAACCAGCTTCTTGAGCTCGCGGCCGATGCACCGAAAATCAACGCCACCGACGAGGTCGCCCCCAAGCAGGTGCGACGCCGCAGACTGCCGCAGCTGGTGCCCGAGGTCCTCCTCGACGTCCTGCAGCACCCCGCCGAAGTCGGCGCGCGCGCGGAAGCTGTCGTCATCGGCGCCCGCCAACCTCAACTCGTCCACGCCCTCCGCAGTCGGGCGCGCCCAGACCGAGGCCGCGCGCGGGTCCCAACCCACGTCCAGCAACGTCGCCTGCAACGCGCCCATGCGGGCCCGCCTCCAGCTCCACTTACCACGTCGTAGGGCACCGAGGACTCTGGGCCGAACCCGCCCGATGCGGCCGCGCAGCGACGAGTCGGAGAACCAGAGGCTGCACGGCGACGCCACCAGCTGCACCCGCAGGGCAATGTAGGGGTCGCGCAGCCCGACCGTGGCCACCATCACGGACGTCAGGCACCGACAGCGGGCAGCACCGCCCACAGCATGACCAGCCCGTCGTCGTAGCTGCCGTGCCAAACCAGGTGGTGCGCCCCTGACCTGGTGGCCGTAAACCGACTGCGGCAGCGCGCCCGTCGCCCGTAGACCTCGACGCACCGTGGGTCTGGCAGTGGCCCGTCACAACTTCATGATGCGCCCCCAACGTCGGCCTCCAGCAGCGATGCGAGTCGACGCCATGGGGCGCGCGCGCGGCGCGCCCGAGGCGGCGTCGATGCCGAATCCACCGCCTTGTCCGCCGCCGAACGCGGAATGCCCATGGCCACGAGACTGTCCGACAAGTTGGCTGCCAGCTCGCTCTTGGATGCCGCGAGCACCGTTTGGGTCGAGCAGATGAGCTCCTGCGCGCCCATGCCATCCTTGAGCACCATGGCCATCCTGGGAAGCTCCGCCCCCGCGGCACTGGCCGACCCCTCGCAGCGGATGACGGCGTCGTCGATGAAACTCCAGAGGCCAGCACGCGGGCACGCTGGCACATCACATGCGCTTGCTGTAGGAGCGGGCGGAGGTGCAACTTGCCGAAAGACACCCCATGCGCCGACCCCGCCGCGACGGAGCGGGCCGGCCCCACCTGCGCGGAGAATCCGCGGTGGCCGTCCTTGAGGTAGCGCGGCGCCAGGAACAGCTGAACCTCCAAGGCCACCACCGCTGCGGGGCGCATCAGCCGCTCAACGATGGCCATCAGCTCGACCAAGGACACCGCGTCGTAGAAGGCCCCAACGCCCAGCCGGAGGGCAGCGGCCACCTCCAGCTCGATGCCCGTCTCGTCGAGGAGGCTGCGCACCAGCGCCGCTCGCAGCGCGCTGGAGCCGCGGACAGTGCCCCGGGAAGCGCTCAGCTCCTCAGTTCAAGCCAACGCGACCGATGAGCGCGAGCGGGGCCAGATCTTCGGCGCCAGCGGCGGGAGGCCGATGATTCGCTCGCCATCTGCCTTCTTGGGAAGCGCACCGCCGATGACTCCCAGCAGCTGCCGTGGCAAGCAGCACTTCCCCTCGCAGCAAGCAAGCAGGGGCCGCAGCTCCTCGCGGCCCTCGGGCGGCAGCCTCTCCCAGTCGTCGGAGCCGAGGCCGCGGGCGCCCCTCGCCTTCCTGGAGCCCTGGGCCCGATCGGCCAGGTCGACGCCGCTGCGCTCGAGCGGCCCCAGCGGGGACTCCCTGGCCCGACGCTCGGCCCCCTCGAGGGCCGCCACGGGGCCGGGCCAGGAGTCCGAGGGGGTGCGCCACAAGCCGCCCCAACGAGCGCCCTTCTGGCCCATCATCTGGCTCGGCAACGTCGCGGGCACGCAGCCCGCCACCAACTCCTGCACCATGGGCGCGGGATCGCGCGCCCACTTGTGGAGGGCCCCGGGCTTCTCTTTCCACATCATGCGCGCCCGCGACGCGAACTCACGGCTGCGCTGGCTGGCGCGTGGCAGCACAGAGGTGGCGAAGCGCTCCGTCAGTCACCATGGCGCCCAGCTCCTCGGTGGGGATCTCCAGGGCGCCATTGACCACGATATCCTATGCAGGCGGAACTTCAGACCCTGCAGCTCGATGGAAGTGGCCAATCGTGCCCAGCGCGATGTTGACCGCCTCGCGTGGCAATGCCTCCAGACAGCGGCCCAGCTGGCCACTGCCGACCGTGCTCTTCCGACGGATGCGTGCAATCTGCTTCAGCACTGCCGGCGCCTCCGCCCAGTGCTCAGACGCCCGGCGTCGCAGATGCGCGCGGCCAGGCGATGGCCTGACCGGGGGCCAGCGGAAGTCGCACCCAGCAGCGCGGTCATGATATCCGACTGCGCTCAACGCCAGGCACCTTGCTGGCATCCAAGAGCGCCCCCTCGGCTTTGGAGACCCAGCTGTCATTGCTCGCGCTGATGACGGACCCACCGTCGCCTGCCATGCATGCCAGGCGATGCGCACTCAGTCGCTCCACGGTCCGAGCGGGGTCCGACCTCGCGGAAAGCCAAGCCGTGGACGGCGCAAAATATTCAGGCGACTCCCCACAGGCTGCCCCCTTGGGCGGCCTCATCGCCGCCGAGGACATCAGATCGCACGCTGCCGGTTCGACCGCGCTGGAAGTTGGTGCTGACTCCTGCCGCCCGATGCCGCACTTGATCACCGGTTACGGCCAACTGTTACACCCAGACCCACGACTTGCGCCTTGGGGGGCAGCACCCCGCGAACCCCACAGGCCGCGCCAGCGGGCCGCGCGGCCCGCGTTCCCGCCTCGGCAGGGCGAAGCTGACTGGGGGCCCGCGCGAGGCCCAGCGCGCCCTCGCCCGCGGCGAAGAAGTCCTCGCTGGGCCCGCAGCCCTCCCAAGCCGCTGCAGCACGGACGCCATCATCAGCACGCGCGCCCAGCCCAGCGTCCGCGCTGAGCCCTCCGAAGCGCGCGTCGCGGTCGATGCTCTGGGCCTGGGCGCCAACCTCCAAGCTGGATGGGGGGCGCCGCCATCTCGCGTCGGTCGCTGCCGCCCGCAATTTATCCCAGGCTGCGGCCAGCTGTCCGCCCCGCGACATGGGCGTTGAGGGGCGGCGCCCTGCGGCCCCCCCAGGCCAAGCCAGCTGCCAGCGCCGGCAGCCTCCTGCCCGGCCACGGCGGGGCCCGGAGGCTCGGCGCCCGCGGCGCCTCCCAGCGCGCCCCAGCTGGAAAACTCCATGCCGGGGCCGCAATCGTCCAGCACCGCCGCCTCGTAGGCCTCGGCCTCTGCGCGAGCGGCCACCAGCGCTGCGTCCGACTCCGACTGCAACGTCGCGACGTCAGCCTGCAGGTGCGTTGCCAGCGCATCGCGGCGCCGAGGCAGAGCGACAGCGCGCCGTTCGCTGGCCTTTGACTCTGGACCGGGCTGCTGACTCTAGAGGAGAAAATATGCACATACACCGATTCTGGCCAGGCCCATCCCGAGCCCAGGATCAGTGCATAGGCCCCCCCACCTTGGCCAGGGAGGCATATGCACCGATCCTGGGTCAAGGATGGGCCTTGCCAGGATCGGTGCATGTGCATAGTTCTCTTCGCCCGAGACTGGGCCTCGGCGGCGTCGGGATCGACGGCGGGGCGACCAGCCGCCGACGCGCCCATCTACGCCCGCCTCTGGCCACCCGCAGCGGCGGCCCAGCGCGAACCTGCCAGGGCACGTCCAGAACCGTCTGCAGCTCGACCAGGTCGCCCGCGCCGCGCGAGCGCGAGCCGTGGTCGACGAGTCCGCCGCTGCCCTTGAAGCAGGCGGCCTCCGCGACAAGGGGGAGCAGCAGCTCGCGCGGCACCTTCTGCGGGAGAGCGTATGAGCCCCTCAGGCGCGGCATTCCAATCGGCCAGCGCGACCCACGGGTCTGCCGGGCTGGCGAGAAAAGCGACTAACGACTGGAACCTGCGTCGACTGGCTCCACCCATGCCGCAATCAACAGAAACATACGCCGCCGCGACCGCAATATTGCCTTGCTTGCGTTAGCGGCGCGAGCCCGTCGACCCGCGCCTCTGGGAGGCATCTCTGGGCGGCAGCTGCCGAGCGACTGAATGGGGAGGTCGCCACATCGCATCTGGCCGCGATCAGCTCACCCCCTCTCGCGCCCGCGCTCGACTCCGCCGAGCTCTCCGCAGCTGCGCCGGGCGCCCGCCAGCCCGAACGTGACAAGTTGCGCGCTGCATCCATGTGCTTCACATCGTTGAGATGAGTCCCCACAGCTGCCATCACACCGCAGTCGTCAAAATACCCCCCGAAGTACCTCTCCGACTGGGTCTCCCGGCGCTCCGCTCTGGCAAAGAAAGCCGAGGGCCCCTTGGGCCCGAGACGAGCAGGCCCCCGGGCCTTCACCTCCTGGAACAGCGGCACCGACGCCCATGCCGCCTCCCGTGGGACCTGCGCCACGCGCAAGTCAAACGCGCGAATTCGACTTGATCTTGCTGCCGCCCTTGGCAGCAGCAGCAGCAGCAGCAGCAGCAGCAGCAGGCCCAGCAGAGACAGCAGCAGCGTCGGCCTCGGCGCTGGCCTTGGCCGCGAGCTGCTCAGCATGGTCCTTGGCGGCCTTCTCCCGCGCGAACTCGATGCGCGCGAGGTGTTGGGCCTTGCGCTCAGGGGGCGTCTCGGGCACGGGCGCCTCCGCAGCGGGGCCGTTGGCCCCCTTGGAGCCCATGTCCGCGTCGGCGCCCGCGCTGTCGGCCTCCGAGGCCACGGGGGTGGGCGGCACAGGCGACTGGGCCGCGCCCAGGCTGGCAGCCGCCGCGGCCGCCGCGCCTGCAGGCACCGCCTCGGCATCTCAGCCCACCACCGCGCCTTCCGCCGACCTCCACTTCCTGGCGGCCTGCCTGAGCTTCGCCCTGCCCAGGAGGTCCTGCTGCATGCGGGGGAGCCGCGCTGCGTCCACGCTCTGGATGCGAGTGACCGCCTTTTGGCTCTGGATGAACTTGACCTCCTTCTCTAGCCGCGCCCTCTCGCGCAGCTCGGCCCGCTCCGCGAGCGTGTTGTAGGCCTTATCCTGCTCCTTCAGCCACGCGCGCCTGGCGGACTGGAACGCCTCCACGGCAGCCATGTAGTCCTCGCCGGCGTCGCCCATGTCGGCGAAGATGGACGGGTCCAGGTTGAAGACGAAGCGCTCGGGCAGTACGTGCGTGGACGAATCGCCCTTGCCCGCCACAGCCGCGACCGCCGCCTCGTGCTCCATCGTCGCCTGGAGACGCTCCTCCGCGAGGGCGTCGAGGCGCGCCTGCACCTCCTGGACTCTGTGCTTCGCCGTCGCCAGCTCCCAGCAGCAACGTTCGACCTTCTTGCCAACCTGTTCCTGCTTGAAGAAGGCCGCCTTGAGCCGCGTTGCTGCCGCCAGCGACGGGGCCTTGGCAACAGACGTCGGCGGGGGAGGGCGGCTGGCGAAGAGCTGCTGGAACGCAACCTCCACGGCCTGGCCCAGCGCCTTGTCATTGCCGACCAACCCGTGGATGCTCGAGACCACCTGCTCCTGCGACGACCACCATGGCGGCGCGGGCGACGGTTACTGCTGCTTGCGGCCAGGCAGGCCGACCCAGCTGCCGCACCTGCAGTAGCCCTTCCTTCCTGCTTCCAGAAACGGTTGCTCCAATCCCAGTACCCGCAAGCGCCGCACACCATGAAGCCTTCGCTGCCATGCGACCCGGCCACGAGCGCACGAATAGGGTGCCGAGAGCAAGCTCTCTGACTGCCGCGGACTAGGCTAGTCCGCGGCAGCCAGAGGTATACCCGTCACACAGGGATACCGCTAGTCTAGCGATATCCCTGCGTGGCGGGGACACCCCACGCCACGATGCTTTGAGCCAGAATGGCTACGGAAATGGAGGAGGAGGAGTCAGAGGAGGGGGAGGAGGCGGCGGAGGAGGCTGAGGAGGAGAGACGACGAGGACGGCGCCGAGCCGACGGCAACGGGGCCGCAGCCGGGCCCAGGACGCCAGAGGAGGGCGAGGCGACGCTCGCTGGAGAGCCGGCGAAGCGGAGGCGGTGGAGGAGGACGAGGCGCAGGACGAGCCAGGGGAGGACACTCGGCCCTGAGATGCTGGCGCGGAAGTCAGAGGTGCGAGATGGGCAGGGCCCTCTTCCAGGGCCATCAGGCGAAGCCCCTCGGCGCACCCCGGCGGGCACCTGGCCGCCTTGCCAGGGCCCCCCAGGGTGCGCGCTGGAGGCTTTGTCTCTCTTGTGAGCGGAGCGCCCCGCCAGCCGGACCCGCGGCCGCAGGAGCAGGAGAATGGAGGAGCCGGAGAAGCAGCAGCAGCAGCAGCAGCAGCAGCAGCAGCAGCAGCAGCAGCAGCAGCAGCTCAGGAGCAGGAGTGCGAGGAGCGGGGAAGATAACGAACAAGCAGTGATCGGATCCGGAAGCGTGACCCGCGCTGGGGCGAGAACGACGCTGCGCAAGTGTGGCCAGCGCCGCAGCGGGAGCACCATCATTGAGAAGTCGAGAGCGTCCCGAGTGGAACGCCAACAGAAGAAGCCAGCTGGGCAGTCCTGTGCGAAAAAGCATCTGCTGCATAGGCGGGTCAGCAAAACGCAAAAAAGCGGGAGAGTGAGGGGAACAGTGTCCATGTCGAGGAACCGTGTCGGGAGGATGGAGATACGTCGGGAGGCAGGTCTGTAGACTACGTAAGGGGGGTAGGGAGATGGGGATCGGAAGAATGCAAAGGTGGGGTAGGAGCAGAGTTGGGGTCAGAGGAAACTCGCTCCAGACGGCCCATGGAAGGAGGAGGCGTGAGCATCCGCGTGGGTTCGTTCCCTAGCCCCACCTTGGGATGACTCCCCCTCTGCGAAGCCCCGAGAGGAGGGGAGCGGAGGAGACGGGATAGGACGCGAAGGGAGGCCGGGGTGGAGGCCTCGGATGCCTCAGGGGGAGGCCTCCCAGCCTCCCACTGCCTCCCGAGTCCCTCCCCTTCCCCCCCCCTCGCCCCTCACCTCACTCTCGCCTTCCCCTCTCCCTCCCACTCTGCCGGCCGCGATTCTGGCTGGCCGAGCGCGCGGCGTACAAGAGAGACGAAGCTTCCAGCGCGCACCCTGGCGGACCCCGGCTAGACAGCCGCGTGGCCGCCGGATTGCGCCGAGGGGCCCTGCCTTCCAAACTTGGCCCAGAGGAGCCCCGGACGGAACTGCGGAGGAGCCCTCCGCAGGCCCTCCGCCATTCTTCCCCCCCTCCTCCCGCCCCGCGCCCCTCCCCTGCTCCTTCCCGCCAGCGGCCGCGCTGGCTGGCGCGAGCCCTATAGGTCGGGCGTGTCCCGCTGCAGGCTGATACTTCGGGCGGAATGTGTATATATATATATATATATATATATATATATGTGTGTGTGTATATGTGTATATATACACAAACAAACAAACAAACAAACAAACAAACAAACAAACAAACAAACAAACAAACAAACAAACAAACAAAAAATGCAAAACAGGCTCCCAAAGAGCCAAGACTCTTTCAGAACCAGAAGCCAACAAAAATCGCCCCCAGACTCTTGTTGGACCACTTTGGGATGCTCCTCCTGTGCAGGGACCGGGCCTGCCTCGACCGCAAGCCGCTCGCCGCCGCCCTCGCCGCCGCCCTCGCCGCGGCGGCACCGAGAGGACCGCCCGACCCAGACAGGGCGCCCTCCCGCCGAGGGCCCCGGCTCACCGGGCGGCCCCTCGACCGCGGACGTGACGGATGTTTTTCCCCAACTTTCGGCCTCCGGGGGCCCTCGCCAGGCCTCGGGGCCGTCAACACAAACGGCTCACCGGGCGCTGGCCATCGCTCGGACTTCCATTTCCTGTGCTTTTGCTCGGTTTCGTGCGTGGTTTTTGTCGCGAAGTGATCAAGGATGCTCCTCGATGGTCCTCGCCGAAGGATAGATGCACACGTCCGAGCGATGCCAAGGCCCCTCGACCGCGGACATGACGGATGGTTTTTCTTAACTTTCGGCCTCCGGGGGCCCTCGCCGGGCCTCGGGACCGTCAAAAAACGGCTCGGGATGAGAAACGGGTCCCAGGGGAGGGGTTCAGACCTCTGGGGGCGACGCTGTGAAAAAATCACGACGTCGGGGGTCTGGGTCAGGTTGGACGCACAGAGACATACTAGTGCCAAATGTCCGCCCTGGAGGCGCGCGTCCGACCCGAACACATAGCATGCCCATCTCGTAGTGCATCCTGTCCCGAGCGGCGTGGCCAGAAAGAGCCCGCCGCGACACATATAACAGTAAGCTTCCTCGGTGCGCGCGTCGCCCCCTGGGGGGGGCGACGTGGGGTGACGCCGATCGCAGAAATAATGTCGAGCACCCGGAAAAGTGTCGAAAGAATGTCGAAACAGTGTCGGACGAGTATCCCAGGGCCTGGCACGTGAAAGCCCTCGAGCTTCGTTTTTTTGGGGTGCTCGAAATTCTTTCTGGTGATCAAATCAAAAGTAGCTTGGAACATCATAATGCCTGGGCCTGCCCAAGTAGAGGGCTCCCGGCTGGAGTCAGAGTAATTAGATGGGGTCTGAGGATCGCGCCGCATCGTCGATGCATCATCGATGCATCGGCGATGCTTCGGCGACGTTGGCGCGGAGAAAATCGGGCTCCTCATCGAGCCGCATCGCCAATGCATCGGCGATGCGGCGCCATTATCCGGCACCATCTACTCCGACCGCTTGTGGGAGGCCTAGACCAATACACTGGCTGTCTCCCTGAGCACCCGAGTTGGCCACCGGGCCCCTGTGCGTGCCCAGTCTGCCGCGCCGTGGGGGCGAGGGACTTCCCCCGGAGGGGCCGCTTTGCCCCTTCGCCGAAATGGCAGGATCCAGCCTCCCCGCTTCCTGCTCGGCGAGCTGACCCAGCGCGCGCTCTCGGAGGGGTGCCGCTCTCCCCCTTCTCGGGCTGGGCCCCGCCACTGGACGCACAGGCCACGCCGTCAGCGCCTCTGACAGATGACAGAAAAACAGCACACACGATCAAACCAAATTAGAGGAAGGAGTTGGGAATTGCGAGGAGGCGACGGCGCTGCAGGCATGGGTGCGAGCTGGCGGGCCCCGAGGGGGGATCCGGTTCGAGCAGGGGGCCCACATCCGACAGGCCCACAAGCCCCATCCCAGACCCCCGACGTCATGATTTTTTCATGACGCGACCCCCAGAAGTCCCGACCCATTCCCCGGGACCGGTTTTTCGTTCTGAATCGTTTTTTGACGGTCCCGAGGCCCAGTGAGGGCCCCCAGAGGCCGAAAATAGCGAAAAACCTCCCGTCGTGATTTTTCCACAACGCAAGGGGGTCTGGGATGGAAGCCCACGCCGAGAAATCGAGGGTCCGCACAGGGATGGGTGCGAGCTGTCAGCTCGTGATCTGACGGCCCCGCCGGCGCCGCAGGGTCCCGAACGGCGCGCGTCGGGCAGGAGTGCCCGCGCTCGCCCCGGGCATGAGTTGAGGGGGCCCTGGGACACGCGAGTAGGTACACACACAAATTACAGGATCCCCAACATTTTCCCCATGTGTTCTGGGGTTTTGTCTTCCCCCCACTTCCCATAGTTTCCCATACTTTCCTGGGGATCGACGATTAACTGTGTCTGTGTGTGTGTGTTCCCTCCAGAAGGAGCCCCCGCCATTTCGCCTATAGCTCCCCTCGCCGCCCGCCCGGGGCGCCAGCCCCAGGGCCGCAAAAGGGTCGGGTGGGGTGGGGGGGCGCACCCACCACCGTGCCAACTCTGCGCCGCATCTTCCCTTAAGTCGGGCCTGTCCCCCTACAGGGGGTATTCGACGAAAAATAAAAAATACCCCCCAACAAAAATACCAAAAAGGTATAAAGAAATAAAAAATAATCCCCAGACTATTTTTGGACCACGTTTGGACCATGTTTTGGAGCACTTTTTATCTTTCGTCGAAGATCCCCCCCCGCAGGGGGACAGGCGCGACTTAAATCTTCCCTCGGAGCAGGGGGAGCCGAGACAGCGGCGGCTCAGCATCGCTCCCCGGGCCCCTCCCGGGGTCCCAGCGCGCCCACTCTCCGAGCGGCGCCCCGCGGCGGCGGCGAGGAAGCCCCGCGATGGCCAACCGCCGTCGGCTCCACCCTCTGAATACCTACCAGACCACCCCAACTCAACCCGAAGACCCGAATTTCGGGTTGGGGGGGGGGAAGGGTTCCACATGTGTTTTTCGATGTTTCCCGACCCCCCCATCGCTCGGACGTCCGTTCCCTGTGTTTGTTTCGGTTTCGTGCGTGGCTTTTTCGCCGAATAATCAAGGATGCTCCTCGATGGCCCTCGCCGAGAAAAAATGCACACGTCCGAGCGATGCCAGGCGACGCCGTCGGCTCCACCCTCTGCTCCCCGCCCCCGCTCCTCCCACCTTGCCGCGGGCCCTCCTGCCCCTGTCTCGCGCGCCGCGCCCTTGGCACGAACCCCCCCCTTCCCTGCGCACGGCCTCCCCGCGCGTGCTCTCTGGCCCCAACTGGCCCACCCACTCACCAGCCCCGCCTCCCCCCAGTCCTGTATGCAACAGACGACGGGCCAAGCGCAGCAAATGCCATGCAGGCAGCAAGACCAGATCTGCCACTCGACTCGGCGAATACCCCTCGTCTCAGAGACGGCGAGTCAAGCATAGGCAATGTCGGCATCAAGACCAGATTTGGCATCCGACTCGCGCGAATAGAGACAAATAAAACCAGTGGGAAACTATGGGCGGGAATCAGGTGTGACGCCAGCGAACCTAGCTTGCCCTCCTTCTTCACCCTCTGGGCCACAACGAGAAACTGTAATTACCACTTTTCCCTGGACATCTCCCATAGCGCGCTCTGATCAGGATCTCGAGGTGAAAATCCAGCCGCGGCGATGAGACCCCCCCACCCGAGGAGGCCCAAAAGCGCGCAAGCACGGGAAGAGCATCGGCATCTGTATGTTTGTCTCCTCTGGCTCCTACTATGCCCCCCGAACCCTGAGCGAAAACCGCGCTTCTGGCACGGGGCTGCTCCGACGGATCCCCCCGACCGTAAATCCTCTGTTCGCAGACTGGGGAGGAGCTCTGGCTGGACTCGGGCATCCGTTTGCCTTTTCGACCGTAGAACCTATGACTGCAGACGGTGGGGAAGCTTCGGACTGGCAGCGAGACCTCTGCGTCTGCGACGCGAACGGGTGCGACGTCCCCTTCGACGTCAGGTTCTTCGACTCGTAGGCCCCCGGGCCGGGGCCCTCCACTCCCGGGAAGAGGTTCCTCTTCGAACTGCTGGCATGGAAGTCCGGGGAGGGGCCGTCCGTGCGGACCGCGCTCTTCAGGGCCCCGTCCGCCAGCTCGGTGTCGTACTCCCCTGGGGCGGGCACGTTGTCGCTCCTGCCCGTGTAGTGGATCTCCTTCTTCAGTGTCTGGATCGAGGGCGCCGACTTCGACCTCATCAGCGGGGGCTTGAACGGGGGCGGGTAGGACCAGGTCTGGCCGCCCAGCTGCCCAGGCGACTCGTAGGTCCCGGGCCCGGGGTTGTCGGCCGACTTCGCTGGCTGGAAGTGGGTGGACCCCGGGACGAGGAGCGGCTCCTTCAGGTTGTCCTGGGAGATCCTGCCGCCAGGGGCGCCGGCGGGGTGCGCAGAAGCAGACGACCTCGAGCCTCGGAGGGTTGCCTCGAGGACGCGCACTGGGGATGTTGCGACCCGCTTCTAAGCAGGTCCTGAAACTGCGGGTGTCCAGGAAAGCCGCCCCCAAGTCCGCTCAGAAAACGTGTTTGGTGCTCTTCGCCTTCCGCCTTCGGATGCCGGCGACCGACAAAGACGTCCTCCTGTTCCTGCCCCTTTTTCCTGCTCCTCGGGTGCGGGAGGGGCCGCTGGGTTGTCCTGAGGTGTTCCGTGGCGTCCCCTATCTGTCCCGCTGCAGTGCACGGCGGGGCGCAAGCAGGAGTGCAGGACGGTGGGGGTGGTCTTCTAAGACGGCCCCCGCGTCTTTAGAAGGCGTCGGGCGTATGGCCTTTTACAGGCAGGACCCTTCTGAAAAGACCCATGCCATCCTAGAAGGCAGCCCTACTCGCCCTAGCCGCTCTTGTCCGCCGCCGATGGGGGGCAACGATAGGGGGGGGAACATCGGGCTGGAATCGGCGACACATCGTCGATTGATCGGCGATCGGCCCCCGATAGCGACTCCCCATGTTCTTGGGCGGGGTGGGCTATCGGGCCCATCGGCGATCAATTGGCGATTGGGGGTCGATGCGCCCCCCTTGGGCCGATCCCCCTCTAATACTGCCGTTGGGCCAAGATGTCGCTACCAGGCCCACCATACTTCACCAAGGAGCACAATGAATCGCCACTACACTTCGTTGAAACCCATGTTCCGGACAAGGTCGCAGACAAGCAACCGATGCCTCAAACACGTTAGTCGTGCCGCAGCCCAGCTGGCCGACGCCAGCGGCCATTGCAGCGGAAAAATTTGACGCTCTGTCGCATCACAGCGTGCATCAGTGCACCCTTCCGCATTTTGGAAGCCGATAACATCACGCAGAATGGGGACACGCACGCTGCACGATAGAAAGATGGCAGCATGGAGAAAACAGAAGGGGTAAAGCTAAACGCTGGACGCCGAAGCTTCAGCTGGTCTGAGGCATGGAAACCTGACACACTTACGTAGAACGCGCACGGCTAGGTCACATGCGGAACATGTAAAAATTACGCGATGAGTACACATGTTGAGGGCCGGCGAACCTGGCCATCCTGGTCCAAGCGTTATAAAGACATGCGGGTCCAACTCTCGCCCACGCCGAGCACGCCACGTGTATCCAGATTCGTGGTAGCGTTTAGGGGTGCCCACCGTAGTCACATGCGATGTCCCGTGGTGTTCCGCTGTGACGTCAACCAAACTGAAGATCAAGCTGCAAGCTGAGAGCCCATGCCGAGGTGGAAAGCCAGAGCTGACGCCAAAACCGACACGATGTGGCAACGTCAGCGAAAGCGAAGCTGAAACACTGTGTGGAACGGGTGCGCCACGCGGAGACCAATCCCGCCACCCAACATCCCGGACGGTCAGAGACGCCGCGATTGCACAAGCAGTCTCAGGGGAATGCGTGCATGTGTGCGTGTGTCGAGAACCCCCTGAAGGGTGACTTCCGGATGCCAGCACCTGATCACACAACCCCTCCCCGACCGGCCCCAGGGCAGCAGCGTGCCTCCCTCCGACCCCTCTGGTGGACCCCGACGCATCGACGACCTCTCGAAGGGGGCGCCGAAACCGATTGGCACCCCAGAATGAGGAGGCCCAGGCGAGCGCGCGTCGAAGGGACGCCCGGGACCCCCCCGAGAGAAAAGCCGGGAGTGGCACGACGCTCGCAGACTGGGGCCCACAAAGCCAATGGGGGGATAGGGACCACGGCACCACCAGCTGTGGACACCACAAAAGACGTACGCGCCGAGCCCCATACATGAAAACGGCCACCCAGTCGGCGAGGTCAGCTTCAGGTCACGAACGTTCGCGCAACGCACACGCTCGAAACCCACAAAACATCGTTCAAGCACATCCCAAATGGGGTCCAGCTGAAAAGGGGTGATGCAATAGATTTGGGGCAATTGTATTGCAAATGTATTGCGCCAGATAATTGTATTGCATTGTATTGCAAGTAATTTATCGCACACGAGAATCCAGCAATACACGTGCGCCGCGGAATGCACTGCACGCTCCAAGCGTATTGCCACCCCACAAATCTATGGCGCCACATCTGTTGCGCCACCCCCTCGTCGCTGGAACCCCTTTTGGGCCCTCAAGAGACCGTGAACCCTCTGTCTGAGAATTTTCTCAGGGTGGAGGGCTTAAGGTGAAATCCATATGGGCTTGTGCACCTCGAAAATCAATCCGTCGTGTGATTCACCTTTTGCAGAGTCAAGCCTCGAAAATCCATCGAAACTGTATTTCTGATTTCACTCTTTGCCCTCCACCCAAAGAAAATGCTCGGTCTGTCCGCGCCCGGTCTGCCTCCCGCTTCCCCGCCCGAGGTCCTGCTGCAGCTGCTCCAGAAGGAGCACGAGCTGATCGGGGGCGGCCAAGAGGGGGGTGTCCAAGAAGGAGGGGGTGCAAATCATGGCCGGCGGCATGTGCGCGGCCCAGGGGGGGGCTAGGGACGCAATGAAATAAGAAGAGGCGCCCTGAAATCTGGGGAACTGTCATGGCCCGCGCCATGAACCCCCCCCCTAGTCATCACTAAAACAGGGCTAGGATCGGGATAAATCGCTCCAGCGCGTTCCGGAGCGCTCTCCGAGCGTTCCGGAACGCTCTGGAGCGGCCGCGGCGCCCAATACATCCTCCAAGCCCGCCGATTCTCAGAGATTTCGAGTTATCCCGATCCGATTTTGTCCCGATCTTCGCGTCGTTTTAAGCACCCCCTCTTTGCCGCCCCCGACAACAGAGCTCGTGAGCCCTCTGTCCGAGCCCGGTCTGCCTCCCGCTTCCCCGCCCGAGGTTCGGGGATGGACAGACCCCCCTTTAGTAAAACGTGGTTTAGTGAAAACGACCTGAGGCCCAAACCTGGCGGGCGCAAGCCTGGAAAATAGCGGCCACGGCGCCCTCTCGAGAACCGACAACGGACCCTTCACGAATCGACGCGTCACTGTTGGGGGCTCTGTCCACCCCCGAGAGGTCCCCGACAAAAAAGAGCTCGTGAGCCCTCCGTCCGAGCCCCGTCTGCCTCCCGCTTCCCCGCCCGAGGTCCTGCTGCAGCTGCTCCGGAAGGAGCACGAGCTGAGGCCCAGGGGGTCCGGGCCGGGCCCCGGCCGGCTCCGCCAGGCCGGCGCGGCGAGGCCCGGGAGGTCGGGCTCGGGGTCGCCGGGGGCGTACGCGCCGGGGCCGGGCGTGTTCAGCTTGGTCTTCCACCTGCGGTGGGCCGCTTTTCCCACCACCGCCAGCAGGAGCTGGCGGGGGGAAGGAGGAGGAGGAGGAGGGCGCGGAGGAGAAGCATGCGGGGGAGGAGGAGGAGGAGGAGGAGGAGGAGGAGGAGGAGGAGGAGGAGGAGGAGGACCCCCTCACCGAGGAGGAGGAGGAGGACCCCCTCCCCCTCCAACTTGTGGTGGCGGTGGAAAACAAGCGGGTCTCGCACCTGGGCGGCCGGCGAGACTCTTTTTCTCCACATAGGCTTGCCCTACAGGAGCTCTAGCCCAAGCCCTACTAATTGGTCCGCTGCCCCCCCCCCCCCCCTGCTCCCTATGCCCCCCCTAAATCTTCTGGCTATGCCTGTGCCTACGCCTCCCCCCTGACTCCTACGCCTACGCCTACGCCTATGCACCTATCTGTGTGAAATCAACGCTGGCTGACATTGTTTCTTGTCGGCGGTGTGGGGCACGAGGCACCGAACATCAGCAGCGGCCAGGCAACGGCCGAGCGAACTGCGCGCCAACACAGGACGGAGGGGGAGGTCGGCCGCAGCCAGCGGAGCAAGAGGAGCAGCAAAGAGCCTCCGCGGGAGGGGCTGGGCGGCCTCGCGCGGCCGCCAGGCGACGACTGCTCACGCGGCAGGGAACACGCGGGCGCTGGGGGGGCGCTCGTGCGCGCACGTGCGTGTGCGGCTCCTACGCTTCCTCAATGCTCCTCCCTCCTCGCCCCATTCCTCTCCTTGCAAATCTGCCGACCCTGTCGGAGTGTGGAGCACGTTGTTCTGTCTGACTCGTCGTCGTCGTAATCCGCGTCGTCGTCGTTCTGTTTGACTTGTCGTCTTCGTCGTCGTCGTTTCGTCGTCACTGGGTCGTCCTCCTCCTCCTCGAGCGCGGCGGCCACAGCAAACCAAACCAGAACCCCAAACGCGCCAGCCAAAGCAAAACAAAAAACCGAACTTGAGCACCGTCGTGGTTGACTCGAAGAGAAGCTTCCCTTTGATCCCTTTTCCCCAGGGGGCGGGTCCTGGGGAGGTGGAAAATTGGGGACCCACGCGTTTTCTTCTTTTTCCTTCCAAGCTCCCTCACCTCCTGCTGCCGCTCCTCCTCCCCCTCTTCCTTTTCCTTTTCCTCCTCCTCCTCCTCCTACACCACCACCTGCCTCACCCATCCTGCTTCTCCACCTCCTCCTCTCCCTACCTTTTCTTCTCCTCTTCGTCCTCCTCCTCCTCCTCATGCTTCTCCTCCTCCTCGTCTTGCGTTCATCGTCGTCCTCCTCCTCCTCCTCTTCCTCCTCCTCTTCACAAGCCTCCCTCCCCCATTCCCCTACACTTCCGCTTCCTCCTCGTCTTCAGGTCAGGGTCGGCGGCACCGGCTGTGAGACCTAACCAATGATTCCTCCCTGTCGCACACCGGAGCGTGTCGGTAGGGCGGGCCAAGCATTTCGCCTGAGACTTCCTTACCAATTTGATCCTGAAGCTTAACGTTTACAACGGCTTCGCGGATGGAAGTCGTGTCGTTTTTTCAATGTGTCTGTCGCCTTAGCGCCGCGAACCGCTTAAACGTGCAAGGGCTTCACGGATGGAGGGCGGGCCATTTTCAAAATGTGGCTCTCGCCTTACACCCGCGCACACTCGTGCTGCAAATGCAGAAGTTTCACGGATACAGGGCGGCTCCTTTTCAAAACGTGGCTCTCGCCTTGGCGACAGCCCACATTCGCCTCAAACATTGCAAACAGGGCGACTCCTTTCCAAAATGCGGCTCTCGCCTCAGCGCCGCGCATATTCGTTTAAAGAGTTTCCGACAGTGTCCAGGATTATGGCTCACGTCCCAGAAGTGGGATTTTGGCACGATGTCGGGCTGTCAGGGCGCAGTAGTTATATACGTTGATTCGCGGTGTTGACCTCCCACGAATCGAGTCCTGCCGCGACTCAGGATCGTCAAGACTGGGTTGAAATTCCCACAGAAAGTGTTCTGGCACATTCAGGGGTTTTCAAGCGGTTGCTCTCAAGCGGGGCACTTCCTTCAGTGAGAATAGATCCTTGCAGAGGCCCATGAAGAGAGGACCTGAAGGGAGGGTTTACTGCAGTATCGTTGGTGAGTCTTGGGGTTGTCCTTGCCCCCCCCCCCTCCTTCTCCTCCTTCTCCTCGTCCTCCTCCTCCTCCTCCTCCTCCTCCTCCTTCTCCTCGTCCTCCTCCTCCTCCTCCTCGTCCTCCTCCTCCTCCTCGTCCTCCTCCTCCTCCTCCTCCTCCTCCTCCTCCTCCTCCTCGCCGGCGTCAGCTACGACGAGGCCTGGAGGTGGAGAGCAGCGGCCCCGCCTCGACAGGGGGGAGGGTCGATCACGGAACCCCTGTGAGACGAGGATGTGGGACGAGGATGTGGGAACAAACACACACACACACACAAACACACACACACACACATACACACGCACAAAAAAAACTGTGGGAACAAAAACACACACTGTGGGAAAACAGACACAGTGTGTGTGTGTTTTTCCCACTGTGTGTGTGTGTGTTTGTGTGTTTGTTGTGTTTTTCCCAACCATCCTGTGGTGTTGGGTCCTCGTTTTGAAGAGACGGTGCCCCGCGTCTCCTTCCTCCTTCCTCCTCCTCCGCCTCCTCTCCCCTCCTATCATCCTCATCATCATCATCAGCATCATCATCATCATCATCATCATCATCATCATCATCATCATCATCATCATCATCATCATCATCATCATCATCATCATCATCATCATCATCGTCATCATCATCATCAGCATCGTCATTGTCATCGTCGTCATCGTCATCGTCATCACCCACTTCGGCACACCCCTCACACGTTTCGTGGCCCCACAGGGAGCTCCACCGAAGGCCCGAGGGCTGCCGTCCGCATGCGTCCCGCACACCCATTTCGGCACACCCCTCACACGTTTCGTGGCCATAGGGAGCTCCACCGAAGGCCCCATGGCTGCCGTCCGCATGCGTCCCGCACACCCATGTCGGCACACCCCTGGACACGTTTCGTGGCCCCATAGGGAGTTCCACCGAAGGCCCCAGCGTTGCCGTCCGCATGCGTCCCGCACACCCATTCGGCACACCCCTCACACGTTTCGTGGCCCCATAGGGAGCTCCACCGAAGGCCCCATGGCTGCCGTCCGCATGCGTCCCGCACACCCATTTCGGCACACCCCTCACACGTTTCGTGGCCCCACAGGGAGCTCCACCGAAGGCCCCAGTGCTGCCGTCCGCATGCGTCCCGCACACCCATTTCGGCACACCCCTCACACGTTTCGTGGCCCCATAGGGAGCTCCACCGAAGGCCCCATGGCTGCCGTCCGCATGCGTCCCGCACACCCATTTCGGCACACCCCTCACACGTTTCGTGGCCCCACAGGGAGCTCCACCGAAGGCCCCAGTGCTGCCGTCCGCATGCGTCCCGCACACCCATTTCGGCACACCCCTCACACGTTTCGTGGCCCCATAGGGAGCTCCACCGAAGGCCCCATGGCTGCCGTCCGCATGCGTCCCGCACACCCATTTCGGCACACCCCTCACACGTTTCGTGGCCCCATAGGGAGCTCCACCGAAGGCCCCATGGCTGCCGTCCGCATGCGTCCCGCACACCCATTTCGGCACACCCCTCACACGTTTCGTGGCCCCATAGGGAGCTCCACCGAAGGCCCCATGGCTGCCGTCCGCATGCGTCCCGCACACCCATTTCGGCACACCCCTCACACGTTTCGTGGCCCCACAGGGAGCTCCACCGAAGGCCCCAGTGCTGCCGTCCGCATGCGTCCCGCACACCCATTTCGGCACACCCCTCACACGTTTCGTGGCCCCATAGGGAGCTCCACCGAAGGCCCCATGGCTGCCGTCCGCATGCGTCCCGCACACCCATTTCGGCACACCCCTCACACGTTTCGTGGCCCCACAGGGAGCTCCACCGAAGGCCCCAGTGCTGCCGTCCGCATGCGTCCCGCACACCCATTTCGGCACACCCCTCACACGTTTCGTGGCCCCACAGGGAGCTCCACCGAAGGCCCCAGTGCTGCCGTCCGCATGCGTCCCGCACACCCATTTCGGCACACCCCTCACACGTTTCGTGGCCCCATAGGGAGCTCCACCGAAGGCCCCATGGCTGCCGTCCGCATGCGTCCCGCACACCCATTTCGGCACACCCCTCACACGTTTCGTGGCCCCATAGGGAGCTCCACCGAAGGCCCCAGGCTGCCGTCCGCATGCGTCCCGCACACCCATTTCGGCACACCCCTCACACGTTTCGTGGCCCCACAGGGAGCTCCACCGAAGGCCCCAGTGCTGCCGTCCGCATGCGTCCCGCACACCCATTTCGGCACACCCCTCACACGTTTCGTGGCCCCATAGGGAGCTCCACCGAAGGCCCCATGGCTGCCGTCCGCATGCGTCCCGCACACCCATTTCGGCACACCCCTCACACGTTTCGTGGCCCCACAGGGAGCTCCACCGAAGGCCCCAGTGCTGCCGTCCGCATGCGTCCCGCACACCCATTTCGGCACACCCCTCACACGTTTCGTGGCCCCATAGGGAGCTCCACCGAAGGCCCCATGGCTGCCGTCCGCATGCGTCCCGCACACCCATTTCGGCACACCCCTCACACGTTTCGTGGCCCCACAGGGAGCTCCACCGAAGGCCCCAGTGCTGCCGTCCGCATGCGTCCCGCACACCAGGTGTGTGGCGTGCCGACATGGGCGTCGCGGCGCGCGGGCGCTGCCGTCGGGGTTCCCAGGGAAGCCCCCTGCAGAGGCGACGCTCAGAGTCACGAGTACCGAGAGTCACGCAGACCCAAACTGTTCACAGTCGTATACATACATTTACACTGGGCGTATCCATGCACGCATTCATGCGAATAGAATCAATCGCGCGCAGATTCATTCATAATCAGACTCGCTCGCGATCCGACTCGCACGCGCTCAAGCTTTCATATTCGGACCTATCGTCTTCGTTCGTGTTGTGTACACTGCCACGCATTTCGGCACACCCCGCCCTCGCGGCGACCGGGCGGCGCCCACCAGAGGCGCGGGCGGCCTTCGTGCCAGGAGCCAAGGACGGTGATGCGTCGCGGGAAATGCAGCAGAGTCTTTCCAGTGTGCTATCCCAATCCGTCCAGACGGTCAGGTTTGTGGTCAAGCAGTTCGCACGCTCGCAGCCCTGGTAGCACATGTGCGTCAAGGCAAACAATACGGACACGGTGGACACAAACATCTTCCGTACCATTACACCCAGCAGAGCATGTATCAACAGTGGTACCGTATTTCAAGCACGCACGGAAGCAGTACGACATTTAGCCCGATCATGGCACGCTGGAAGATGCATAAGACACAGTACGGCGTACCCATACAAGTTCACTATCCCTACTTCATGTACATATGCACTGTGTGCCATGGAGTACCACACGCACGAGACCCTCCGAAGTCATCTATGCTCGCACCTGCCGCCGACGCAGGAGGGTGTATCCATGTCAGTGCTTGAGCCGAGACCTCCCCCTACTCAGCCGAGGCCCCCGCGGCCCAAGCCCCTTCCGAGAGCCACCTCGCAGCTAGCCGTGCCCCTTCGAGGACGCGACACTCGAACAGCTCAAGGCCTGCGGGTGGAGACACGTACTCCTGCGGGGGCCTGTGCTGCGGACTCCTCGGCTGTGTCAGCGAATGGTGGGACCGCACCAGAGACGAAGATCGGAAGAAGCAGAATGGCGAGGAGGGCGGCATCCAGAGGGGCGCTGCCGAGGAGGGGACGGGGAGCAAGCAGCGAGTGCGCAAAGGAGGGCGTCGTCGGGTCGAGGCGAAGGAGCGCAAGCTCAGCACGAAGGACGCGGGCCTCAAGGAGCTGCTGCTGCTACTATCGATGCAGGTGGCCCAGCTCACTCAGAAGTCGAGAGCGATGTGGGGAGCAGTCACACGTACAGTGCTGATCGGGACATCGCACGCCGTGGTAAGAACCATCCACGAGGAAAACAAGAGGTTCGCGGCCCGAGCAGCAGCCCTACGAGCTCAAGTAGGCAAACTCAAGGACCAAGCGAAGGCGGCGAAAGGGTACCGACAAAGCAGCAGACGAGAAGGCCACCAGGAAGGCGAACGACGTACCAGACGGACTACGAGGATTGGGCCCTCCGTACCCCGCAGTGTACGCAACGATGGTCGAGTCCTTAGCAGCGCAGGTCGGCAAGCAGAATCGCGAGAACATGGAGGCCTGGGCAGCGGAGATGGAGGCATATCCTCCACTATATGTCCGTACGTGCAAGCTGGAGTCGTCCAAGAGCGAAGACCAAGTGGAGGTAATGTTCTCCCTGGACGATCCGGCCCGCGAGTAGATCTTGATGCGCGTGTTCGCCAGTCTGGGCGCGACAGTGACGACGGGAGCGGCACCCAGCGGCGATCTCGAGGAGATCAGTGCATGGATGTATGTGCTGAAGAGTTGAGTGAGTCCCAGCCGTGGGCGCCGTTGCCAAGTGGTTGCAGCCTCGGGTTCGGTCACCTAGTTACCGATGGTAACGAAGACGAGATAGGTGACCTCGAGGCCTCTCCTTTGTGTGATGATTGAGCATGTGCGTGTTCAGTACTGGCGTGCGCGCGCACTGTGCCTGCATCCTTTGAGCTGCAGGCTGCGCAGCCGTGTGCACCTGGATATGAATAGCGTTGCGGCGCGGACAGCGGACATAGCGCATGCGCGCGTAGGTCTGGCCCACCCCCCTCCTCGTGTCGCCTCCCTCCTGCCTCATCCGT
This sequence comes from Prorocentrum cordatum, assembly GCA_963575745.1. Taxonomy (NCBI): domain Eukaryota; class Dinophyceae; order Prorocentrales; family Prorocentraceae; genus Prorocentrum; species Prorocentrum cordatum. The sequence goes on from CAUYUJ010021273.1 coordinate 30,278, forward strand.
CGCCTGTGGCCCCTCGCTCGCCCTTGGCCCCGCTCGGCCCCTCGGTCGGCCCCTCGCCTGGCTGCGGTCGGTCCCTGCGTCTGCTCGGCTGGCATGTGCTTGGGGAACGTCCGCGTAGGGGTCTAGTCTCACTACTTCTGTATAAGCACGAACGCGTCATACCTGTACATACACCGTAGGCTGTGTAGAAAGGTTGAGATGCCGGCACTCATATTGTCCCACAGGTGCGTACTACTACTACTACTACTACTACTACTACTACTACTACTACTACTACTACTACTACTACTACTACTACTAACTACTACGACTACTACTACTACTACTACTACTACTACTACTACTACGACTACTACTACTACTACTACTACTACTACTACTACTACTACTACTACTACTACTACTACTAC
>CAUYUJ010021273.1:30787-85787 GCA_963575745.1 Prorocentrum cordatum
ACTACGACTACTTACAACTACTACCACTACCACTATACACTACCACTACCACTACCACTACCACTACCACTACCACTACCACTACCACTACCACTACCACTACCACTACTACTACTACTACTACTACTACTACTACTACTACTACTACTACTACTACACTACCACTACCACTACCACTACCACTACCACTACCACTACCACTACCACTACCACTACCACTACCACTACCACTACCACTACTACTACTACTACTACTACTACTACTACTACTACTACTACTACTACTACTCGTCTCATCATCATCAGCCCATCTTCCTCATAAAAGAACTCCCCCCTGTCGCACACTGAGGCTGGGCGAACGGGCGGGCCGGACATTTCGCTTGAGACGTCCTTACCATAGATGGTCCTGAAGCTTGACGTTTGCAATGGTTTCACGGATGTAAGGCGGGAGCTTTTCCAAAATATTGCTCTTGATTCAGCGCCGTGCCCATTCGTCTTAAAAGTTTACAGGAACTTCACGGATGGAGGGCGGGCCGTTTTTCAAATGTGGCTCTCGCCTTAGCGCGCACACTCGTCTTAAACATCGCAAGAGTTTCAAGGACGGGAGGCGGGCCGTTTTCAAATGTGGCTCTCGCCTCAGCGCCGCGCACATTCGTTTTAAACATTTGACAGAGTTTTACGGATGGAGGGCGGGTCGTTTTCAAAATGAGGCCCTCGCCTGGGCACCGCGCACATTCGTCTCAATAACTTGCAGCAGTTTCACCGATGGATGGCGGCTCCTTTTCTCTCGCCTCAGCGCCGCGCACATCCGTTTTAAGAGTTTACAGCAGTCTCCAGGGTTCTCATGGTTAACGTTTCCAGAGAGTGTGCGTTGGCACGATGTAAGATGTCAGGGCGCCAACGTTCAGTTGATTCACAGCTGCAAGAAACCTCATCATCATCATCGTCATCCTCTGCATCATCATCTATTTCCATCAGCAGCAGCATCAGCATCAGCAGCAGCAAAATCAGCATTATCATCATAATCGTCATCATCGCCATCAACGACAACATAATCATACCGCTCTCCTCATCCTCATCCTCCTCCTACTTCTTCAACTTCTCCTTCTCATCTCTCCTCCTCATCTTCCGCCTCTTGCACCCCCCTTCTCCTCCCCCACCTCAACCACCTCATTATCCTTTCATCACTCTCTTATATCTAACTCATCCATTGCGCACCTCGAGGCCGGTCAAAAGGGCGGGCTGAGCGTTTCGCCTGAGACTTTCTCACCATTTATGACCCTGATGCTTTCAAATTGACGAGGGTTTCACCAATGGAGGACAGGTGGTTTTCACAATGTGCCTCTCGCCTTAGCGCCGCGCACATTCGATTTAACGACTTCCAGGAGTTTCACACATGGAGGGTTGGTGGTTTTCAACATGTGGCTCTCACCTAAGCGCCGCGCACATTCGTTTCAAACAGTTGCAAGGAATTTCACATATTGAGGGCGGGTGGTTTTCAAAACGTGGCTCTCATCTTATGGCGCCGCGAGCATTCGTTGTAAAAACTTGCTTGACATTCCCGGATTGAACGCGGTTCGATTTCAGAATGTGGCTCCCGCCGCAGCTCCGCGCCCATTCGTTCTAAACATTCGCCAGAAGTTTACGAATTGAGGGCGGGTCGTTTCCAAACTGCGGCTCTCGCCTTAGGGCCGCGCACATTCACATTTGCGAGAATGTGGGCGGCTCTCACCTTGGCGCCGCGCGCATTCGTTTTGCCTCACTGGCTCTCATGGCTAACGCATCAGACATTGCTTGCTGGAACGAATCGGGATTGTAACGGCGCAGCAGCTACGTTGATTCGCGGTAGTGACGCAACAGATAAACTATTCTGGCGCGATTCAGGATCACTCGTGGCGTTGAAGTCTTGAGAATGGTGTTTGGGCACGCTTCAAGATATTCGCACGGCTGTCCCTCAGTGGAAATCGCCCCCTGTAGGGGCCGTTGAAGAAGAATCTTGGCGGGAGGGTTCGTTCCAACATCGTTGGCGAGTCTTGGGTTTACACTGTTGCTCCTCCTTTCCGTCCTCCTCCTCCCCCTCCCCCCTTCTACCTCCCACCTCACCCTATCTCCTCCTACCTCCTCCCTCCCCCCTCTCCATCCCTCGTTACTCTCCTCCGCCTCCTCCTCCTCTTCCTCCTCATCATCAGCAGCATCATCATCAGCCGCATTCTCATCTTCATCCTCATCCTCATCCTCATCCTCATCCTCCTCCTCCTCCTCATCATCATCATCAGCATCATCATCGCCATCACCATCAACATCGCCATCAGCATCACCATCGTAAGCATCATCATCGATATCCTGATCCTCATCCGCATCCTCGCCTCATCTACATGACCATCGTCAGCATCATAATCACGATCACAGCAATCATCCGCATGATCATCATCATAATCCTGAGCATGATCCTCATCATCCTCATCCTAAACGCATCATCATCCTCATCTTCGTCATCCAAATCATCCTCATCGTCCTCATCATCATCATCATGACCACCACCACCACACCACCACCACACCACCACCACCACCATCACCATCACCATCACCATCACCATCACCATCACCATCATCATCATCATCATCATCATCATCATCATGCTCATCCTCATCTGCATCATCAGCATAATCAGTATCAACATCCCCATCCACATCCCCATCCCCATCAGCATCAGCATCAACATCAGCAGCATCGTCACCACCACCATTACCATCACCATCACCGTCATCAGAATCATCACCGTCACCATCACCGTCGTCAGCATCATCATCATCGTCATTATCATCTGTATGATCCTCATCATCAGCATCATCTTCCTCATACTCATACTCATCTGCATCATCAGCATCATCGTCTGCATAATCATCATCATCAGCAGCATCAACATCATGATCACCAATCGTCATCATCATCATCATCCTCAGCATCATCAACAACAACATGTCCCTCCTGCTGCGCCGCCTGCTGATCGGCTGCCTCTTCGACCGCGACACGGGGCCCCCCTTCACGCGCTCGGCCGGGCCCCTCGGGAACGAACCTCGGCAAGCTGGGGGGCACGGTGTGCAAGGTAACGCGCCGTGCAGTTCCGCGTGCGGGAGGGGCACGCGCCTATACCGAACTTCCCGCCGCCCATCCCCGCCTCCAGGGGCGAGGGAAAGAAGGAGGTGAGATCCTTTTCCACCCTCCCGCTCCCAAGCCCCAGCGCCCCCGTCCATCCGCCTGTTTTCTCCCTTTCCTCCTCCTCCTCCTCCTCCTCCTCCTCCTCCTTCTCCTTCTCCTCCTCCTCACCATCGCCCCCGTTGTCCCAGTCCTGCTCCTTTGCGTCCCATCTTCTCCTCCTCCTCCCGCACCTCCTCACCATCATCCCTCTGATCCCACCATCTTCCCCCCATTCTGCGCCATCCTCCTCCCTGTTCCCTCCTCCCCCCCCCCTCCCCCCTCCATCATCAACATCCCCCGCCATTATTGTAACTATCCCCCTCGTCGTGTTCCTCCCAGTCCAGACCCTGCTCCTCCCCGCCTGTCTGCCCTGCCCGTCCCAGGCCGACGGATCATGGACGAAGATCATGGGACGCCTTGGTCGGATGCACCTCTGAGGTGAGAAGTGGCCGTTCCCCGACGCCTCACAGATAGCGCCTATGAACTGCACCGACAGCCCTACGAGACACTCGTCCCGTCTACCCAGCCCGCTCCCCTCCATTCCTTTTCCTTATGTAAGATCACTCCTAAGTGTCGCACCCGGAAGCCGGTCGAAAAGGCGGGCAAGGCGTTTCGCCTGAGACTGTCGCACCACTTGTGATCCTGAAGCTGAGAAGTTGCAATCGTATCACGGATGGACGGCGGGTCGTTTTCAACATGTGGACTTCATATTGGCACCACGCACAGTCGCTTAAACTTACCTTGCGACGCACCCAACCCATGTGCATCAAATGATAAAAGGGATTCGCCCAAACTTGCCAGGACGATGACAGCGCTGGCGCCGCTATATACGTTGTGCAAGCTACACGGGCTGCCTTCACGTGGCAGGATTCACAGGACAATCACAAAAGGACGACATGCTTAAGGAGGACATGGGGCGGGAACGGATGGCAGGAAAAGGGCGCCTGAGGAACAGAACCATCAGTGCGGCAGTAGCAGAGGGAAGGTGGCAGGGGGGCAGACGGCGACGAGAAAGTGACGGGAGGGGACCGAAGAGTGTTGCTTGTTATCGACTGCGCGCTGAAGATGCAGCGCTACCTGCGCCATGTTGCCGCCGCGCTCGACAATATCTAGCCTGTTTATAGCGAGTGCAAGGGGCGAGCGAGACCTGTCTCGTTCGCCAGCAACTCTGCCTCCTTCCTGCACTTTTCAGTGCGGGGGCTAAATGCTCGAAGGCGCGCAGCCACTTGGGAGCGGCCAAGAGGGGGGTGTCCAAGAGGGGGGGGTGCAAATCATGACCGGCGGCACGTGCGCGGCCCAGCGGGGGGAGGGACGTATTAAAACAAGAAGAGGCGCCATGAGATCTGGGAAATATCATGCCCCCCGCCATGATATCCACCCCCCCAGAGTCATCACCCCCCTCTTTTCCGCCCCCGAACGTCTTCGCGCGGCCCGGCCAGGAAATCCAGGCCGGGGTCGCGTATCATTCGGAGGTTGTCCACGGTCGTTGCCCTGGACAGCATGACGTAACATGCAGCCAGGGGTCATCCGCGCAGCCCTGCAGGCGAAGACGTGATCTTTCCCCAGCAGCCCTCGGAAGTGACGACAAGTTCGCAGATCGCAGCCCTCCAGGGAGAGCGCGATCGAATCTGAATTTGGGTAAAACGTCACTCCCCTGGACCTCCCAACAGCCCTCGAGAGTGGCGATGAGTTCGCAGATCGCAGCCCTCCAGGGATGGCGCGATCGAATCTGAATTTGGGTAGAACGTCACTCCACTGGACCTCCCAACAGCCCTCGGAAAGTGGCGATGAGTTCGCAAATCGCAGCCCTCCAGGGATGACGAGGTCTGGTTTGAGCCTGGGTAAGACGTCACTCCGCGGGGCCCCCTGGCAGCCCTCGAAAGTGGCGACAAGTTCGCAGATCGCAGCCCCCCAGGGGTGGCGAGGTCTAGTTTGAGTGCGTGTAGGACGTCACTCCGCTGGACCCCCCAGCAACCTCGAACGTGGCGACAGGTTCGCATATCGCAGCCCCACAGGGATGGCGAGGTCTCATCCGAATCTCGGTAAAACGTCACTCCGCTGGATCCCCCAGCAGCCCTCGAAATTGGCGACAATTTCGGAGATCGCAACCCCCCACGGGATGGCGAAGTCTAGTTTGAGTCCGGGTAAGACGTCACTCCGCTGGACCTCCAAGAGCCCTCGAAAGTGGCGACAATTTCGCAGATCGCACCCCCCCAGTGGTGGCGAGGTCTAATGTGAGTCTGGGTAGGACGTCACTCCGCTGGACCCCCCAGCAGCCCACGAAAGTGGCGACAGTTCCGCAGATCGCAGCCCCCCAGGGGTGGCGAGGTCTCATGTGAGTCTGGGCAGGACGTCACTCCGCTGACCCCCCAGCAGCCCTCGAAAGTGGCGACAGGCTCGCAGATCGCAGCCCCACAGGGATGGCGAGGTAGAGCGCAAAGCTGGGACGCAGGAAGGAACGGAGCGAGAGGCAGGCAATCAGGCAAAGGGAACGGGAGTACAGGCGGGGCGTTGACCTAAGGAACCCTAAATAAGGAACGAGGCCCCTTTTTCCCATGCGTTCAACCTCGATTTTCCATGGAAAACCTCGGGAACACCCGAGGCACACCTTGAAACCATCAAGGAACGCCGAGCCCCTCCCCAACGAAAAGGGTTCTTTCTTCAGCGCCCCGACTGTACGTGCGACCGCAGCGCTCTATTCGAAACGCGAGCCCAGCGCAGGAGGGCTGGGAAAACGTGCAGGAGCTGCACGGATGGAGGGCGGGCCGTGTCCAAAGTGTGGCTCTCGCTCTGCCGCCGCGCACACACGTACGAAGAACACACACACAGCTCGCGAATGGAGGGCGGGCCCTCTTCAGGCTGTGGCTCTCGCCTTAGCGCCGCGCATCCTGGTCGCAAACATCTGCGGATGGAGGGCGCGTTCTTTTTCAAAATGCGGCTCTCGCACTCGCGCCGCGCACACTCGCTGTAAAACGTTGCACGCGTTTCACGGATGGAAGGCGGGCTGTGTTCAAAAGGTGGCGTTCGCCTCAGCGAGGCGTACATTCGGTTTAAGAGCTTACAACAATGTCAAGGATGATGCGTGACGTACCAGAAATGGTGCTTCGGCACGATGTCGGACTGTCAAGACTCAACACTTACGTCGAATCGTATGTAGTGCTGAAGTTCCAAGAATGGCGTTATGTCGCGATCCAAGGTCACGACAAAACAATAACGGTAATTGGTGCTCTGGCACAGTAGCGGGTTTGCAAACGGTAATGTTTCAACGGGCGACTTCCTGGAGTGAACAAGAATTCTTGTAGGTGTCTATAAGAAATTGGAGGGAGAAAATATTGCAATCCCGTTGATGAACCGTCGGTTTGCACTGGTCCTCCTCTTCCTCCTCCTCCCCCTCCTCCTTCTCATTCCCATGCGTATGCCCCATCCTCCTCCTCCGCCTCCCCCTCCTCATCATGGCCATCACCGTCACCACCATCCTCCTCCTCATCACCATCACACCACCACCATCATCATCAACATCACCACCATCCTCCTCATCATCAACACATTCACCATCATCACCACCATCATCATCATCATCCGCCTCATCATCAACATCATCACCACCATCAGTATCACCATTCCCCTCATCATCACCATTTTCAACCTCATCACCACCACCATCATGTTCTCATCACCATCATCTTATGACACATCACCATCATAATCGCCATCGTCACCATCGTCAACAACAACAGCAATAACCATTTCTAACATGTCCGTTGTTGTCTGCCCGAGTGTCAACCAACACGTATACTTGTATACCCCAACCCCTCGAAACCCGTCCTCTTCGTCTTCGATTGTAACCCCCCTTGGGGGTAGATCTTCCTCACCTACCACGTGTAACTGGCACAACATTTAGAACAACTAGACGAGAGGACGCGAGAAAGATTAGCAGGAGGGAGCTAGGAACAGAAAACACTTGGCAGAACCAGACGGGCTGATCGGGCGAGTTGGGAAGGCGGGCCCAGGCGGCCAGGTCGAGCAGGCGGGTTGCTGATGCGTGAGTCCCGCATGAATCGCGAAGAGGCCTGGAGCGATAGCACGATTCCCAAGTAAATCGAAAGGAAAGCCCGAGCAAGAGCGCGGTTCCTGAGCGTCGAGGGCGCGGCGTCTGAGTGTATAACGAGAGAGTCCGACGCGAGAGCGCGATTCCCGCATACACTGGGACGAAGTCCCGCGCGAGAGCGCGGTTTTGAAACACATCGGGGGACGCATAAGGCGGGGGCCGTTGCTGTTCAACCGGGGGCCGGGGGCTCAGTTAGCGGACCAAGACTTCCCATTGTAGGGGGGAAAAAAAAGAGTGCGAGTCCCTGGAGGAACGCTTTATCATTAAAAAACACAGGGTGCGCCCGACGGGAGGGATCAACAACAATTATCCTTTAGAAATGAAAGTTCCGCGCCCTAGTCCCACCACCACCACCACCACCATCTGACTCCCCCTCCTCGTGCTCCTGCCTCCCGCCCTCCTCCACCTCGTCCTCCTTCTCCTCCTTGTCGTCCTCCTCCTCCTCCTCGCGCTTCTCTCCTCCTCGCCATCCCCCTGCCCTGCCGCGCCGCCCACCCGCCGCTTTTCAGGACATCTCCAAGCCGGGAGCCCAAATACGCGCCGGGCCCCGGGTCTGGGGCGTCGGGCGCCGGAGCTGGGAACCTGGAGGGAGAAAAAGCGGCACGAGCATAAACTGCCGCAGCTCCGCGCGGAGATCGCCGCCTTACCCCGCTGTCGCGTTCCGCTGATTCACGACTTCCGCGCGGAGCTACGAAAATGTATGTGCATGCCGCGTTCTCTTCATCGAGAACCGGGGGCTCTTGTCTGGAAGCAGCGCCATCCGCCGGCCCAGCTGGCGCCGCGGCGACCGCCGCGGCGACCCGCCCTCGAGCCAAAATGGCTCCAGAGGGGCAGAGAGGAGGGCCGAGGCCGAGGGGGTCCAGTCGCGGCGCGGGGGGAGGACGCCGGAGGGGACCCCAGCAAGGGCAAGCCGCGGCGGGAACAAGCCAGGGGGGACGTGGCACAACAGGCCAGGGACTGCGAGTCGGCATAAGTGGGCAAGGGTACTGACTCGCGCGCACCCTTGGTTTTGCAGGGCCGGCCTGCTGCACGCCAGTCGCGACTGCAGGAGTCAGAGAGGAAGGCGAACTGCAACACCCTTACGACGGGGCAGTTCCACGCGCACCGTAGCACTAAACCGGCTGCGCGACAAAACAACTCTGGTGGCGAGGGCGAGTGAGGAACCTCCGTGCTGCGGATCCGCAGAGGATGGCGCCAGCCTGCGGCGCGCACTCCTTCTGCCCCGCAGGTGGACCGTGCGGCCTGTGTTGAGACGGCCTGGCCCCTCCTCCTCCTCCTCCTCCCTCCTCCTCCCTCCTCCCTCCCCCTCCTCCCCCCCCTCCTCCCCCTCCTCCTCCCCCTCCTCCTCCTCCTCCTCCTCCTCCTCCTCCTCCTCCTCCTCCTCCTCCTCCTCCTCCTCCTCCTCCTCTTCCTCGTCTAAGGACGCGCGAGGCGCGGCCTCGTGAGCCACGCGGCGACCCCCCGGGGCCGTGGCCCCTCGAAAGCCCAAGGGACGCGCGCCCAGCGGGGCCGCTCGGCTGTGCCGTGGACGACGCCAGCGGCCGCGCCACGCGCCAGCCGCAGAGCTGATCCGCCCCGCGGATGCCCTGGCGCCGCGAGACCAGCAGAGCCGCTCGCGTGCGCAGTGGACGGCGCCGGCGGCCCGTGCCAAACGCCATCCGCATCGACGCCCGAGGCGGCGCCCAGGCATCCGCGGAAGGAGGGCGGGGGGGAGTGAGAAGGAGACGAGGGCGGGTGGAGGAGTCGGGCGCAGTTCAGGATTTCCACAGCGCTGTCTTCCTCTGTCCAAGCCACACGGATGTGGGAAGAGATAGGACCATTTATTGGCACGGGTCTCCACTGTGCGGCCGAGAACGATGGCTCAGCGTGTCGTGCCGCCGGTCAGAGCGACGCGCTACCCGCTCGCAGGGCAGCGGGTAAGCCAGGGCCGCCGCCGAGTCGGGCGCATGCCCGGCAGGTCTCCGGCTCGTCCGCGGGGGCGCTGAAAGACTGCTGCCTGCTCGTGGTCCGCCGCGCCTGTCAGCGGGACCCCTCTCCAGCAGGGCTGGCCGCCGACCAGCCCCTGGCCCTGGCTCCTGCCCCTCCCTGCCACCCCTTTCCGCCTTCAGCCAATCCACTCAAGACACCCACCCCCAAGCACGCCTTCCCCCTCTCCCCCCAGGGTCTCTCCCGTCAGTAGCCTCCCCATCCCCATCCTTCCGTTCCCCCTCCCCCCGCCCACCCCCCTCCTCCTCCCTCCAGGACTTTCCCTCTACCTCAGGCCCCTCCCCAATACCCTGTTGTCGTTCCCCCCCCCCAGGCAAGTAATCTACATGGTGCCCAAGAAAACTATTCAAAATGCTTTCACCATTCGAACGAGATTTGGCGTGCTGCACGTATTGTCAAGCAGGCGCGCATGTCCCAGCGCAGCATAAACGGTCCAATTGCTAAGCCTGGCCCCGGCTCATCACAAGCTGGCAAACCCAAACAAAGTCTCAGGCGGACCCACGCGGCCCTCGTATCAGCCAGCCCCAGCTTGGTTTTGTACCGGCCTGCCTCAATCATGCCCAATAAACAAGCAAGCCCCAGCCAGACAACTAGCCAGCCCGCCTCCTCTCCCTCGTTCTCTTCTTGCTCCTTCGGTTCCATCCTCCCCCCTCGCTTCGACGTGGCAAATGTCCCATTCAACGAGTTAGCAACTCGAAGTTGCTTGTGTTTGGGCCTGTGCACATTTCTGCAATTACGCACCAGGTGGATCGTATGCGAACGCATGCGCATATGCAATTCGCAAAATTATTAAACGTACCGTGTCGGTGGTGTTGATGGCGATGGCGACGCCGGTGGTGATGTTGATAGCGATGATGGCGGTGGTGGTGAAGATGATGATGGTGATGATAGTTCTGGTGGTGGTGATGATTTCGATGATGATGATGATGATGATGATGATGGTGCTGATGGTGATGAGCGTGATGGTGACGACGACGATGACGATGATGACGGCGATGATGACCATGGCTTTGTGATGCCGATGTTCATGATGATGGTTCTTCTGATGGTGAGGATGATGGTGATAATGACGATGGTGATCATGGTGATGATGGCGACAACGACGAGGATGATGATGATGAAAATGATGACGATGATGATATTTCTTGAGCAGAAAACCTGGCAGGCCTCAAATTCAGCGACCCCCCGCTGAAACGGTTTATACTCTCGCGCCAAACTCGCCTCATCGCCTCGTGGCGCCTCGAATAGAAACGCGGGCGTGCAGAGAAGGCGTGCTCCACACTGGCACGACGGTCCAGTCGCGCTCCAGTGGGCGCGCGCACAAGCGCGTCACGGCAGCCAACGCATCGAAGCATTGCAGAGGTGGACGGAACGAGAGAGGTTAAAATCAGCATCGAGAACCAGCCACCATCACCTCGAACAGGAAAAGCAACGAGGTGAGATTCACAGAGAGCACGGAGCCCCCGGCACGCAGCGTAGCGTTTAAGATCGTCCAGATCAACACCTGAAGGGCTCGGACAGCCCCAGACACAACCTCGCGGGGCACAGTGACACCTCGACGTAGCGCAGACACCCCAACAAGCAAGGCGTAGCACGGCAACCCCGGGATATCCCTGGGATCTCTTCACAGCGTAGCGGACGCGATAGATAGGAGCATTGTCAGCCGATGGGGCAGTCTGGGACCTCCAGGAAGTAAGAAGCTCGGGGGTCCACTTCCGAACAAGATGTCCACAGGGGGGCGCCGAGGGGCATCCGATAATAGAACCGCTGAATCGACTTCTGATTAATTTCGGCAAGCAGAGAAGATGAGCATGCCGGCGAACAGGGTGGCCGCGTTCTGGATGTCCGTCAACAAAATCATCTTCTACCAGCAGGTGGCCCCCCTCGCAGCGCACGCCCCGCCCTCTGGCCTCACTTGAAGAAACCGCTCTGGAACAGGCCGAAGAGCAGGACACTTGGCCAACGATCGCAGCTGGCCGGCGCATCCCACGCACTGAACGTGCAGAAAACCGATATCTAAACCGCCCCTGCCAGCGAACAGAACGATGGAAACCAACGGAAGCAGGCAGTACCTCATCCTGGGCATGTCCAGCAGCTTCGGGGCCGACACAATTCCCACGCACTGACAGAACTTGGCGATGGCGATCGACGAATCAGGATACCCGAGATCCTCGCAAACCCCGTGGAGCATGATATAATTCGTGCCACCGACCAAGAGGTCCACGCATGTCTTGAAATTCGCACGCATTCCAACAGCACTTCCCAGAATTTCAATACGGCGGAGGAGCCGAAAAAAGTCAACGAGGACATCCGTAAGCATGAACAGCCAGCGATCAGCGCGGGCAGGCATGCGAGCGAAGCGCTTCCTGGTACGCCGCGCCAGCCATCTAGCAACAAGGTTAGCGGAGAGCGCGGAGAGGACCATCGAGGCTGGATCGCCCTGCATCACGCCTCGTTCAATCGAAATATGAGCCGCCCCCCGCCCCCCCCCGCGCGCCGCGCCGCCCCCGAGCGCGACCCATGCCCTGCTATCGCGGCGCAGGTGCTGAAAGAAACAGGCGATGGCAGGTGGGGCGCCAAGAGCAATCCGCGCGGCCAAAATCCACCGCGCGAGAATGGGCGGGAACGCGGCAGAGAAGTCAGAAGTCCGCGAGGAACTCAACTGCATGTTTCCTGCACGCGCCCCACACTGAAAGGCGCCATGCTTCCGCCCCGACGACGCTGGCCAGCAAATCCCGACCTTTGACTCCGCCCCCCAGGCTGCCGCCGACCGAGGCGGCGGCGCTGTCATTCAGGGGGCGCGCGAAGGCGAGGGAGAGAAAGAGATATGTAGAGAACGATAAATACAGAAATAAATATATAGAGGGAGAGAGAGAGAGAGAGAGAGAGAGAGAGAGAGAGAGAGAGAGACATATATATATATATATATAAAGAGAGAGAGAGAGAGAGAGAGAGAGAGAGAGAGAGAGAGAGAGAGAGAGAGAGAGAGAGAGAGAGAGAGAGAGAGAGAGAGAGAGAGAGAGAGAGAGAGAGAGAGAGAGAGAGAGAGAGAGAGAGAGAAAGAGAGAGATAGACAGAGAGAGAGAGAGAGAGAGAGAGAGAGAGAGAACGCACAAAAAGAAGGAGAAACAAAGAGAAAGAGAAAGGAAGAAAGAGAGCGAGAGAGAGAGAGAGAGAGAACAAAACAAAGAGAGAAAGAGAGAAAGAGAGAGAGAGAGAGAGGGAGAGAAAGAGAGAGAGAGAGAGAGAGAGAAAACAAAAAGAAAGAGAAGAGAGAGAGAGAGAGAGAGAGAGAGAGAGAATCCGGCAATTCGCATCCAAGAGCGCTAGCGACTGGGCGCAAGCAGCAGAGCGGAATGCACCTGCGGCCGAATCATGCGAGCAGGTTCCTCCAAGCAAAAAAGTAGCAGGGGCGCGTCCAGCGCGCTGGGCGGAGCGCGCGCACTGGAGGTGCCGTGTGTTTCCTTGCGGAGGCCGCGCAACATATCAAGTCCTTCGCTCGCGGTCTAGCGCGCGCAAAAGATTCCGTCGGGCCCTGGGGCGGCGGCGCGACGACCTCAGAGCAGCTCGCAGACATCCGCGCGCCCCACGAACCATTGGAAATGATGCCCAGATCCCGGGCCCGTGGGCATAAACCAAGGACTTCGCCCCAGAGAGTTCGATCAGTAGGAACGGCGCGAGACAAATCTCCCCAATGATCGGCTAGAACCCGCCCAGACTACCCCAATCGCTGAAATGGGAAACCATCATGATCTCAAACACTTTGGAGGTGAACGCGACGACGGGGCTGCGACCGCTTTTCGCGTGTGCGACGCACTCGTTTCACGCGGCTCTGGGCCCGGGCTTCTTCCCCCCAGATCAGCCGAGGCGCGCGCCTCCAGCCCCGCTTGCTACCCCTGAAACACTGAATCTTGAAGCCCGGTCGCGCGCTCGCAAAGCGCCGACAAGTCCCCTCAACGTCGCAAATCTGCACGAGGATTGCACGCGCGCGAACAAGTGGGATGCGCGCGCATGAAATGTACCGCGCCGAAAACCGCCTGGAGGGTGCATGTTCCGATCGCATTTCTGCGCGCGCACGCGAGTGCCGATGCTCGACGGGGGCGCGAGCAGACTGAACTTGTCCCTGAACAGCACGCTTAGCTACAGCGCGCCGCTCATATGGGCTCCGTTCCTCACGAAGGCCGCCGAGCAGGCGCTCTCGCGCCGCGCGCCGATGCGCAGGCGAGCGCGCAACGTGCGCGCCAATGGCAGGCGCGCCCCCCGCGGCACGCATCGCTGAAAAGGCAGCGACAAGAGGCCAACGATCAGACGGGGTGCGCCTCCGAAGCCGCCCCCGCTCTTTTGCCGGCACGGTTACCCTGAAAGAGCACTAGGAAATCTGAATACAGAAGGTGTCATCTCGACGATTGGGCATCCCGTGAGATGCCCCAGCCTTGCCTGGTAGGCTCGCCCGGTGCAGACCCGTGCCAGATGCCGGCAGCTGGTTAGAAAAGTCGCGGCGCAGGCGATCGTCATTCCGCCGCGCGTGTCCGTCATCCCCCCGCGCCCCCGTTCTCCTCGATGGCAAAGCTCACTTCGCCTCCTACCAGATTGGGCGAGGTTGTTGCAGGCGAGAGCGCAGCGAGAATAGCAATCAATATGTTGCGATGCAAAGGCGCGCCTTTACTAGCGCTCGGCACGCGGCAGCACGCTGCGCGGCGTGCCGAGAGGGCCCATGCAGCGAGCGAAAAGAATGCGAACCGGGAGCGGTGGGATGGCGCGAAATAGAGCGACAGAAAAAGGCAACCCGAGCACTGGGGATAATCAGGGCGCCGCCAGTGTCAGCCTCCGCGCGCGTGGACATGCCCATGCTGCTGCCGCGAAGCTGGCACTCGACTACCCTTGCATTCTCATCGTGGCCGCGTGTTTCTTGGGCGCGTACAGTGCCATGACATGTAGCAAAGCTCAAGCTGGGCGCACCGACTAGAAGCCCTCCTGCCACCACCTGCCACAGCCGCGAACAGACCCCGGGCGCCCCTTCAACATGGGATGCCGCAGAGATTGGTGAGAACGGGGTTGGATTCAGCCGAAATCGACGATCAGGAAGAAGAATCCAAAGACGCAGGGGACGAGGAGGAAGAGTGAAGGGACGACGGATTGCTAGAGGTATACCTACTACAACTGCAAGGGTTCGCTGAATTACAAGCATTGCGTTTGCTACCAGAGTCGCACTGGGCCACTTCAAAAGGGACGGCGGGCAGCACCTGTCGTCGCCTGGATGGTAGCGTTGGCATACTGATCTGAACTGAACTCAGCAAGCGCACTACCCGCGGTCCACGTGGAGGTCGCCATTGACGCCACCGGGCGCGAGGTGGGCAACGCGAAACGCATTCTCAGCACACCGTAAGACGCAGATGCCACATCCGAGGCCATTGGGGCCTACCTGGAAGCCAATGTTGAGGAGGATGGTTTTAATGCCGTTGCTCATATTACCCATCGCCAAGAAAAGCTGCCTGCTGCGCGCGTCCGGATCACGCCGTACCGTGAGAGAGAAGGGTGCGCCAACGCGAAAATCACGGGAAAGTCACGTTCTGGTCGTATTTGGTGATGAAGATACTGCGCGCGTGGGCGTCCGTGAACTCTACGATGGCCTTGCGATGCATGCCGGATGTTTTGATGACGCACTTGCCATGCTATCCTTGGGGGTGGGCCTGTCGTCGAACTTATCTTGCAGCACGCCGCCGTGCACAAACTATCATCGGCCACGGGAAGCCTAGCAGGACGAGCCTGCACGCGCCCTCATGGCGCGTGCTGCGCGGAGCGAAGGTACCCATGCCGAGGCCGAACCAGTAGCCGTCGAGCGTGAAGAGCCTGGGTTGCGTGCGCGACGCCGCTGGGTGGTGCCTCTGGAACTGCACGGTCACGAGAGGCGAGCTCCGCGGGCGACTGCTGGATGGTAGCAACCGCACTTTCAAGCCGAAGAAGCTCAGAAGCACGCTGGCAGACACCTTCTGCCCCACGCATCGTCAAGTCCGCGTCCTCCTACACGTTCGAGATCTGCGCCTCAATAATGTCCACGCGAGCTGCAGCACCGTTCACGTCATCGCGAAGTGCCATGCTGTTGCGATTGGCGTCCTGAGTCAACGTCGCCATGAGATTGTCGACACTCTGAAACGACAGCACAAGTCCGAGCGCCTAGGCCGGGGCAGCCTCCACGGACGCCATGGCAACAACATGTAGCTTTGGTGTGGACCAACAACTAACTATCCAGCCACAAAAACTAGGGAGGCACTGTGCCTATCAAAACAGCTGGAGCAATGCCCCTGGCTGCGCGCAAGCTCGAAGCGCCAGGCAGCACGCTTCAAAACTTGAGCCAATGGCTTGAGCCAACATGGCCACTGATGATGATGAGGATGATGATGATGGTGATGAGGGGGCTTATGATGATGATGATGACGATTATGATGATGATGAGGATGATGCTGCTGATGATTATGATGGTGATGAGCGTGGTTGATATGCCAATGCTGTTGCTGATGATGACGATGACAGTGATGATGACGATGATGATGATGCTGATGATTATGATGATGGTGATGATGTTGTTGATGATGATGATTTTGATGATGATGCTGATGATGCTGATGATGATGATGATGATGATGATGATGATGATGAGGTACTTGTATGCGCCGCCCCTCCAATGTCGGTCATCATCGAACTTCCGAGTCGTTCCCGGTTAGACCACTTTTGCCCTGGCCCCGGCATTGGAGGGGTGTCTATCGACATTGAAGGGCGCGCCGACATCGCAGGGGCGTGGTCGCCATTTTTGATGTTAATGTTGACGAGGGTAGTAGGTGGGCTTCTGTACGTTTTCTGACGGACCACCCCCTCCTCCCCGAACGTTAGGTCGGGCATGCCCCCCTACAGGCGGATTTTGGGCGAACGCAAATAATCAACAAATACCCTTAAAATGGGTAGAAATAATCAACTAATCGTCCCCAGGCAAAGTTTTGACGATTCTTGAATATTCCTCCTGTAGATGGACAGGCCCGATTTAACCCTGACGCCTCACTGCATGCATCGCCCATCTCTCCCGAGGATCCCTGGGGGGCCCGACATCTCCCTGGGACCCTCCAAGGAGCATCCCATGCTTCCAGCACGGCTCGGGACTGCCACCACGGCCGCCAAGATGGCCCAACAGTGCCTCAAGAGGTGCTGGCGTTTGACAATGTTGCATTGATGGGGCATCTCGACGGAGCACAGTCCCAGGCCCCACGAGAGCCCCTTAGGAATAGAAGAGAGAGGTGCCACGCCTTGCGGCCTTCGGTGCTCGAAGCGTCGCCGCACGGAGTACTACGCTGGCACGTTGGCGGGACTTCCCGCACACAGATGGACAAAAAGGATGGCGATGAGACGGCGATCGCTCGCTGTGTGTTTGCTGTGCCTGTGGATCATGGTTTCTCATGCTGCCTCGGGGCACAGCCCCGCTCGGGCCCTGCTCAGACACTGCATCCGTGAACACGCTGGCTCAGTGCTCGGTGAGCGCAGCTTCGCCGTCTCAAGGCGCAGAGCTGCCCGTCTTACAAGCCAGGTTTGAAGAATCTGCACCTCGAGCGCCCTGAAGTGGTACCACTCGAGATGCGCATGCGATTGGCGTGTATCTTCAATCCCGAAGTGGAGGCCCAAAGAAGCAATGTGTTGGGTGGGGTCAGGGCGGGAATTGGGGCCCCTTTCCACCCCTGCCGTGGCCCCCGAGCCGACACCGTGTGAGGTGTTGGCCTGGTGGAGGCCGAGCTCCCTGCGTTGCAGGACCTTGGGGAGCGCCTCTGCGCGAAAAAGCGCAGAGGAGGCCACGGCCGACTGCAGCAGCGCCTCCGACTCGGAATCGGACGGGGTTTGGCACGCCCCAAACCTGGCGTCAAGCCGCTGTCTTACCTACCGACCTGCCTCCTGTCGCGCTCCAGGAGCAGGTGGGGGAGGATGACGATCGGAAACGGACGGGGTTTGGCACGCCCCAAACCTGGCGTCAAGCCGCTGTCTTACCTACCGACCTACCTCCTGTCGCGCTCCAGGAGTAGGAGGGGGGAGGATGACGAGGAGGATCCGGATGGCCATGGGGAGGAAAAGGTGATAAGGATGGAGACGCGAACGGGAAGAACGATGAGCAAGTCTAGACGTGATCGGAGAAGGGATGATCAGGATGGGGTGAGGGGGGGTAAGAGAATGGGCAGGAAGCCCAGGCGTGATCGGAGGAATGATTCGGGAGGTGAGGAACACGAGGATTGGGCACGAGGAGAACGTTGTGGACTCCTGGGGATGAGGTTGAACATGATATGGGTTCCAAGGAGGAGAAATGGGAAGAGAAAGAGGGGCATGAAGTCACAATGTCATAGCACGGAAGACGAAGAGGACGAAGAGGATGAGAATGAGGAGCATTGGGGGAATGATGCTGACTGGCGAGGAGAACAACTGGACGCGTCGTCCTCTGTCCTCACTGAAGGCAGCTGGGCGTGCTGTCCTCCGTCCTCACTCCGCCTCTGCATCCTCCTCCTCGTTCTCATCACACACCAACAACGCCACCACCATCAACAACGCTGTTACGACAAGTTCACGCCGCGATATATTCGACGTGTTTTTTTTGGTATCGCGTGGACCGTTCAACCTAGAAAGATCGCGGCTTTGCTCCTGCGCAGATCGCTCGTTGCAAGCTGATTACACGCCACTGGCGGCGTTCAATGTTGAACGCCCGCCGCGCTGCGGTCGCCGCCGCATCATAACGGCGCAAACCTACCGTACGTAAAATCATATTTCTCCAGCGCACCCTCCTCTGTCGTGAAATCATGCGGTATCCTGAACTAGTTATTGGAAAATCAAACAGCGCCTCGCGTGCAGACACGCCTGTCCCACCTTGAAACGACTAGGTAGCATCGGCGGCTCAGCGGCATATCTTACAGGACAGTGGGATTTCTGCAAGCAGGAAGGGGAAGCAATCAACCAATTGCATACTAATGGTAGCTGTGTAAGGAGCGGTGTGAAGCTGCTCAAGCAATAAAACGCTTCGGGCTCTGATCGCGAATTCGCTACCTCCTTCTGGATGTTCTCAGCGTGTGAGACAAATGCCCCTCCCCCTCCACGCACACACACACACCAACGCCGGGAGCCCGGCGAAGGGGTCTGGTCAACAAGGGGAGGGGCTGATGGGAGCATCCGTGCCAGAAGTGCCCCAAGTCTTTGCAGGACGGTCCCATATAGTGCCCGATGGCCTCAAGAGACCTTCAGAAGGGCCAAGATGGTCAAGAGGGCCTCCAGTCGGCCAAAGAGGCCTCCAAGACGGTCCCAATGTGAGCCCGTGAGAGCCCAAGAAAGGTCCACGACGCACCAGAGGAGCCAGCGGAGGGCCTCAACACGGCCGTAGCAGGTCCCGAGACAGCCCAGAAGAGCACCCAGACGGCCCCAAGATGACTCGCCCCTATATGCTCCGCAGGTAGAACAGAGAGCCACAAGATGGCCCCGGAGGGGCCCAAGGGCGGCCCGAAGGGTCCCCCCCCGTTCGGCCCCCAGAGACGCCCAGGACGGCCCAAAATGGCTTCCGAGATGGCACAGGAAGTGTCCACGACGAGTCTCATGCCTTTGAAATCCGACCGAAGGCATACATTGCGGGCGCGGCCGGAAGAAACCCTCGCAAGAAACCTAACCCTGAGAACCCGCGCGAGAGGTGCACCTCAGGGGAAACCCAGAGCACCCTGAACGCAGCTGCGGAAAGTCAACGCGCAGCGCGCGGAGCGAAGAAAGCCAGGGTACCCTGACGAAAAGCACATGTTTTCTTGATGCGCGCCCCCTCTGCACAATCCCCACAAGAGGCCCCCATGGCACCCCCCACGGACCCCCCCGTGTATCCATCGGAAACCCCAATGAAAAAACGGGCCCCACGTCTGCGCCACATGCGCCAACCTAGGCTGGAGAAGCAGATGTGCCGCGGGCCCCAATGGACCAATTAGGGGGCCACATGCGAACCCTAATTACCCTCACCGCCCACGATTTCTGAGGGGGAGGGTGGGGTTCACGTCGTTCGGGAACTCCCGAGCGAAGTGAACCCCACCCTTCCCCTCAGAAATCGTGGGGGGTAGGGGTAGGGTTCACATTTGACCCCCTACCGTCTCCAGTGCGCCAATGGAAATAATCCCCCGGAACCTCGAGGCCTTTTCCATTGGCCCCATGGAGAAGAAGCCCCGGAGGGGGGGGGGGGGGGCGTCTGGGGCACTGCGTGCGTCGTTGGAGTACTCCAACTCGCTCCAGAAAACGCTGCGGGCTTACAGTCAACCCGTATACGTAGTAAGGATGTGCGGTAAGGATGCCTTGGCCGTGGAGGGCCATGTCGACACTTTTCGAGCGGTGCGCGGCCAGCGAAAGCAGCCAAGGACGGGCCGAAGGGGAAGGATGGACATGTGCCTTGGGAATTTGCTCAGCTTTACTACGCGGGTTGGCTGTATTAAGACGGCCCACGAAAGGTCCCAAGAAATCCCAATTGGCCAGTGGGAGCACCAGATGGCCTCAAGACGACCCCAAGAGCCTCCAACGACAGCCCAGAGAGCCACAAGATAGCCCAAAAGGGCCCCAAGGCAGCCCACGAGGCCCACCAAGCCGTCCCCCAGACGGCCCCGTAGAAACCCCGCAGACGGACCGGGAGCGGACGGACGGCGTGTCTGGCCGCGTCCCCCCTGCGAAGCGGTGTACATCAAAACTGCCATGGGGCTGGCAGCGGTGGTGGTTTCATAGGGGAACAACAAGTGACATAAAAATAAAAGCTCGGAGGTCCGCGCGGATTTCTCGGATCGGCGCTGGGGCTCCCCGGCGGCGCCTCAGGCGCCGCCCCTGGCGCGCTCCGCGCGCCAGGAAGGGGGGTCCAGCGCGGATCCGAGAAATCCGCGCGGACCTCCGAGTTGCTGTGTCTATGTGACTTGTTGCCCCCCTATTCCAACGCGCGGGGATCTGGAAGATGGATGCTGCTCTCGGCCGGCAAGCGAGGCGCCATGGAGACGCCGCCCGGGGAAGCGGGGCCCCGCACGTCCCCGCCGCGGGGCCAGCTCCTCGCCCGGCGGCGCCGCGCCCACGAGCCTCTTGCCGAGCGCTCCGCGGCGGAGCGCCCTGCCGTGCACGGCCCGCCCTGGCCGCCCGCGCGCGCCCGCCGCTCAGGCCGGCCGCCGCCTGCAGCACACGTCGAAGATGCCGCCGCCGCCGCCGCCGTGAGCCTTCTTGCCGCTGGCCGGCCTCTTGCCGCTGGAGGGCGCGGCCGCCTGCTCCTCCTTCTTTCTCTGCCTGGACGCCGCGTTCTTGTCCGCCTTGGACTTGGCGGGCCCCTTCTGGCCCGCCGCGCCCCTCCTCTCCTGCTCGGCTCTTCGGGCCGCCGCCTCCTCCTCCTCCTTCGCCTTTCTCAGCGCCTCCACCTTCTCCTGCAGGGCCCTCTCCGCCGCGGCGGCCTCTGCGGCGATGCGCTCCGCCGCCTCCCGCTCCTTGGCGGCCTTCTGCTCCGCCGCCTCCCTCTCCTCCGCCTGCCGCCTGGCCGCCCTCTCGGCCTCCTGCGCCGCCCTCTTCGCCGCGGCCTCCTCCTGCTCCACCTTCAGCGCCGCCGCGGCGGCCTCCCTGGCGACCTTCCTCTCGGCGGCCTCCTTTGCCTCCTGCTCCTTTCGCGCGGCGTCCTCCTTCTCCTTGGCGGCCCTGCGCTCCTTGGCGGCCTTCTCGTCCCTGGCCTTCTTCTCGGCGGCCGCCGCCCTCTCGGCCGCCCTGGCAGCCTCCGCCTTCGCCTCGGCGGCCCTCCTCTCCTCCGTGGCCCTCTCCTCTGCGGCCCTCCGCTCCCTTTCCCTCTCCTCCTCCTTCGCCTTCCTCTCCGCCACCCTCTTCTCCTCCTGGACCCGCTTCTCCTCGGCCGCCGCGGCAGCGGCCGCCTTCTGCTCCGCTGCCGCCCTCGCCGCCTCTGCCCGCCTCTCCTCGGCGGCCCTCTCCTTGGCCTCCTTGACCTCGGCGGCGGCCGCGGCCCGCTTCGCGGCTTCCTCCGCCTTGCGCGCCGTTTCCGCCTCGGCTGCAGCTATGCGCTCGGCCTCCTTGGCCGCCTTGGTTTCGGCATCCTCCTCCTCCTCCTCCTCCTCCTCGACCTCCTCTTCGCCATCCTGATCGTCCTCGTCCTCTGCCGCGTCATCCTCGGCCTCCGCCTCCTCTGCCGCACCGTCCTCCCTGCCTTCCTCCTTGCCCTCTTCGACCAAAGTCACCTTGTACACCTCCTCCTCGCCCATGCCGGCCATCATGGCGAACGGGTCGTCTTCCACGTCTCCCGCGGCCTCCTCCTCCTCTCCGGCAACTTCTTCCTTCTCCTCGACCAAAGTCACCTTGTACACCTCCTCCTCGCCCATGCCTGCCATCATGGCGAACGGGTCGTCTTCCACGTCTCCCGCGGCCTCCTCCTCCTCCTCCTCCTCGCCCTCCTCTGCGGCAACTTCTTCCTTCTCCTCGACCAAAGTCACCTTGTACACCTCCTCCTCACCCATGCCTGCCATCATGGCGAACGGGTCGTCTTCCACGTCTCCCGCGGCCTCCTCCTCCTCCTCATCTCCGGCAGCGTCTTCCTTCTCCTCGACCAAAGTCACCTTGTACACCTCCTCCTCGCCCATGCCTGCCATCATGGCGAACGGGTCGTCTTCCACGTCTCCCGCGGCCTCCTCCTCCTCCTCCTCTCCGGCAACTTCTTCCTTCTCCTCGACCAAAGTCACCTTGTACACCTCCTCCTCGCCCATGCCGGCCATCATGGCGAACGGGTCGTCTTCCACGTCTCCCGCGGCCTCCTCCTCCTCTGCGGCAACTTCTTCCTTCTCCTCGACCAAAGTCACCTTATCCGTCACCGTGCCCTCGGCACGTTGGGGCGTGCTCGAATTATTCTAGTTATCCAGAGGCGGCACCCCCCATGGCAAGGAGCTTAAGAATTCGCCCCATGACCCAAAGACGGATAAGACTGCCCAGGAGGGGCTCCAGAACGGCCTCGAGGCCCGTCGAGACGGTCTTAATGAAATCACACAAAGCTCCTAAGGAGGCCCTGAGAGTCCCAAAAGGCCCCCAAGAAGGCCTTCAGGGCCCCCAGGAGGCCCCCGATAGCCCCGAGAGACCCCGAAGGGGCCCAACATTCGCCAGCCCAACAGGCCACAGTCACGTTAGATCCCTCACGAGGGTAACTCAGAAGAGGAGGAGTTGACTGTTTATAGTCCCCGCGCGCTAGGCGGCCATGGTCACAAGAGTTGGCGAAGCGCGGGCGAAAGCTCAAGAACGCGGACCAAAGCGTGTCAGGCCCCATGTCGGACCAGAGATGGTCCCAGGATGGTGCCAGTGTGGCCACAAGATTGCCCAATATGGTCCAAGACCGTCCAATGGACTGCACCCAAACTGTCGAATAGCCTCCTCGGAGGCTCCCAAGAGGGCAGACGTTTATAGACGTAACGCCTGGTGTCAGATGGTGTTGGCATTCCTGCCTCCTCCTCGGCCCCCAGTGTGGCCCCGGGAGAACTCCAATATACAGGGCAATGTTTAACTACACGGGATGGTTTAACATATAGGATTTTTAATACATGATTAATATATGAATAAATCTATGCATGCACTGCTCGCTGTTTTACTACTAAATCCCTGCATCTGTAATACATGATCCGCACGCGGAGCATGTATTGAAGACGGCACTGTAGCCCTGAGAGGGCCCTGAAAGGGCCAGTGGGAGGCAAGTCGGAATGCGGCCCCAAGCTGGCCCAAAGAATCTTGGCCCAAGATAGTTCACTACAAATTCTAAGAACCCTCCAACCCCTGGGATGCCCCAGAGAGCCCCCTGATGGCGTCCAGAGGCCCCCAGAAGTCCACCAAGATGACAGATTCTGAAACATTAGCCTGGCGAGAGGCCCAACCATACCCATGCAGTTGTGAGTAACGCAGTGGTGAGCATCGTCTTCGGTGGAGCGCCCTGTGTGGCCACGAAACGTGTGAGGGTGTGTCGAAATGGGTGCCAGGGATGCATGCGAACGGTGCCACTGGGGCCATCGGTGGAGCACCCTATGGGGCCACGAAACGTGTGAGGGGTGTGCCGAGATGGGCAGGGACGCGCGCGAACGGTGCCACTGGGGCCTTCGGTGGAGCACCCTATGGGACCACGAAGCGAATGACACGTGCGCCGAAACGAGGGTGCAACTGCATGCGGACCCTGCCACTGGGGCCTTCGGTGGAGCACCCCTTGGGGACTCGAAACGAGTGAGGGTTGCGCCGAAATGGGGGTAGAACTGCATGCGGACCCTGCCACTGGGGCCTTCGGTGAAGCATTCTATGGGGCCGCGTAACGAGTGAGGGGTGCGCCGAAATGGAGGTAGGTGGAACTGCATGCCCCTGCCACTGGGGCCTTCTGTGGAGCGCCCCATGGGGCCACGAAACGTGTGAGGGGTACGCTGAAATGGGTGTGGAACTGCATGCGGACCCTGCCACAAGGGCCTTCGGTGGATCACCCTATGGGCCAGGAAACGTGTGAGGGGTGCGCCGAAATGAGGGTGGAACTGCATGCGGACCCTGCCACTGGGGCCTTCGGTGGAGCACCCTACGGGGGCAACGAAACGTGTGAGGGATGCGCCGAAATGGGGTGGAACTGCATGCAGACCCTGCCACTGGGGGCCTTCGGTGGAGCGCTGTATGGGGCCACGAAACGTGTGACATGTGCGCCGAAATTGGGGTGGAACTACATGCGGACCCTGTCACTGGAGCTTTCGGTGGAGCACCCCTTGGGGACCCGAAACGAGTGAGGGTTGCGTCGAAATGGGGGCGGAACTGCATGCGGACCCTGCCACTGGGACCTTGGGTGCAACACCCTATGGGGCCACGAAACGTGTGAGGGGTGCGCCGGAATGGGGTTGAAACTGCATGCGGACCCCGCCACTGGGGCCTTCAGTGGAGCACACCATGGGGCCACAAAACGTGTGAGAGGTGCGCCGAAATGGGGTGGAACTGCATGCGGACCCTGCCACTGGGGCCTTCGGTGGAGCACACAATTGGGCCACGAAACATGACATGGATGCGCCGACATGGAGGTGGAACTGCATGCGCCCATATGAGGACGATAAGGACATCTGGAGGGCAGAGGCAAGGGGTGGGAGGAGGAGGAAGGAGTGAGTGACGCGCGGGGCGGTCTCTTCAAAACGAGGACCCAACACCACAGGTTGGGACAGAAGGCGTTAACATGCATGCTGTGCCGTCCTGCCTCTGCGGGCTCCAATCTGCCTCTCGTGCTCCAGTACTCCCCAAGGAGGGCCGCATGAGGTTTCCAAGAGAGCCCCACGAGGGCCCACGGACAAGAACAGCCCCACCAAGAGCCCCCCAAGAGCATGGATCAAAGCGTGGCAGGCCCAACGCGGGCCCAGAGATGACTCCCGAGTGCTGCCAAGACTGCTGCGGGGCGGTGGGCGATACCGCGGAGGTTCCTTCCCCACCACGCCGCAGCGTGCTGGGTTCGGCCGGAACCCCACGCCCTTCCCGACGCCCCTCCCGACGCCCACAACGATCCCGACGACCACGACGTCCTTCCCGACGCCCACAACGACCCCGACGCCCTTCCCGATGCCCACAACGATCCCGACGCCCTTCCCGACGCCCACAACGGTTCCTGACGCCCATGACGACCGCTTCCCGTCGCCGCCGTAGGGTCCGTAGTTTCGTCGCGGGCGGCCCTTCCCTCCCGGCCCCTGGCCCGGCCCTTTTGCCGCCCTCCTCCTCCTCCTCCTCCTCGTCCTCTTCCTCCTCCCTCCCCTCCCTGCTTGCTGTCCCGTCTCCGCCCCTGCCCGCCTGCCTGCCTGCCTCGTCCCGCCAGCATTGAGTCGGGCCTGTCCCCCTACAGGGGGATTCTCGACGAAAAAGAAAAAATAATCCAAACATGCCCCAAAAAGATCCAAAAATGCTACAAAAATAGTCCCCAGACTATTTTTGGATTATTTTTGGACTACTTTTGGGGTATTTTTTATTTTTCGTCGACAATCCCCCTGTAGGGACACAGGCCCGACTTAACGCCAGCCCGGGCCTCCCGCCTGCGCGTTCGTCTTCGTTTGCTCGTCCCTCCTTTCCTGCCTCTCTCGGCGGTGGACAAACCTCACTTTCGTAAACCTCCCCTCAGTGAAAGCGGCCCGGGACCGAAACCAACGGACCTGGACCCGCAAAAATGACAGCCGCGACGCCCTCTCGCGAACCGAAAACGGGCAATTCCTGACTCGACGTGTCAGGGCTAGGGGGAAAACAAACCTACCTCGCTTTTGACCACCCTCGCTTCCAAGAGATACCAAACGATGCCAAACTACGGCCTGTACTGGTCAGGCCGCTTGACGAGGAGGCGCGTGGTATGACTTGGTTTTGCCTGGAAGCGAAAGCGGGGTAGGTAATTCACGCTCTGACAGGAGGTCTATCCACCTCCGACTCTCTCTGCGTTCCCTCCGCGCCGCCGGCGCAGGGCCAGCGCCCCGGAGGCTCGCCGCAGGACCTGCCACGCAGGACCGGCGCCGCGCCCTCGGGACAGTCCAAGCGAGCCCCTCGAGGGCCCCAAACATGTCAACTGAGCTGTTTGAATGATTTGCGTTGGCTGTCTCGCCTGTTCCCACCCGACGGGCACTTATGCTTTCTGGAGGCGTATAAAACAGTGGACTCGCACAGAGTTTTCCTTGGGAGCCTCAATTCGGCACCCCTCACGCACTAAGTGCTTCGTGCTCTCCAGAGGCGCCAAGCTGGCACCTCAAGACGGCCCAAAGGAACATCATCTCGGCGCACCCATCACGCATGTTGTGACCCAGGGGCCCCCCGAAGGTCCTCAGCAGACCCTTAACACGGCTTAGGAGAACGTCAGTTCAACACATCTTGTCGGCGCGCACAAGGGGGTGGAGGCAGGGGGGAAGGCTTCTTAGAAGGAGGTTGCTTCTCAGAAGGCGCCGGCCTTACATCTACAGAAAAGGCCCGCGCCCTTTAAGAAGCAGGGGTGCTTCTAAGAAACCCTCCCCCCTCCCTCCTTGCCCCAACCCCGTCTGAGCGTGGCTGAACATCCCTCGCGCACTTTGTACCACATTGACCCCAAAATATATCCAGGTAGCCTCTCGAGACAGCACACGGAGGCTTCCATCCGGCGCGCTTGTCGTACAATTCGTGCCCCATGGACCCCTGCGCGCTCGCATCTAGCTCAAAACATCGCCCGCTTCCCCAAATGACGCCAACTCCGCTCCGAAAGAACATTGCAACAATTAGCACCGACCCTCGTCGAAACCGCGCCCAACGAACACACGCTGATTGCCCAATATGCGTGCTCGTTTTACCTTGGGGGCCCGCCGTGACTCTCGCCTTACGGGCCCAACAATCACCTCATAAGCCGCCAGGAACCTCCCGAGAGGCAACGCAACGAGAATGCAACGTCAGAGCCACGACGCGCCACAGCGTCGTAACGCTGCCTCCCAGACGACACCACGGTGTGTCTACATAGTCTGTTCTGGAAGACTGATGGATGTCTGAGGCGGCGTTTGTCGAAGGCGGCTGGATACACCTCCTCTGCGCCCATGCCGCCCATCATGGCGAACGGGTCGTCTTCAACGTCTCCCGCGGCCTCCTCCTCCTCCTCCTCCTTCTCCGGGACCAGGGTAACCTTGTACACCTCCTCCTCGCCCATGCCTGCCATCATGGCGAACGGGTCGTCTTCCACGTCTCCAGCGGCCTCCTCTTCTTCATCCTTCTCCGGGACCAATGTGACCTTGTACACCTCCTCCTCGCCCATTCCGGCCATCATGGCGAACGGGTCGTCTTCCACGTTTCCCGCGGCCTCCTCCTCCGCTTCCTTCTCCTGGACAATTGTGACCTTGTAAACCTCCTCCTCACCCATTCCTGCCATCATGGCGAAAGGATCGTCTTCCACGTCCCCTTCGGCCTCCTCCTCCTGAGGCTGCAAGGCTGCTCCGTTCTTGGCCTCCTCGGCGCAATCCACTCCTGGTTCCATGTCCGGCTCTGCCGTGGCGCCCTCCGCCACGCACGTGACCTGGTAGACCTGCTCCGCGCCCATGCCGCCCATCATGGCGAACGGGTCGTCGACATCGCAGCCCAGCTCCTCCTCGGGCTCCGCCGCAATTGTTCCCTCGTCGGCGACCGCGGAACCCTTGCCCTTGTCGACGGTTGCGGCTGCCACCTCTTCTGCCTTGAGGCTCCCGGACTCGTCTTTCAATGTCTTGAGGCTCCCAGGTTTGGCGCCCGCGCGCAGCTCGTCGGCCCGGAAAAAGGTGACCTTATCCACCACCGCGCCTCGAAGCACGAACTGGAGTGTCCTCATGTCCCTGCGAGGTCCCTGCATTTTTGTCATTGGCCGAGGCCCCCAACTGCCAGATCTCCTGGGCGCTCTCGTTTCGGCTCGCGTGACCTCCTCGGAAGCAGGATGGTTCCCAGGTGGGCCTACAGGGCGTCAAAAAGCCCCCAGTACTGTCCAGTGGGACCAGAGTCGCCCAAAGATCGCTCCGAGACTCCCCAGATGGCCTCTAGACGGTATAAAAGGCCCCAAAAACTGCGAACGGAAGCTGGCAACCACAGAGTCAAACCTACTGTATGATCCGTAGGTAGAGGACGATAGGGAGAGATGAGAGAGCGTGATCCACCGCCGCTTTACTGTGGAAAATCCCAC
This sequence comes from Prorocentrum cordatum, assembly GCA_963575745.1. Lineage (NCBI taxonomy): Eukaryota > Dinophyceae > Prorocentrales > Prorocentraceae > Prorocentrum > Prorocentrum cordatum. Next base: position 58,762 of record CAUYUJ010021273.1, read on the forward strand.
CAGCCCTTTGGGCGTGAGTGGTTTAGCGAGCTTTCTCTGTCCTCAACCCCCCAACCCCCCTTCTTCCCCTTCGGGGAGGGGTTTACCCCTCCCCCTACCCCCTCCCCCTGGACCTGGAGAGGGGGCGCCGCGGGTGGTTGGAGGGGTCTTTTTCGACTCCTGGGAGGGCCAAAAAACGACGACCCTCACAAGGATTCTGGCCCCGGGGGGGGGAGGGAGTTTGGCGCCTCAGCTCGTCTTTGAAGCCAAAAACATTGATTTTACTATGGTTTTGGCCCCATTTTGGCCTTCTGAGGGGGCCGCGCTCATCTTCCCTCATAGCAAAATCATTGATTTTACGAAGGTTTTGGGCTCATTTTGTCCTTCTCAGGGGGCAGCGCTCATCTGCGCTTCTGAGGAGGTCGCAAGAGGCCCCAAGATGGCCCCAAGAGGCCCCCAGGAGGCTCCCAAGAGGCCTCCAAGAGGCCCCCAAGAGGCCCCCAAGAGGCCCCAAGAGGTCCCCAAGAGGCCTCCAAGAGGCGCCCAAGAGGCCCCAAGAGGCTCCAAGAGGCCCCCAAGAGGCCCCCAAGAGGCCCCCAAGAGGCCCCCAAGAGGCCCCAAGAAGCTCCAAGAGGCCCCCAAGAGGCCCCACGAGGAGCCCGAACGACTCACACCAGGACGAGAGACCCCAACGACTCACACCACGAGGAGCCCGAACGACTCACACCACAAGGAAGGGCCCGAACGACTCACACCAGGACGAGGCGCCCGAACGACTCACACCACGAGGAGCCCGAACGACTCACACCACGACGCGGGCCCCGAACGACTCACACCACGAGGAGCCCGAACGAGTCACACCAGGAGGAGGGGCCCGAACGACTCACACCAGGATGAGGGGCCCGAACAACTCACACCACGAGAAGCCCGAACGACTCACACCAGGACGAAGAGCCCGAACGACTCACACCACGAAGAGCCCGAACGACTCACACCAGGAAGAAGGGCCCGAACGACTCACACCAGGACGAGAAACCCCAAACGACTCAAATCACGAGGAGCGCTTTCTCTCCCTCCTCCTCCGCCTCGTCCTTCTCCCGCTCCCCCCACAAGGAGGATGTACAAGGAGGCGGGAGGAACAAGGAACAGGGGAGATATGCGGGGCCAAGCGGACACACACCTGAAAAACACGACTGTCGCCATGCTTCGCAAGAGTTGCTGCTGTGAGATGGGCTGGTGGGGATACGCGAAGCGTAAAGAATTGCCGCCCTTTTCCTCCAGAACCCAGGGTTCCCCCCCTCCCCCCCCCTCCGAAAATCCCCCCCCCCTGCTGGAACTCCCCCCCCCCCTCCCCGCCCTTCCCCCGGCAAAAACCCCCGCCCTCCCTAACCATCCCCCCCCCCCCCTCTGGAAACCGGGGGCGGTCACTACCGGTTCGAAGCCCCCCCCCCCCTCCCTCGAAAACCGGAGGTTCTACCGCTGCTGGCGGAAAACCGAGGGGGGGTCACTACCGGTTCGAACCCCTCCCCCCCCCCCCCCCTCCGGAAAACCGAGGGGGGTCACTACCGGTTCGACCCCCCCCCCTCGAAAACCGGAGGGGGGGGGTCACTGCCGGTTCGAGCCCTCCCCCTCCCCACCCCACCCTCTCACCGCCAGCAAACGACAGCAAACGACTCCCGGTCCCTACCACCGTCCTCACCACATCCCCCACTGTTGTTCCCAACACCACTGTCCTCACCACCATTGTCCCCACTGGTTCCACCACCGCCCCTACTGTCCCCACCAGTGCCACCACCACTGTCGCACTGTCCCCAATGTCCCCACCTGCTCCCACCACGGTTCCACTCTATAAAATTTCTCCACGGCCCCAACCACTGCCCGACTATCCCCACTGTCCCCACTGTCCCACTGACTCCTCCGCTGTCCCACTGAGCTGTCCCACTGTTCCCACCACTGTCCCCACTGTCCCCACCACTGTCCCCACTGTACCTCTGTCCCATTGTCCCACCGCCGTCCTCGCCACCGCCTTCACCACTGTCCCCACCACCACTGTACCCTCCACTGTCCTACTGTTTCCACCACATTCCCACTCTCCCCACACCACTGTCCCCACCACCACCGTACCCTCCACTGTCCCACTGTCCCCACTGCTCCCGCCATTGTCCTTACCATTGTCCCCACCACTACCGTCCCCACCACTGTCCCACTGTCCCCACCACTGTCCCGCTGTCCCCTCGCCGCTGTCCCCACCATCGCCGTCCCCACCAAGTGTCGGCACCGGTCCGCCCCCCCCCTCGGTTTTCGAGAGGCGGGGGGGGTTCGAACCGGCAGTGACCCCCCTCGGTTTTCGAGTTCGAGGGGGGGAGGGGGGGGGTTCGAACCGGCAGCAATCCCCCCCCCCTTTTCATTATGAACTCGGGGGGGGGGGGAGGGGTTCGAATCGGTAGTGACCCCCCCAGGTTTTCCGGAGGGGGGGGGAAGGGTTCGAACCGGTAGTGACCCCCCCTCCCGGTTTTCCGCCAGCAGCGGTAGAACACGCTCTTTCAAAGGAGGAGTCTCTTTTCTCCATTCGCCCGCGGAAGCAGGGGCGCGCAGGGTGATCAACACCTGAGCCGAAGGGATAGCAGGATGGATGGACAAAAAATGATACGAACGGACTTCACACGCGCACCCCGTCCCGAATCCCGCCCGCTCCGCGTGGACCAAATGCCCACAGGAGACAGAGGCGGGACTCGGAAACAGAGGTGCGAGGACCACTCAGCGCACCCATCCATCCCCTGCAGCCCCCAACCGAGTTCCGCCTCGGCTAGGCGGGTGGGGAAAAAACAACCACGTCGCACGGGGCATTTAAAATAATCTACCCGCCTGTAGCGGGCCCAGGGCACGCCCCCCAAAACGCTTCGGCATTCCTGGGCGACTCCCCGCCACCACAAGCGACGGGGTTGGGAGAGTAATAATAAAAAACAGAACATACAGTCCTGCGTCAAGTATAACGACGCAGGTGCCTCCACCCGCGCACAATGTATTGCGTGCAGGAATGCGCTCACAGCGCATATTCAATTCTAATACGATACGCATCAAAATGCGCGGGCGCATTGAAACCCCAATCCTGAATTCAGCCGTGCTGCGATCGAAGTTGCGATGGCAACTGCACGAACTACTAGCAAAAGAACCACTCATTCACTGGGCACTCCAATCCCTTAAATCAACTCAATCGAGATTGCATGCATGATCCAAGTTGCTACGACAGCTGATTACAATAGGGAAAGCTTAAACGTCGTTCGCGGTACATTATACCGGATTTAGCTTCAAGAAGATAACTCTACTGAAAGGAACCATTGGAACTTGACACGCGCCGTACTGCGTGCATCCGACAGCCCCCCCAAAAAAAAAAAAAAAAAAACGAGGTGCGCGAAACGATAATATTTGCGACGGGCGACCTGCCCAGGTGTGTTTAGGCCCATAAGGTCGACGATCTGATTACGTATTTGGTAGAGGGCGACCTGCCAGGGTGCTTGCACGCCCATAATGCCACAAAGTATGCGACGGAGTCCTATCATCTGAAAGTGCCCCCATAATGTCAAAACATGTGACGAAACCGAATCATCCGGAAGTCAATCCAAGCGTTGTATTTACGCATCCGATCAACGAACCCTGTTGGGATCGCAGTGCGCAAGATCCCAACTGAAATTACCCTGAGCCCTAGTGTACGGGTTGTGATACTATCAACCCTGATGTATTCGCAATCGTTCTCGTCAATGTAGATCCAGTCTCTCAAACGACATGACCAGTAGCGGCGCGCGTTGTCGCGGTAGTGCTCCAAGGGAACGCGCCACCGTGCCCCTGGGATCGTCCTGCGAGTGCCGCTCCGACAGCGCTTGCAGGCCAGGTGGCGCGGGCCTTGCGGCCGACGCGGCGGCGCCCTCGGCCTCCGCGCCGCCGCCGCAGTCGGCGCAGCAGCTGCAGCGGCGCCGCCGGCCCAGCCAGCGTCGCCAGGAGCAAGGCCGCCGGATGACGCCACGCCCGAGGAGGAAGCAGCGCCCGTGGCCGGCCCATCGCGGCGCGGTGGCAGAGGCGCGAGAAGCGGGGCAAAACGGGGGTCGGTGACAGAATCAATCCCCTCGCCGAAGGCTTCACCCCCCTTCGCGGCGCGATATGTCGCTCTGGTTTGCGCCAGGGCCACGCGAACCTGACCCGCCCCCCACCCGGTCGGAGCGGAGACGGTCACGAGCCCCCGGCGAAGCGCTCAGCGCGACTCATCGCGCCAGGCGCAGCGACCTCACGCCCAGCACAACTTTCAACATTTGGGCGCGTAGCCAGTTTCATGCCCATTGTCAAAAAGAGCTTGTTGGTAATTTCGCGCTCGCGTGTCACCTGCTACCAGAAGACAGGGCACCCCCAGAAGCGAAAGAAAAGGTTCTAGTATGGTTGACATAAAATACCCTCAACACCCTCAGCATCGACCTGGGAACCGGCCAAGCGGCATTAGCGAGCCGTTGGTTGTCCCGCGGTAAGCCACTTTTGACGCCTGCTCTCTGCCTTCGAGGCGAGCTTCGGATCCTTTGCAGTGTCGGATCTCTGACATGTGAATATCGGAATCTCTGACATGTGAATATGATGCTGACGCCTGCGCGCATTATCTGCAACGGTCTCATTCAGATGATCGCGGATCCAGCAGCTGACGCTCGCAATGAATGCGCCTCATCCTCGCATGCCTCGCCAAAAGCAAAAACTTTCGCACGCACGTTGCAAGCGTGGTCGCTGTAATTGGCAGGGAGGTCACGGAAGCTCCTGTCGCAGCATCGCTTATCCATCTGAATATCGCGTGCGCTAATCTGGACGAGTGTTTCAATCCGCTCGCGGGCGTCTCCACCTGCGCTCATGGAACGTTCAAGATCGCGGAAAGCATAATCGGGGGTCTTGCGGGCGCTATCGGTAGCAAGACCAGCGCAAATATAGTCGCATCCCTTATAAGTCCTCTGATCGGAGAGATCACCGGTCGCGATGTCTCCGCGAGACTGATGTGCTGAGGCCGTGCCTGTGTGCTCGGCAATGATCCCCTTGGCCTGCTCTATGAGTGCCGCCGCATCGCATGAGCGGCCCTCTCGCCTTCCTTGGGCGAGCAACGACATATGTACATGTACGCCCTCCGCGGTCTTGCCTGCACGAACGTCCGCGTTGACACGCACTCCAGGGAAAGCTAACCGCGTACGTGTACATATGTTGCTGGCCTCTGATTCCTGGAGAAGATCACCAACGCCGGCACGGAGTACGTCGGCGACATGTTCCCGAGTGTGGGCGGCTGCAGAGGCGGACCTTCCTGGGCCAGGTCTGTCCCATGGGGGCGCGCGGGATCCCACGGGGCCAATCTGGTCAGATGGGCGCGGAGGGATATCAGCGTCAGCCATAGAAATGCGCGCGCCAGGTCGCTGATTAATGGGAATTCTGATTCCAAAAATCCATGGAGTTTCACGTCGGCCGCGATGGAATCATCCCACAACTTCCGCAAGGCAGTGAGACCCAGGTGGTTACGGTGTATTTGTGTGGGGCCAGTATTCACCAAGCGTTGCTGAGCGGCTGTAAAGAATGCCGCGTATGTGTTGGCTCCAACGGAAGAGGCTGCATTCGTCGTCATAAGTGCAATCAAAATGTCGCAACAAGGTGTGGATGAATCGCACGTGGCCGCACAAATCTGCAAAATAAATGGCCTATTAGTTGCGGTGATCGAATGCCATGGTGTAAAAATTCATCTCCGTGTTGAAGAGAAAACTGATCTCGATATGAGTTGTAAACGTATGCGCATCGCGTGGATGCGCGACGTCGAGTTGCTGAGTGATACCGCGTAGCAATATGTCGAGCAATGGCTTGGATATCCATGTGCAGATTCCTGGGTCGGTGGCTTCTTCGATCGGATCAGCAACTTCAAAGTACTTTGCCAACTTCTTAAGTGAATGGATCATCTCCATCGCGTCCGTGTTCTCATCTGCTTTGACGGCCTGGTCATCCTCGCGCTCGTCCCGTGCAGTAGCAGGGTTGTTTTGCGCGGGTGCTTCCACTGGCGCGTCAACGACTGCATCTGCGCCGGCATGGCCGAGATGGATGCCCACGTCGCATTGCGACCGGGCGAGTCATACATGTCTTCGGAAATCTCTCGATGGAGAGGGCATGCAAACTTAGCGCCCGACTGCTCATTCCCGCGGTCGTCGTGCCACATGTTGGCCGAGCGTGGCCCCTCTCCTCTGCCTGGCATCTGGACTGCGACGTAGTTGCCGCAGAGGGGTCAATCGAAAATGGGGCCGAACATATTCCCTTTTGCAGTGCGATGGCGCTCTTGACGTCTCCTGCTGGCCATGGGGCAGCGCGTGCTCTGCAGCGCGCGTCGCCCCATGTCTCGCGCAGATGAAGTCTCCGCGCTTGGCGTCGTTGCGCCTCGGACCCGGATCCCAGCAGCTGTTTGAGAGCTCCCGCGCCAATGGTTCACGCAGCTCCTTGCAGGTCTGCGCGGCGCTCCACCATTTGTTGGCTCCGGCGGGGCCGCGCCCCGCGCGGGGGCGGGCGGCCCCGCCGGCGCCGGGTCGGGCGCGGGCGCGCCGTAGGTTGCGATGTAGTATGTGCCGGGCGGAGGCCTTTCCTGAGGGGCAGGGTCATGCTCTGCGCCTGCCTCAGGGAGGGCTGTCGGCGCCGCTGCGCAGCGGCGGCGTCGGCAGGCATGGCCGCCGGCGCCGGCTGCCCCACAGTGGGCGGCGGTGGAGGCGGAGGGCGCTCGGCTATAGTAGGGCCGCTCGCAATGAGCTTCGGCGGCAGCGGCGGCGTCTGCAACGTTGGCCCCGATGCCTTTGCAGGTGCTGGCGGCGGCGGCGGCGGGAGGCTTGAACGTCGGTGGCGGCGCTGGTTGCGGTGCTGGTGGCGGCGTCGGCGCCGGCGGCGGCGCTGGCGGAGGCTTCGCGACGCCGGCGGCGGCGGCGGTGCAGGCGTTGCCACTGGCGCGCGGCGCAACGTCGCCATCTTCGCATTGGCTCCGCGGCTACGTGAGCTGTTCCAGCGGCGGATACGTCCAAATCGGACCGCGCTCCAGGTACATGCGCGGCACTGCGCGGCATGACCGGCGGGTGCATAATGGCGCCCTGCTCACCGAGCCAGAATTCACATACCGCCGACATGGCGGCCTTCATGTCGATGGCGATGACGACCTGTTCCTTCCGGCCCTGGAACTTGTAACCAGAGAGCTTGGCGCGCGGCTTTGGCTCGTCATCATAGACGAAGGAGCCAGGGCTGAAGAAACCTTCCTTCCGCGCCTCGCGCGATGCTCCATATTCAAGGATCATGCCGTATTTCGCGATGAAAACCATGCCTCCATGGTAGTAGCATGATGGAGGTATTCTGCGTCTGCCCACGTAACCTTTTCCATTGAATATTCCTTGGCCCGCTGTCGACATGGGCGCAGCTCTGACCGCCGACCGCCCTGAAATCCCACGCATTTTCCCATGGGAACCCCTGGCTGAGGGCATTGCAACCGTCGCTTCTGACATGACCTGGAAGCGGGCGTTGCCGTCGTCGATGTGCTACGATGATGGAATAAACATATTCAGATTGATGGCTGTCCAAATTGTTGCACTTGTTTCATGTGGGCGGCGACTGTTTGGGCGTCGGGATCACGTCGCTCGCGGGCACGCGCGTCTTTCACGAGCTGGTCGAAGGGAGACGCGGCGCTGCGTGCCACCCATGGGGCCATGTCGCGCGACCTCGGCCACATGTTGACATGGCGATCTCGGAACTGGTCAAATCCGCTTCGACTGTCGTCATGACGTAACACCGTAGAGATTGACTTGCTGAACTCCTTCGTGGTGCCGAAGAAGCAAGCGGGACATTGCCATCCTGTCAACGGAGGTCCGAATTGCTTTGTCTTCGTATTGCATAGCGCAACTCACTTGAATTCGAAAAACCATCCACTTTTCTGCAAGCCTGGTACATGTGCGATACCGTAATCGTCGTACTCTAGGCAGTCAGTGTAGTCCTCATCCGTAGCGCATGGGACACGAGGAGGATGACCTCGCAAGCGGCCAGGTACCCGTGGGTAGTGGTCAAACTTCTCCATGCGGATGCTGTGCCCGCGCGGTGCGCAGCAAATCCCACCCTTGCCCAAACCGTCCTTCCCAGATTCGCAATAGGATCGCAGCAGTCATGCGCGGCCATCGCCCAATGGCTCCAGATGGCTTCGTTCCAGCGCGATGCCCGTCATTATCTTTTGCCATGTGATGCGCTCGGGCCTCGCAAATCAGGTCGATGCTGTTTTTACCTAACAGCGAAGACTGATAGGTTTCTAATGCTGTCAAAAGAAAGCAGCAAATGACTCCACGGGGGGGTCCGGGCGGGACCCGGGGCGGCTGCCGTCGAAGCCCAAATCGCCTAGGACATCCTTGCAAAATCGCTCTTGGCGCTGCTAGAACTCCATTCCCGGCGTACATTTTGGATGCCCGGAGCCAACTGTGAGCCACTTCGTGCTCTTCGACTTCCCAGAACTCCATTCCCGGCGTACATTTTGGATGCCCGGAGCCAACTGTAGGCCACTTCGTGGTCTTCGAGTTCCCAGAACTCCATTCCCGGGCCACATTTTGGATGCCCGGAGCCAACTGTAAGCCACTTCGTGGTCTTCGAGTTCCCAGAACTCCATTCCCGGCCCACATTTTCGGCGCCCGGAGGCTGAGGCGCTGAGGCTGAGGCTGACGCTGAGCCAGGCTGAGGCAGACGCTGAAGCCGGCTGAGGCTCAGGCAGGCTGAGGCTGAGGCTGAGGCTGAGGCTGAGGCTGAGGCTGAGGCTGAGGCAGGCTGAGGCTGAGGCCGAGGCTGAAGGCAGACTGAGGCTGAGGCTGAGGCAGGCTGAGGCTGACGCTGAAGGCTGAGGCTGAGGCTGAGGCTGATGCAGGCTGAAGCTGAGGCAGGCTGAGGCCGCGGGAGTATGCGAGAGCGCAGCAGGCTGAGGCTGAGGCAGGCTGAGGCTGAGGCTGAGGCTGATGCAGGCTGGGGCCGAGGCAGGCTGGGGCCGCAGGAGTATGCGGGAGCGCAGCAGGCTGAGGCTGAGGCAGGCTGAGGCTGAGGCTGATGCAGGATGAGGCTGAGGCAGGCTGAGGCCGCGGGAGTATGCGGGAGCGCAGCAGGCTGAGGCTGAGGCAGGCTGAGGCTGAGGCTGAGGCTGATGCAGGCTGGGGCCGAGGCAGGCTGAGGCCGCAGGAGTATGCGGGAGCGCAGCAGGCTGAGGCTGAAGCAGGCTGAGGCTGAGACTGAGGCTGATGCAGGCTGAGGCTGAGGCAGGCTGAGGCCGCAGGAGTATGCGGGAGCGCAGCAGGCCGAGGCTGAGGCAGGCTGAGGCTGAGGCTGAGGCTGATGCAGGCTGGGGCCGAGGCAGGCTGAGGCCGCAGGAGTATGCGAGAGCGCAGCAGGCTGAGGCTGAGGCAGGCTGAGGCTGAGGCTGAGGCTGATGCAGGCTGAGGCTGAGGCTGAGGCAGGCTGAGGCTGAGGCCGAGGCTGAAGGCAGACTGAGGCTGAGGCTGAAGCTGGCTAAGGATGAGGCCGAGGCAGGCTGAGGCTGAAACTGAGGCAGGCTGATGCTGAGGCAGGCCGAGGCTGAGGCTGTGACTGTGACTGCCGTTGCCGCTGCGACTGTCATCGCGAATGCGACTGCGACTGCGAGAACAGCAGAATTCTACAACTGGATTCTGATCTGAATCTTAAGGGGAATGCTTCCATATATGTTTCTAGACATCGCTGTTAGGTTGCTTTGCCGGGATATTTTTTCTGTTCGAGTTTGACTGGGTCCTGGGAGCTTGACGGGTAGCTACTCGTTGCCTTTGCCGTGCAGCAGCGGGACCAAAGCAGGTGTCGGCATCAGCCTCAGGCAACAAAGGTAAGTCACAGTCGACAAGGGAATCATGCGTCAGCCAAAAATTCTGGCCACCCCTCTCCTGCATGGCCCACAGCATGATGTAGTCGCGCATCGAGGTGCTGAAGTCCTCCAGCGTTGCACCGTACTGACGTTGGAACTCACGCACCCAAGGGCAAACGAGAGGAACGAGCGCAATATTGGATTCATCGGCGATCTGTTTCCTCATTATCGGGTCGTTCAGGTCATCGATGCCATTACGCGGAGTTTCTGTCTGAGCTGCTCCTTGCTCACCCTGCATTATGCAGCTGGAATCACTGTGGAGATTGACCACTTTAAAGGCATGTCCGTCCGGCCCAATAGCATGAATGACTGAGAGTCCAGAACCTTCCTGCACAATGCAAGCGCAACCACATTAGTGGACCATCGTCTTGAGATAGCGGCCAGACGCAAAGGCGGGCCACGGCGGTTGCGGCGCATTCGGACTGTCCACGAATATGCAGTCGAATCCCACCAGCCCTTTGGGCGTGAGTGGTTTAGGGAGCTCTCTCTGTCCTCAACCCCCCTTCTCCCCCTTCGGGGAGGGGTCTACCCCCCCCCCCCTACCCCCTCCCCCTGGGCCTGGAGAGGGCGGGCCGCGGGTCGCCAGGGGAATCTTTTTCGACTCCTGGGAGGGCCAAAAAACGACGACCCTCTCGAGGATTCTGGCCCCGAGGGGGGGGAGGGAGTTTGGCGCCTGAACTCGTCGTTGAAGTAAAAAACATTGATTGCACTACGGTTTTGGCCCCATTTTGGCCGTCTGAGGGGGCCGCGTTCCTCTTCCTTCATAACAAAATCATTGATTTTACGAAGGTGTTGGGCTCATTTTCTCCTTCTCAGGGGCCAGCGCTCCCTTGCGCTTCAGAGGGCCCCCAAGAGGCCCCAAGAGCCCCCCAAGAGGCCCCCAAGGCCCCAAGAGGCCCCCAAGAGGCCCCCAAGAGGCCCCAAGAGCCTCCAAGAGCCCCCCAAGAGGCCCCACGAGGAGCCCGAACGACTCACACCACGAAGAGCCCGAACGACTCACACCAGAAGGAGGGGCCCGAACGACTCACACCAGGACGAGGCGCCCGAACGACTCACACCACGAGGAGCCCGAACGACTCACACCACGACGAGGGCCCCGAACGACTCACACCACGAGGAGCCCGAACGAGTCACACCAGGAGGAGGGGCCCGAACGACTCACACCAGGACGAGGGGCCCGAACAACTCACACCACGAGAAGCCCGAACGACTCACACCAGGACGAAGAGCCCGAACGACTCACACCACGAAGAGCCCGAACGACTCACACCAGGAAGAAGGGCCCGAACGACTCACACCAGGACGAGACACCCCAAACGACTCAAACCACGAGGAGCGTTTTCTCCCCCTCCTCCTCCGCCTCGCCCTTCTCCCGCTGACCCCACAAGGAGGATGTGCAAGGAGGCGGGAGGAAAGAGGAACAGGGGAGATATGCGAGGCAAAGCGGCCACACGCCTGAAAAACACAACTGTCGTCATGCTTCGCAAGAGTTGCTGTTGTGAGATGGGCTGGTGGGGATACGCGAAGCGTAAAGAATTGAACGTTGCCGGCGCCCTCGTTCTCAGGCGCGTCGCTGGAACGTGGGAAGTCGGGCACCCCGGGGCCCCAGCTCGGGTCCGAGTCGGGCAGCGCCCTTGTCGGCCGAAGCTCACCATCGGCCACGAGTGTGGCCGCCGGCGCTGGCAGTGACTCAGGACCGCCGAATCCCCCGCGCGTAGACACCCATGACGAGGCTTCATCTCGCACATGATGGCGTCTGTCAACTTGTGGAAGACGCGGCAGCAGGTCTTCTGCAGTGCCTCGACAATTTTCCGACGTGGCAAGCCATGTCGGAAGTTCGGGAGGCGGCGGGTGGCCGAGTGGGAAATTTTACCGTCTGGAGGCGATCGCTGTTGGAGATATTGACAGACATGAGGCCGCGTTCTTGCAATTGTGGTGGCGCGGAACTGTCCGCGCAGTTTTCGTCGTCCTTTTTTGAACAGTTTTTTTTTCCCGCCGTTTGTCTGGGGTGGACAGTGCCGATCTTTTCGCGCGGCATACCAAATATCTTCCACATGCTGTCCCCCGCAGCATTGCGCACCCCCGTCGGAGGGCACTCGATGCCTTCAGGGCTGACTCCAGGGATACTGTGGGCGAGAAACCTCTGGGCGCTTCTGAAGGGCGTTGGAAATGGCGGAGTCCTTCAAGTAGAGGCCTGTGAAAAATACCCGCGCGAACATGAAGGCGAGCCACGTTGTGGCCGCGGGCGGAGAAGGACATGGGGCGCGACTGCTTGGCGCGAGCTCAGCAGCCTCACCAACCGCATTACCGGTAGTGGTGGTGGGGCCCTGTTTGCTCGAGCGCAGCGCGCATTGCCCGCTTCCGCCGGGGCGCCGCCCGCCGCGGAGGAGGGGGTTCATGGGGGCATCCTCGGGCGAGCGAGGGCGCGCCGCTAGCGGCGGGAAACCTGGGCCCGCGCGGATGTTTCCATCGGCGCCGACGCTGATGTTTCCGCCGGCCTACGCGCCGTGGAGCCCGTCCTGGGAGCGAGCCATCGCGGGGCAAGTTCGGCGAGGGTTGTCCCTGTCACCTAGGGAGGGGTCAAAGAACGAGTGCACTCGGGGTTGTGGATGGCCACGGTTAGAGGCAATCCTGACAACGCACTCGCGCGCGCAGATGGGAGGCTCGAGGGAGGAAGAACGAGGGCCAGCGGCAAAGTGGCCAGAGAACCCGGCGACCACCGGGGCCCTCGGCATTCGGGGTGGCGGCGGGGAAAGTCAGCGATAACTCCAATAATTATTGCCAAAGCTGCTTGTTCTTGTGTGCCGACGTTTTGAACTAGGTTTGTTCCTGTTGACATGTTTCCGTATTCCGATCCAGGTTGATGCGATGAGCGCGACGAAGATGACGAGGTGCGGTCGCGCGCCCTTTCTGCACTATCGCAGTGACAGCCTGGTTGTCCCCTGCAACCATAAGATGCACCATCGGTCATGGTGATGGGTCGGCAGGAGAACGCGGGGCATGTAGTGCGATGTCCTCGCACGCGGCGTTGGTTGATGGAGTCGGGGATGGCGGCGCGGCTCGCGCCCATGTTCTGGGCCCGGAAGAGGAAGCGCGACGTCGTGGCGCCTTCCGCGGGGGCGTCTTGCGCCCCTTCTTCTTGGCGGCCCTGGATATGCTACAATCCCCCCCCTGCAGCGGGCCATGGGCCAAAGCCTCCCATGAAGAATGCAATTGTGGACCTTCGGTGCGCAAAGCCGCGTCACGAGCCGCGATCTCGGACTCTGCGGCAGAGTGCAAGACAACGGTCTACTTCTTGCGCGCAGCGCCACGCGGGAAGAACGCGTTGGAGCCCACCTGCGCCACGAAGCCGCCAGTGGTCGACCCCGAGCTGTTGACGCAATCCGCGAAGGAGGCGCCAGCGAAGAGCACGATGGAAATCTTGTTCGAAGCATCGCCAATCCACCCATGGAAGCCAATTGCGCGCGTAGACTTCAAAGCGCAAATGAATCGGCGTTAAATGCTCGCCACGCGCGCAGCTTCATTTCGTGATCCCCCGCGCCAACACGCAGACCGGAAGCGCGCGGTCAAACCTGAAGAAGCATTCCAAGTACAAGGCCTTCATCAACACACTCGCGGCGTCCGGTCCGAGGACCCCTTCGTCCGCGTAGCCCCGCTCAGTGAAGGGCGCGCCCTCGATGCCAGGGGCGTCGGTGTGCGGGCGATCGTCGCGCGCGACGCGAGTAGTGGCATTCGTGTGTTTTCTCGAACCGATGCGGAAGATCTGGTCGTGGGTTTTTTTTCAACCGACAGATAAGATCAGGTCGATGGTGAGCGTGGCTCGGGCAAGGGCGACCACTTCCTCCTCGAGCCATGCACGCCAGGCGACTTGGACACGCGTGCCAAGTACCGAGTAATGCGCTGGTCAGTAAAGCCAAGCAGAGCGCGTCGAATCCCACGACCGTCGGTTGCAGGCGTGCACTGTTTGGTGTCATGCTTCGGGGGCATGGGTCGGATGGCGGTCGTGCAATTGTCGAAGACGCTTTGTGGTGCTGCCCACGTGTCCTGACCACGTCCCAAGTAATGGTCGCATGGAGTGGGTGGGTCGATCTCAGCACCGCTGTGTCGGATCAGGCCCCATCCTGGTTTCAAGTTGGTCGTGGGGCCCGCCAACTTGAAGTCATCGAAGTAGACGGATAAGACGAGATTCAACTTATCGCGCCACCAGGCGAACCCCCCTCCGGGGATGGGTCGGAACCCCACTGGCCCCAGACAAGTGCGACAGCGACGCTCCCAGAATACACCAGCCAAGGGGTGGCCATAGAGATCGAGGCGTAGTCGACAAACAGGGTTCTTGAATTTCGCCCAAGAGGCAGGCCGGCGCCACTTGGGCGGGGTAAACCACGTGTCAACAGGGTCGATCCGACCGTCGCCGTAAAGCAAAGCCCGCGCGCACGCGCCAGGGGCGTCGCTTTGCTCGCATCCACCATCTCGCGATAGCGCCGCGGCGCCGCGCAAAAACTCGAGGACTCAATGCGTGAAGCGTTAGAGGCGGCATCGGCAAATGCAGCGGCTGAGCCGCGCTCGTCTTTCACGTTATCGCCCTGAACCACGTCGCGGCCCTTGAACTTCTGTAGTTATGCAGGCAATCCTGCGTGTTTGACGGGGGAGAGTTCCAGTGCGTAAGCAAAGTGAACTGCGTTGCCGGTCTTGCGCGGTTTGGCCTGAACATCGGCGCGCCCCGCGACCGTCTCGACCATCCAAGTTTGCTTCGTCTCCCAAAGTTCACATTCCCTGCGAAGGGCGCCCTGCGCGTGCCGTTCAGCCGCAACTTCTTCCGCGGCGAGGCTGCGGGTGGCAAGACATGGGCGTGGCCAGTGAGTCATGTCGAGCTTGTTCCTGTGCTCCTGGAAGTAGCCCGGCGCGCGCGGCGTCGCGGCCAATGTCACCTGCGCGCTCGAAGCTACGGCATAACTTGTTCACGTTTCCGAAATCAGAGCAGCCGTTGTCCAGCAGCACAAACGAGCGGGCAACGCTCGCGGGAGCGGCCCCCAGCTGTGGACAGCAGCGCGATATCGTGGTGATGTCGCATGGCCCATCAAGAAGGGCGGCGTGTAGCACGTCGTTGTCGGTGACGCCCTTGCCGTTTTAATCTCGGATGACGGCGTTGTCGCGTCGGTCGCAGGCGGCGCGTCGCCCCGCGGTGTTCCAAGCAGGGCCATCGCAGCTGTTTGCGCGGAGGCGGTGGGCCTGCTTGTCTGTCCTGGTCCAGACTCGAAGAGCGGATCGATCGCGCACCCCCCGCGCTGGGAGGGTGCATTTGGCTGACTATTTTTCAATGTGTCGCTCTTTCTCGGACATGGTTCTCCGGGAGTCGGGCAAGACGCGCTCTGGCCTGGACGCGCGTCTGGCGACCGCGCGCGTTCATCTTGCCTTCTGGGGTGATCTCGGGGCGCTTGTAGAAGCGAGTGATTCCAGTCCGAGGCTCGCTGAGATGACGGCGGCCGCTCTCGCTCACGCCGTCCGAAACATCGCGGAAATGCTTCTCGCCCGCGCAGGTAGATGCGGTCTCAAAGTCGCGCGCGACGTCGAGCTCGTCTATCGGGGCAAAGATTCCGATCGCATCGTCCGCGGGGCGACGGAGCTGAGTGCGCGGTGCACGAATGCGTCGTCGGATAGCCTCGCCGCGGAGTTCACAATAGTCGGGCTCGGGAGCAGGAGCCGCCGGCCCCGTTGCCTCGGGAAGGCCTGGTTCGGGAAAAAGTGTTCTGGAGTCGGAAGCTTCGGGAATGGCTGGCTCGGGAAACTTCGCCATGCTGGGGTCGTCCCATTCTGCTGGGCATAGTAACCCCGGGTCGTCTTTGACTGGCCCTGCCTGCCGGCGAGATGTCTGACGCGCAATGAACTCGCGCGCTTCAGGATGGCGGCGTCGGAGGATACCTTTGGCGGCGCCCGCCGTCCGGAGCCCAAATGTTTCTGACTCGATGTGCAAGGCAATCCTCACCATCAAGATGTTTGCCGCGCGCGGACGCGTCGATGACGAGATAGTCACCAGACTAGCGGCCGCCAGAATGGAGATGGCTTCCCATGAATTCGCCCTCGCGCGTCGCCCCCTCGAACTTTGCAGCGGGCTCGGCGATGTCGGGGTTGAGGCGCTTCCAAAAGATGCGAGCACCAAATGGAACAGTGCGTCCTTTGAAAGATTCCCGAAAGCGGACTTCGCTTGACGCATAGTCCATGCGTTCTTTTTGCGTGGCAGCAACTGAGCGGCAAGGCTGGGCAATGGAATTGCGGCCACGGCACCGTGCTTACATGGCCTCTTTGCGCCATTCATGCCCCATGCCAGAAGTGTGGAGCACCGCGCCGGGTATTCTGAATAACTGAATTGACTGCGCGTTCGGCCATTCCATTGGTCCGCGGCCGACGTGGCGCGCTGGCGTCGCGCCGCCGTCCCAAGAGACTGCGCGCCCTCTGTAGCTCGCCAGATTTGTCGGCGTGGAGATGTTTCACTTCCTCATAGGGGCCGATAAAAAGAAGACAGGCTGCCTTGGTAGCCTCGGCATCCTAACGCTTCGCTGGGTAAGCCATGATGGCGCCGGCGCGCATGGCTAGCGCAACCAAGGCGTACTTTTCACCGTGCTTATCAGCGATATCATCTGCAGCAGGGGCACTGTTGGCGGTCAGAGCCTCGCCGATGCGCTCGGACACGAATGCTCGTATTGAGCGTCTGCTTCAGTGGGCTGGTGGTGGTGGGTTGGGTTTGCGCTTGCGTCTGCATGACGCATTCTGCACCTAGGTCCTGGCCGCGCGCGCATACTTCGAAGTCAGGGTGCTTCGGACTGCGGGCGACGTAATGCGCACGGTGGATGGGCGGCCGCGGTCGGCCTGGCAGCGTCTTGTCGCGCGTCGGCGACGCAAAAGCGGGCGCGCCCGGCGGCCCAGAGTCATCAACAATATCAACCGGACCTATCTGGCAAATGCTTTGGCAATTGCGGGAAGCACGGTCACGATGTGACATGAGAGCTCCATACCGTGAAGCTCGAACTCGTCGACGTGGACAAAGATCATGTGGTTGTGGTCGATCACCAATCAGCATTGGCGTCGGGATGTTCTCTGCGTTCCTGCAGCACCAACGCGTGCGCGGGCGCTGATCAGCCTGGGCGTCGTAGACGGCTTGGCGCTTGCGGCGCGGCGACCAACTGGTGCGGCGAAATCCGTTCGAGCTAGTTGACGTCGACTTCTGGGATGCGGGTTTACGCAACCCTGCACCACTGGCCCTGTGCGTCCTGTAGTAAGCAACCCAGGCGTAGGCCCCGCATTTGTCGGAAGTCGTCGTCTTGCACCAGCTGCCCCGCTGAAAGCACCGAAGGGCAGTCGTCCATCGCAAGAGCAGAACTATACAGCGGTGGTTTCCTGCTGCGCGAGGTCGGCCTTGTCCTGGATGCGGTGAGCGGAGCCACTGTCCAAGATCCACATCCGTGACAACGCTGCAGTGGGCCGCGTCGTCGCGGGAAGCTCGGTCGCGGGCGTTGCAGCCGACGCTGGGCCGGCGTTCGATGGCATTGTGGGCGCCGTAGTAAGTCTGGTCGGTGCAGCGAGGTCCTCGTGCCATCTCTGCGCCGCAGCCCCGCAGTCGCGGAGCGCCTGGCCGCAGTCCTGCAACCGCCAGTCGGGCGGCGGGTCGGGCGCATCAACAGGGCCACCTTCGCTGGCTCAGGAATGCCACGTGCATGGGCGCCGGCGATGTGCAGCGCAGGTGATGGCGTCGGCGCTGTCGAGGGCGAAACGCAAGTGACGCGGTCGTCGCGCGGCGGTAGCGCGCGCGGGGGCGATCGCCGAAGCCTTTTCACGGATCGCGCGCGTTCGGCCCCGTCGTCGATCGCATCGCGTCGCTGCAGGGGGTCGGTTCTCGCGGCGCGTCGAAAGTGGCCGACCGGAGCCGCGGGGGGCGGATCGATTGCCGCCCCCGTCGCTCCCGGCGCGGGAACGCCCTCGACCGCGGAGATGATCGGGGGCCCCGCGGGTATCGAGGGGGCCATCTGCGGCGCCCCGGACTTCGCGAGCCCCGCCGCCCCCCGCGCCCTGGGGGGGGCGATCGGCGAAGCGACCAGCACGGGCCCCCTCTGGGCCCCTGGAGCTCTGGCGCCCCCCGCGCGGGGAACATCGGTCGCCCCCGGCGCGACAGGGAGAGGGCGTCTTGTTGCGGCTGTCCTGACTACATGTCCGACCGGGGCCCCTCTCGGGGGTCTCGGTGCCAGGCAAAGCGCGGGCGAGGCGGCAAATGTTGCCGCGTTTACAGCGTTCGCCCGGGTCGGCGCAAAGCTACATTTCGCTATTCGCAGCCGTCTGCGCCGATCTCGTCGAGGGCACGCGCCGCGTTTAGCGAAAGAGAATCTGGCGTTCTTCTCGCCTTCGTCTCTGGGTGGCGACTGTGGAACTCCCCCCGCGGAAGGTCGTCTCTCGCGGGCGCCCCGGCCGGCCTGCGCCGCGCGCCCAGGAGGTCGCGGCGCAGGCCGCGGGCCAGAGCCAGCGCGTAAATGCTTCAACCGTTCTCCGTTCTCGCAACGACCTGTCCTGAACGCAACGCACGCGGCTAGTTCGTGACGAGCCGTCTCGCTCTGGAGGTCACGCTGGCCACGTTCGAATCAGCGCATCCCGACATTTACCATGGCGCGCTCTCGTAGCCAATCGCAAGTTCAATTGGAGCCGCCCAACTTCATTTTGATGCAGTCGTGCATGCATGGAGTCATCCATGGGCGACTGCGGATCTGAGCTCGGGACAGTGACTCGAGCAACTTCGCGCCCGGTGGATCGCGGCACTCCACGACCAGATTGGCCCCATCCACAATAGACCGTTAGGGGTCGTGGCCCCACATGCGAACAGGTTGGAGGCGTTCGAAGTTGCGCATGGCGTCGTCGACTTCCGTGCAAGATGGGCCAATAGGTCTGCCTACCTTTCAGCACGCGGCCTGTTTTGCGCTCCTGAACTCTGAGGTTCGCCATCCAGCAACGAAGTTCAGTAGTCCAGCGGCGCGCTTGCAATCGATGCTCTCGAAGTCGCCACTGTCTTGTCTTATACTGTCGTGTCAGAGTGTTCGGCGACGCAAAGCAAAGCGCATGCCTTGGCAGGGCGCCCTGACGCGCAGCCGAAGTTCTCCCTGGCCATATGTTGCCGCTCTTGTGACTGAATAGCGCGTGGCAGCTGGGGAATGCGCGCGGAATCTGATTCCTTGATCGGGGTGGTACCACCAAGAAAGTACAGTGACATATTATGTGATATAATCGGTGGCGTCGGCAATGGTGCGCGCGCGGGAGAACCGTGACGCGTCCGAGCTGAGAATGCAGCGGAGGCAACTCCTGGTGGCGCACGTCGTGGTTGTCCAGCGCGGATGTTGCCATCGGCGAAGAATGGGGCACCGTCGGTGGCGGGTTCCGGAGGTCGCGGGGTGGGTGGGTGGATCTGGGCGTCGCTCGCGTGGGCCTTCATGGTGGCTTCGGTTGTTGTGATATCGTTCTGCATATTATCAACGCTCTGTCGTATGCCACGTACCGTACCTCGTCGTTGAAGTCGTGGGTTCGGTGGGAGTACCGGTCCAGCCGATGCTCTCAGTCCTGGATTTGTCGATGGTGTGTTTCGCGCTCTTGTTCCAAGCGGGTGAGGGTTCCCTCGGCCGTGTTTTTTCAGCGTCGTTTTCGTGGGATATCTGGGTGGGTTATAAGTGCGCGTGGTCAGCCGCCTTCCGTACCTCGGCCATCTCGGCCCCGAGGGGGGCGAAATCGTCAACCGAAGTCGGGGTGCCGAGCTGGCCAGCGTGGGTCTGTGCAACATACAACTCAGCCGGCGCAGCCTGTAGATCATGGAACTGCTGAGCGACCGCGGAGACTCGGCTCTCAAGCGCTGGCATACGCCCCTCCGAAACACCAGATACGCTGAGCAATAACCATATCGGCATTAATGAAGGCGTATGATTTTTTTACAAAAAATGAGGGCGGACGTTTAAAACATAGTTTCGCCGGCCTGGTTGGGCCCACATAAGGGGGGGGGGGGGGGCGCCGCCCACGGAGGGCCCCCCCAGGGCGAACAAATAAAATTCTCCGGGGGACAATTATGGTTGCCCCCCGGGCCGTCTGGAGGGCCAGGGGGGGGGCGAGGGCAGGCAATTCGGAGCGGGGGGGGTCGGCCCTTCCCTCCTCCCTCCTCCTTCCGCCCCTCCTTCCTCCCTCCTCCCTCCGGCCTCCCTCCTCCCTCAATTCCTCCTCCCTCCTCCCTCCCTCCTGTCTCCTCCCTCCTCCCTCCTCCCTCCTCCCTCCTCCCTCCCTCCCTCCTCCCTCCCTCCCTCCTTCCTCCTCCCTCCTCCTCCCCCTCCCTCTCTGTATCCCTCCTCCCTCCCTCCCTCCCTCCCTCCTCCTCCTCCCTCCCTGTCTCCTCCCTCCCTCCTTCTTCCTCCCTCCTCCCTCCCTCCTTCTTCCTCCCTCCTCCCTCCTTCTTCCTCCCTTCTCTCCTCCCTCCCTCCCTGTCGTAGTAGTCGTAGTCGTAGTAGTAGTAGTAGTAGTAGTAGTAGTAGTAGTAGTAGTAGTAGTAGTAGTAGTAGTAGTAGTAGTAGTAGTAGTAGTAGTAGTAGTAGTAGTAGTAGTAGTAGTAGTAGTAGTAGTAGGTAGTAGTAGTAGTAGTAGTAGTAGTAGTAGTAGTAGGGTCCTCTCCCGCCTCCGCCTCCTCCTCCTCCCTCCTCCTCTTCCTTTCTCTCCTCCTCCTCTTCCTCCTCCCCCCCCCTCTCCTCCTGCTCCTCCCCCTCTTCTTCCTCCTCCTCCTCCTCCTCCTCCCTTTCCCTCCTCCCCCGCCTTTTCCTCCTCCTCCTCCTCTTTCCCTCCCTCTTCCCCCTCCTCCTGCTCCTCCCCCTCTTCTTTCCTCCTCCTCCTCCTCCTCCTCCTCCTCCTCCTCCCCCTCCGCCTCCTCTTCCTCCTCCTCCCCCTCCTCCTCCTCCTCCTCCTCCTCCTCCATCCGTGCCCCCCGCCTGGATCAAGGAGTTCTCTGGCGCCAGGTCGGCGAGCCAGCGGCAGATCAGCTCGTCCTGCGCGGCCTCCGGGCGCAGCCAAATCAGGACCTTTTCGGTGTCGAAGTGCGCCGGGTGCGCCGTCCGAAGTGCCACCCAGCCAGAGCCCAGCTTCGCGCGCTGCCCTGCCTTCATCTGGACCCGCACTCCCTTGAAGAAGAACTCCTCGTCCTGCAGCCAGCGCCCGTCTGCGCTCGTATAATCCAGCCTGGCTGGCTGCGTCGCAGGCGCGAGCAGGATGCAAGGCAGGATGCGTCCTTGAGGGAGCTGGCCTGCCTCGAGGTTGAAGAGGCAGTCGAGCTGCTGCCTGCAGATCCAGGTCAATCTCGCCTTGTCCTTCCTCGCGCTGCCGAGTGCGTCGCAGGCGTCCTGCCAGTCGATGCAGAGAGCGCCGGCGCCTTTCTCTCCCGCCTTGTGCTTCAGGGTCGCCTGCCTGCGCTCGCCCAGCTTCCCAGCAGGCGCCAGGACCTTGCCGACGGAGAAGTCGAGGTAGACGGGCAAAGCGTCCCAGAAGAGGCAGGCTCTGTCTGACCTCCCCCTGTCGAAGAGCTCGGGCTGGTCCACAAAGGCAGACAGCTGCTTCGCGTCCCTGGAGTTCGCGACGCCCAGGGGGAAGTCCCAGCTCTGCAAGGAGAGCAGGCAGGCCAGGTTTGCCTCTGCAGTGAGCGTAGGCAGGACGTTGCTGGGCGTGCGGAGGTGCAGCTGCCAGTGGAAGCACAGCTTCTGCCTCCTGTACCTCCTGGTGCCCTTCTTCTCGGCGAGTTCCGCTAGGTGCGCAGTCAGTGCGGCGAGCCTGTCCTGCTCGGCCTGCGCCAGCTCTGCCCCCTCGGCGGCCCTGGCCTGCAGGTCCCAAGCTTCCTCCTCAAGGAGCAGCGCGAACTCGTCGAGCAGGTCGAAGTCAGACAGGGGGGGCCCCAGCATCAGCAAACTCCTGGCCCACTGGCTGACGGCCTCTTCATGTTCAGGCCAGTCCGCAGACTTGGTTTTCTTCCTGCCCCCCTCCTTGCCCATCCGGACACCCCTGTCCTTGGACTGAAAGCGGGACCAGCCAGGCGATGCCGCGGCGCTCCTTCGCCTGCTCGCCTCCTCTGCGGCTCGTTCAGTCCAAGCCTTTGCTCTCCTCTGCTCGTCGTCGCTCAGGTAGCGCTTCAACGCCGTCTGGGCGTAGCCTGTTTCTGCAGTCAGCCTCTCCCAGGAACGGGCAGGCCTCGCTCCAGCGAGCGCCTGCTGCGCGAGCTCGTCGGCCAGTCTCTTCATCTCGAGCTCCCTGGCCGGCGTCGGTGGTTCCAGGTTCGCCACGCCGCCGGCTTTCCTGGCCTCGACGACCATCCTCGGGGTACTCTTGCCCGCCACGCCAGGCGGGATCGCCCCCCTGCCTGGCGGTCTCCCCCTCTCCGGGAGCAAGGCGAGGACTCCTTCCTCGCCCCCTCTGGCGGCCGCGTCGTCCAGCGCAGCCAGCGCGCCAGGCGCCTGGGAAGGTTTCAGCCTGCTGGCGGGCGTGGCAGGCTCGCTCGGGCCGGGCGTGGCAGGCTCTCGCGGCCGCTGCAGAGGCGAGAGCGTCAGGGCGCCGCCGCTCGCAGGTGGCAGCGCCCCCTGCTCGCTGTCGCGCGCCGCCTTGGCTCTTCTCTCGGCAGCCTGTAACGAGAGAGCCATTCGCTTCTGGGCCCTCGCGCGCTACAGCTCTCTGGCGGACTTCGGCTTGGGTCCGCGCGCGCCGCCAGCCAGCAAGAACGGCGCGCAGCTCGCGGGGGGCGGCGCCGCCCGTGGGAAAAAGTTAGCCAAGGGCGTCTGCTTGAAGCCGTCGCCTGGCCCCAGCAGCCGTCGCAGCTGGTCCTGCGCGTGCTGCGCCTCTGCCTCTGCTGCCTCCGTGGCGGCGGCGGCGGCCGACCCCGGCGTGCCAGGCAGGTTCGCGACCCCCTGCTGAGCAGGCGCGTCCTCGTCGTCGCTGCTCTCCACTAGGAAGGCCCCGCCTGGCCCCTCGCCTCGCCCCGCCGTCGCTGCCTCGCCTGCCTCCTTGTCGTGGCCAGGCAGCCGCGGGGAGCGCGAGGGGAGTTCGCCCCCCTCGTCGGGTTGCGCGGCGTCGCCGCCCAAGCCTGCCAGAGCTTCTTGGCCTGCGTCCTCGGCCTCGCTCTCCTCTCCCCCTCGGCCTGCGTCCTCGGCGGCCCTCTCCTCCGAGGCCTCGAGCTCCTCTGCCTCGGCCCCAGGCTGGGGCGGGCAGCGCGCCAGGGGTCCTCCGTCGTCTGCGTCCTCGGCGTCGCTCTCCCTGCTCGTGTCGGCCTCGCCCTCCTGTCCTCCTCGGCCTGCGTCCTCGGCCCTGCTCGTGTCGGCCTCGTATGCCTCCTCGCTTGCGTCCTCCGTCCCTGCGCTCTCTGCGCCCTCGTCTGCCTCCTGGCTGTCTTGTCCTGTCTGCTCCGCGGGCTGGGCAGCCCGCGAGGCAGACTCCGCTGCCTTGCGGGCCTGCCAGGCCTGCGCGCCGCTGCGTTGGAAGGCAGCCCAGGCCTCGGCCGCCTCGGAGGAGTCAGACTCCGCTCCCCTGGCGGGCTCTTCCGCGGCTCCTCGCAGGGGGGGCAAGCCCCCTCCAGTCAGGCGGAGAACCCAGCCGCCCGTCGGCCGCGCGGGCGGTTCGCCGCGCGCAGGTCCTCGCGCAGGCCGGGTGAGCCAACCGAGGCAGTCAGGGCCCCTCCGCTGACCCGCCATGCCGCAGGCCACGGAGGGCGGGGCCAGGCGCCGCGCCAGAGCCCTCTCGAGCCGCATAGCCGCGGCGAGAGTGCGGACGGAGAGGAGGCGACATCGGTCGCACGTCCGCGCGCGGGCGTCCTTGCGGGCGACCGCGCGCGTTTTCGTGCGATCCTTCAGCCTCGAACGCCGCACAGGAAACGCAGTCCGCGCGCGGGCGTCCTTGCGGGCGACCGCGCGCGGACGTGCGATCCGTCAGCCTCAAACACCGCACAGGAAACGCAGGAAATGATGATGATGATGATGATGATGATGATGACACGGCGCGGCACAGCACGGGGCATCCTGCACGACACGGCACTGCACCACGCGGCACGACGCAACAACAGAACACGACGCCGCAGGCGACCGCACGGACGCGCGACACCACTTGGGCGGGAGCGAATCACTTGAATTGTTTCTCGTGGCCATCACAGTACGTGTCCACGCGACGAGCGAACAAACAAACGCTGGAGGAAAGGAGAAAGGGGGGAACGATTAAAAAATCAGTTTCGGGCCCCAGCCCTCCTCCCTCCTCCCTCCTCCCTCCCACCTCCCTCCTCCCGCCCTGCCTCGCCTCCCTCCCCCCTCCCCCCTCCCTCCCTCCTCCCTCCTCCCTAGGGAGGAGGGAGGAGAGGAGGGAGGCCTCCTCCCTCCTCCCTCCTCCCTCCTCCCTCCCTCCCCTCCCTCCCCCTCCCTCCCTCCTCCCTCCTCCCTCCTCCCTCCCTCCTCCTTCCTCCGTCCCTCCTCCCTCCTTCCTCCCTTCCTCCTCCTTGGAAAAATCGAGAATCTTCAGGGGGAAAGGGGGGGGGACGATTAAAGTTGCTGGGGGGGGACGATTAAAAAATCAGTTTCGGCCCCCAGACTCTAGTAGTACGCCCAACTCTTCACGGATAGGGCCCCCCGGGGGAGGGGGGTGGGGTGGGGTATTTTTTTTAAATCATATGGTCACATTACACAACATGCCGTGCAACTCAGACGTGGCTGCGCTACTTGGTGAATGTAGGTTGGCAGTGGTCACATTAACGTGATCACGTAACGCACGGACGTCGTCGCGGAGCTGTTGATCCGTTAGCCCATGTACCTAAGTTGTTGGAACATGCCGCGTTATCAGGAGCTCGTCGTGTACTGCCCTGACGGCAGCAATGCCTGCATCCCTGACGCTCACGAGTTGAATCTCCGCGGCGACGAGGTAGTCGTGCAGCGTCTGGATGGCGATGGAGTCGGCACTCCGGCGTGATTCCACACGGTCGAATTGCTATTGGACCTGATATACGATCGGTCGACCCTCGGCGATCCGAGCGTCGACCACGGCAACCGCGTTCTGAATCTCTTGCCTCAGGGTTGCTGCTTGCGCAACAAGACCCGGGAATCGTTTGGGTCGTGCAACTTTCAACCTGGTCTCTGAGCTCCGCAGAATCATTCGCGGAAGGCGATGCTTGTGGCGCGATGTCGCGCCGCATGGAATTTTGCCGCAAACGCCTTTGGGAGGGGATGCGGCCATCGTCCCTATTCTGAGGTTGGCGACGGTACCGCTCGGGGGTTCATCGCTGTGAAGTCGGCCCACTGCGATCCCCAAAGGCGATCTTCAAAATCTCGCACGTGTTCTGACACAGTGACCGATGTGGGGTTCACAGGACGACCGGCGTCCCAGCGACGGTGTCACGCGGAAGTGCTCGGAGGAAACGTTTCGATCGCGCCGCCGCGGGTGTTCCCACTGGCGAGGGTTGGAGAAGGAGGCTTCGAGGCGAATCCAGCGGTGGCGACGAGGGTCTCCGCGGGTGTTCCCACCAGCGAGGGTTCTGAACGAATGTTGGCTTCAGGTGACCGAACGGTCGACCGAAAGCTGGAATGAACGATTGCGCCGGCACGGGGGATTGGAAAGAGCCCATGTCTGCTTAGTGGCGCCCGTCGAAAATCCGTTTCGAATCGAGCGTCGGCGCTGCCTTCTCCTGGTGGGGGGGGATTGCGGTGCCGTTCCACGTCCCATTACCGTTTCCGTGTCGTCGCGACGCGCACGCATCGTCGAAGAGCCACCGCGCACAGAGGCACTGGTCCCCGCGGGGTCCAGCGCCGCGCGCGAAACTCAAAGGCGGCGCGGGGTGTCGCGACGGAGAGCGTAATGGAATTGGCTTATAACCTGAACGGAGGTTGACAACCAAAGAATCGAACTTACCGTATGATCCGTAGGTAGAGGACGATGGGAAGAAAGGAGGAAGTCTCTATTCTCCATGCGCCGGCGGAAGCAGAGGCACGCAAGGTGTCCAATACCTGAGCCGATCGGAAAACAGGATAGATGGGTAGAAAGATGATGTTAGCGGTCTTCGCACAAAAAGACTTCCCAAGAGAACTCCACGAGGCGGCCCAAGAAGGCCCAAAGAGGACAAAATCATTGATTGCTCCACCCCACGGCCCAGATTCGCGGATGGAGGGCGGTTGTTTGTCAACATGTGGTTCACGCACTAGCGCCGCGCTCATTCGTTTAAGAAATTCGAAGCAGTTTCACGGATGGAGGGCGGATCCTTTTTCACAGTGTGGCTCTCACCGTAGCGCCGCGCACATTCGCCCTACAAGCTTGCAGGGGCTTCACGGATGGAGGGCGGGTCCTCTTCACAACGTGGCTCTCGCCCTAGCGCCGCGCGCCGTCGACTCAAAAAGCTTTAATAAGTTTCGCCGATGGAGGGCGCGTCCTTTCCAAAATGTGGCTGTCGCCTTGGCTCCACGCACATTCGTCTTACACGTTTGCAGGGACTTCGCGGATGGAGGGCGGGTCTTTTTCACAATGTGGCTCTCGCCCTAGCGCCGCGCGCAGTCGACTTAAATGCATGAAGCAGCTTCAGGGATTGAGGGCGGGTCCTTTTCAAAATGTGGCTCTGGCCTTGGCGCCACGCGCATTCGTCTTCAACATGTGCAGGAGTTTCCTGGATGGGGGGGCGGGTCCGTTTCAGCATGTGGCTGTCGCCTTGGCGCCACGCGTGCTCGTCTTCAAACTTTACAACCGCTGAGCGGAAATATTGTGGCAGGCGTCCCAAGAATGTGCTCCAGCGCGATTGGTGATTGTCAGGGTGCAACAGTCAAGTTGGCCCGCGGTAGTGAAGTCATAGGAATGCTGTCCTTGCGCGATGCCAAGCCGTCGGGACGCAGCAGTAAAGTTGATTCGCGGCGTTGGTGTCCAAAGAGCTGCGTTTTGAAACATATGTAGCATTCTCAAACGGTTGTAGTCCAACGGGGCACTTCCAACAGTGAACACAAATGCGTGTAGGGACCGATAAAAGAGGGTACTTGGAGGAAGGGTTTACTGCAACATCGTTGCTGCGCCTTGGGTTTACACTGGTCGTCCTCCTGATCCTCCCTATTATGGG
>CAUYUJ010021273.1:88287-93318 GCA_963575745.1 Prorocentrum cordatum
TACTCCTACTCCTACTCCTACCTACTCCTACTCCTACTCCTACTACTACTACTGCTGCTACTACTACTACTACTACTACTACTACTACTACTACTACCACTACTACTACTACTACTACTACTACTACTACTACTACTACTACTACTACTACTACTACTACTACTACTACTACTACTACTACTACTTCTACTACTTATTCTACTACTACTACTACTACTACTACTACTACTACTACTACTACTACTACTACTGACTACTACTACTACTGACTACTACTACTACTGACTACTACTACTACTACTACTACTACTACTACTACTACTATGGCTGCGGCGCTGCTGCTGCTGCTGCTAATGCTGCCTACTACTATACTACTAACTACTACTACTTACTAACTACTACTACTACTACTACTACTACTTACTACTACTACTACTACTACGTACTACACTACTACTAACTACTTTATTACTACTACTACTACTACACTAACTACTCCTACTCTTAATCCACAGCGATTTCACGTCATGCGCGGTGTCACTCGCGATGCTCTGTCATGCACCAGGCCGCGAATCCTGTGGCAAAAATACCACAAAGAGCACACTCGCGAGTTCATGTCAGAATCCTACCGAACACCGTGTGTTTGCAAGCATTTCAACATAAAAACATCAAAAACCCAATGCTTTTTCACAAAAATGCTTTGGGGTGTCCTGTCAGACCGTCGGGCCTCCTCCGGCCACCTCTGGCTTCCTGCGGTGTACCGGGCCATTCTCGACTCGTCTGGCAATGCGTGCGCGGCATTCAACACGCGCTCGCCAGTTCCCGTCGGCAACCGCCATCGCGGCCGCATCAGCTGTACCAAACCAGCTGGCCGGTGTGACTTCGGCCCCCAGTTGTGCCAGCTTTGCTTCTTATGTTGTGGGAGGGCGGGTGGGACTGGGCATGCCATGCTTGACTCGCTCGAGCTGGCTAGCTTGACTCCTATCCTTATTCCTTATTAGAAAATACTCCTACTCCCCCCTCAGGCCGGCCATTAGGGGACGCATCCGGGGGGTCCCATCCTAACCTGTAAAAAACTATACAAAATCAACATTTTTCTTATTTTTTCCTCTCGACATGGACGTCCTGTCGTCCACGGCGATAATCCATTGCAAAAAATACCACAAAGAGCACACGCGCGCGTTCATGCCAGAATCCTACCGAACACCGTGTGTTTGCAAGCATTTCAACATAAAAACATCAAAAACCAAATGTTTTTTTTCACAAAAATTGTACAAATTTCCCGCCCGGGCTCTCCTGCTGAAATCATAGGAAAACCATAGGAATCTTAAGAATTCGGTCAAATCCAGCGATTTCACGTCATCGCGCGGTGCACTCGCGATGCTCTGTCATGGACCCAGGCCGCGAATCCTGTGCAAAAAATGCCACAAAGAGCACACTCGCGCGTTCATGTCAGAATCCTACCGAACACCGTGTGTTTGCAAGCATTTCAACATAAAAACATCAAAAACCCAATGCTTTTTCACAAAAATGCTTTGGGGTGTCCTGTCAGACCGTCGGGCTTCCTCCGGCCACCTCTGGCTTCCTGCGGTGTACCGGGCCATTCTCGACTCGTCTGGCAATGCGTGCGCGGCATTCAACACGCGCTCGCCAGTTCCCGTCGGCAACCGCCATCGCGGCCGCATCAGCTGTACCAAACCGGCTGGCCGGTGTGACTTCGGCCCCCAGTTGTGCCAGCTTTGCTTCTTTTGTTGTGGGAGGGCGGGTGGGACTGGGCATGCCATGCTTGACTCGCTCGAGCTGGCTAGCTTGACTCCTACTCCTACTCCTACTCCTACTCCTACTCCTATCCTTATTCCTTATTAGAATATACTCCTACTCCCCCCTCAGGCCAGCCGATAGGGGCCGCATCCGGGTGGTCCCATCCTAACCTGTAAAAAACAATACAAAATCAACATTTTTCTTATTTTTTCCTCTCGACATGGACGTCCTGTCGTCCACGGCGATAATCCAGTGCAAAAAAATACCACAAAGAGCACACGCGCGCGTTCATGTCAGAATCCTACCGAACACCGTGTGTTTGCAAGCATTTCAACATAAAAACATCAAAAACCCAATGCTTTTTCACAAAAATGGTACAAATTTCCCGCCCGGGCTCTCTTGCTGAAATCATAGGAAAACCATAGGAATCTTAAGAATTCGGTCAAATCCAGCGATTTCACGTCATCGCGCGGTGCATTCGCGATGCTCTGTCATGCACCCAGGCCGCGAATCCTGTGCAACAAATACCACAAAGAGCACACTCGCGCGTTCATGTCAGAATCCTACCGAACACCGTGTGTTTGCAAGCATTTCAACATAAAAACATCAAAAACCCAAATGCTTTTTCACAAAAATGCTTTGGGGTGTCCTGTCAGACCGTCGGGCTTCCTCCGGCCACCTCTGGCTTCCTGCGGTGTACCGGGCCATTCTCGACTCGTCTGGCAATGCGTGCGCGGCATTAACACGCGCTCGCCAGTTCCCGTCGGCAACCGCCATCGCGGCCGCATCAGCTGTACCAAACCGGCTGGCCGGTGTGACTCGGCCCCCAGTTGTGCCAGCTTTGCTTACTATGTTGTGGGAGGGCGGGTGGGATGGGCATGCCATGCTGACTCGCTCGAGCTGGCTAGCTGACTCCTACTTTCCTCTGCCTACTCCTACTTCTCCTCTATACTACTACTTACTTACTACTATACTATACGAAGACTACTATACTACTACCTAATACTCGTATCAGTACTAGTCACTGCTAGTTTACTGCTAGTACTCGAGTTTACTTTAATACTAATACTACTACTACTACTACACACTAATCACTATACTACTCAAATACTATTTTACTACTTACTAATACTTCACTACTACTACTACTTACTACGACTACGACACGACTTACGACTACGACTACGACTAATACTTAAATATCCTATAATACGCCTACTACTACTACTACTACTACTACTATTACTACTACTACTACTACTACTACTACTACTACTACTACTACTACTACTACTACTACTACTACTACTACGATTACTACCACTACTACTAATGCTGCCACTACTACGACGAGTACAACTGCAACCACTGCCACCATCCCTATCACTATTTGCATTACGATTGCGATTGCAACTGCTAGTACGATTTCTAGTGAAAAAAGATTCAACATTTCACGGAACTCATGATGTCGACTGGAAGGGTCTGGCCCGTGATGATTCCCACCAGCCCTTGAGGTTTAGGGTGTTTCCTCTTCCCTACTATTTTGTTTCTCCGGGGAAGGGTTTACCCATCCCTTTTCCTATCTCCCTCGGTCTGGAGGGACGGGGGCCGCCGTAGTTGGAACGTGCAAGATGGCCGATGTCATAGTGAGCGAACACACCACGAATGGTATTAAGGTTTTGGGCCAACTGGTTTCCTGGAAATGTGCCACTCATTTGGCAACCCCCTTTCGTTGACCAAGCCCATTATGCCACCGAAAGCTCTCTCAAGTCCCCCAAAGAAGGCCCCGGAAGCACCCAAGATGCTCCAACAGGCTACCAGCAGGTCCCCAAGAGGCTCACAACTGTGACCCCACTGCAAAGAGGTACCCAAAACGTTCCAAAATGAACTCCAAGAACTCCCAAGCCACACCCAAACAATCTCCGAACAGGTTTGGACCTTCTGCTCGCCATCCTCCTTCTCCGCATCCTCTTTCTCCTCATCGTCGTCGTCGTCCTCCTCCTCATCCTTTGTCCTCATCCGCCTATTCCCCTTCTTTATACACCCTCCCCCCTTCCTCCTCTCCCTCCTCCTCCTTCTGCTCCTCCTGTTCCTCTTGCATTCCACCCCCACTCCCACCCTCTTGGGGTATGACTGCTTCGCCAGCCCGCGACTCCACTGCACGCTCCCCGCATTCAGGGTCAGGAAGCATGCCCCACTCATGCCTGTATTCTGGAAAACGATCTGTTCCATGCTTGACTTGCGTATCGAATATCTCAAGATTTACAACACTCGAATATCAACAAAAACTCGCGGATGTTCCTCTGTGTCACAAGCCGGTCTCGACTGGGCCTCGGTTGCCTCTCCGTTAGACAACGCTTTCCGTCTCCAACGTGTCTCACTCATGGTTCAGTGTATCCCAATTGTGTCTCCAGTGTCTCCACAGTGTCCCAATTCTGTCTCAGTGTGACCACCCTTCGGGTGATGAGGAGGCTGGGGAGGAGCACGACCAACGTCACACTCAATCGATCACACGATCGATCTTCATCGATCCCACAATCGATCTCACCACTTATTGCTTACACTCGAACGATCGCATTCACGATCCTACTATCGAGGCCACGACCGATCTCAGTATCGATGTCACAATCGACCTCACTATCCCTCTCACGATCGCTCCCGCAATCGACCTCGCAATCGACTTCGCTATCGGTAACGCGATCGATCTCACAATGGATCTTGCCATCGATCTGACAAATGATTCCACTAGCGATCTCAATATCAATCTCACCCCATCGATCTCACAAAAAGTCTCACTATCGATCTTACAATCGATTTCGTTCGGGTCAAACCCACTGTCCTTCCGACAATAATCCCACCAGCCCTTTGGGCGTGAGTGGTTTAGAGAGCCCGCTCTGTCCTCAACCCCCTTCTTCCCCTTCGGGGAGGGGTTTACCCCTCCCTCACCCCCTCCCCCTGGGCCTGGAGAGGTCCTTTCGCGGGTGGTTGGAGGGGTCTTTTTCGACTCCTGGGAGGGCTAAAAAACGACACCCCTCACGAGGATTCTGGCCCCGACGGGGGGGGGGAGAAAAAACCCGCCCCATCTGTGATCGATCGCCCGAAAGATGGCCCCAAGATACCTCCCAGACCCCTCCCAAAGAGCCCCAAGAGGCTCCAAGAGGCCTCCAAGAGGCCCCCAAGAGGCCCCCAAGAGGCTCCCAAGAGACCCCAAGAGGCTCCCACGAGGCACCCAAGACGCTCCTGGAAGCCCCTGGGGCCGCCGAGAGGCCC
>CAUYUJ010021273.1:93418-135918 GCA_963575745.1 Prorocentrum cordatum
ACTACTACTACTACTACTACTACTACTAAAACTACTACAACTACTACTACTGCGACTACTACTACTACGACTACTACTACTACTACTACCTACTACTACTACTACTACTACTACTACTACTACTACTACTACTACTACTACTACTACTACTACTACTACTACTAACCATATACCAGGGAGAATAAACGCACTGGGATAATAAAGTTCGGGGGTCGCGGGGGATTATAAATGTTGCCCACCAGAGGCCAGCATAAAGAGATGATCAGAGATGATCAAGAGGAGCGAAAGCAGAGGATACCTTCAGACATCCTTGGCTTTTGGTCCTCTCTGAGACACCCTCAACAATGAGACATCCTTGAAACATTGATCGTTTCGTTTGAGACATCCTTGAAACATTGATCGTTTCGTTTGAGGCTGCCTCCCAAAATTGTTGGTTTCGCTTGAGACATCCTAAAAAGCGTGTTCGCTTCGCTTGATGTTGCTATCTCAACATAAGAAGGAAGTAACCTCGATGGCGAACTTTTCACAGTGATAATGAAGTTCGGCCTCCGCGCTCTCCGCCTACATTTGAAACCCTTCTAGGTCGACGATAATCAATGGTAACGTGTTAAGGGTGGGTTACTTTATTATCCTCAGCATGCGGTTACTACTACTACGACTACTACTACTACGACGACGACTACGACGACTACTACAACTACTACCACTACTACGACTACTACTACTACTACTACTACTACTACTACGACTACTACTACTACGACTACTACTACGACTACGACTACGACTACGACTACGACTAAGACTACGACTACGACTACGACTACGACTACGACTACGACTACGACTACGACGACGACGACGACGACGACGACGACGACGACGACGACGACGACGACGACGACGACGACGACGACGACGACGACGACGACGACGACGACGACGACGACGACGACGACGACGACGACGACGACGACGACGACGACGACGACGACGACGACGACGACGACGACGACGACGACGACGACGACGACGACGACGACGACGACGACTACTACTACCACTACTACTATTACCTCGCAACGCGTTGCGCGCGACCCAGCCCTGCGGCTCTGCCCGGGCCGGCGGCAGGCGGCCTCCCCGCGTGCGGGCTCGGGCCAGGTCGCTGGCGGCTCGCGGGGTCGGTGCTGCGGTCCGTGCGCCTCCCAGGGGCTGGCACCGGGCGCAGCTAGGGGGCCACGTGCGGACCTTACTATATAGTCTAGAAAGAATTCGTCATCTAAGAAATGGCGTCGCCAAACCCCTGGCCAATCCCGGCTAACCCTTCTGAGTAACGCAATGCCAACTCGTGCGACGACGGACCTGGCCAACCTTCCTGGCCAACCTCCGGAGATCGGGCCAACCCCCTCGGGCCAACCCTGGTTAGACCAATTCTTTCCATAAGACATAGTGCCCCTACCCCCACGATGTCTGAGAGGGAGGGTGGGGGTAGGGTTCGCATGTGGTCCCCTAGCAGCAGCACCGAGTGCGCTTGGGGGCAGCAATGAATGCTTATGTGGAAGCAGTTTGGTGAAGCGGCTGACCACGCCCCCAGCCCACTGTAGAGCTCCGAGTGGGATCCAGCGAGGCCCAGCCGCAGCCGCGGCAAGAAAGCCTTGGGAAATCTCCGCAATCTTCCCCACGGCCCAGATTGAGCTGAAAGCGGCATTCGTCTTTCATCCGCGTGGCTGCATTGCCCAATCGGCCAATGATAAGGTCAAGCTACACCGTCGCACTCGAGGCAGGACATGGTGCTTGGACTGGTGCAGGACAGAGTGCCAGTGGGGGTTCTGGGATTCTTCGCAGTAATCCCCAAATTCGCTCAGTAGTTGCCCTGTCCTTGAATGGCACATCTTGGTGATACGTCAGCCCTCTGGCCCGGCAAACGGGGCCACGGCGCCCCAAAGACTTCGTTTTCGCGCGCGCGAGAAAGAAGACTTGGACTGAGTTGGATGCCACCGCGACTTCCGCTTCAGCATGTTTTGGTGCACTCTCGCGCCCCAGTGGCATGACTGCCCCTTCTGGTGCAAATTGAAAAGGGAACATACGTTGTCAATCCCATTGTGCCCTGTGGATTCGAAACCGTGAAGTGCGCTCCGGGGGGAAATTCGTGCAATCATGAAAAGTGCCATGTGAGTGGTGGAGTCAGGGATGTGCACGCCCGAGCAGAAGAGTAGGCTATGAAGCACAGCCCGGGCGCAGCGGCGGAAGGAAAGCCGAGGGGAATCTCCTCGGTCCTTTCCACGCTCGGGCTCGGGCCTGAAGGGATATTCGAGTTTGATCCTAATGGCTGAAATGCTCCGAGACATGACAGATCCCGTCCCCCCAGTGAGACACCAAGGTGGCACACCAGGCCTCTGGTCCCACCAGTGGGGTTCACGCGTCCCTGAGCCATCTCACTTCAAGCTCCTCCTCCTCCTCCCTTCTCCTTCCTCCTCCTCCTCCTCCTCCTCCTCCTC
The DNA here is from genome assembly GCA_963575745.1 of Prorocentrum cordatum. Classification (NCBI taxonomy): domain Eukaryota; class Dinophyceae; order Prorocentrales; family Prorocentraceae; genus Prorocentrum; species Prorocentrum cordatum. The sequence continues at coordinate 95,917 of CAUYUJ010021273.1, forward strand.
CCTCCTCCTCCTCCTCCTTCCTCCTCCTCCTCCTCCTCTTCGTCGTCCTCCTCCTCCTCCTCCTCCTCCTCCTCCTCTTACTTCTTACTCTCCTCAATATTCCCCCATGGGGCACCGTAGCAGCTGGGGGAACATACAGTCCAGTGGCTTGCCCAGACTGCGGTCCAACGTTTGGCCGCATGGGCGCTTCCAAAAGCAGGGTGCGGCGGGGACTCGCCGTAGGCGTCTTCGATACGCTCTGTAGATGCCAAGCAAGCCAGCCATCTCTTCCTGGGCCATGGTGCCTTCAAGGCAAAATGGAGACCTGACTGGGACGTCCGTAGTGTGCCGTAGACTCCACTCGAAGCAGAGCCGCTTGAGCCTAAACGGCTATGGAGGAGGAGCAGCAGAGACGAGGGGAACGGATGTGGAGGTGGAGGATGCCAGGGATGAGGAGGGTAAGCGGCTTGGAGGGGCGGAGGGAGGAGAGTCGCTGTGGCTGAGCTGCGCTCGCGCGATCCGTTTCCCTATCGCTACGTCTGGCGCGCTCCTAGCAAGCAAGCCATCTCTTCCTGGGCCATGGTACGGCAGGTTCGTGTCGTGCCGACCCCAGCGTTGGTTTTTGACACCGCAGGGATCGTTCAACCTTGAACGATTGGCCGCTGCCGCAACGTCCGATCGTTCAACGTCGATCGATTCTGGGTCGCCAGCGGCGTTCAACCTTGAACGCCCACGCTGGGGTCGCCGCTGGTCGACACGACGCAAACCTACCGTACATGCAAGGCAGAGTGGAGACCTGCATAGGAGGAACCCGTGGGATGCTGGCGCGCCCGGGCCTCCCGGAGCCCTCCGGGAGCCGCAAGCTTGTCACTGTCATATGTGTGTGTGCCCCGTCGAAGCCTCCCGCTTGTACGCGGACGCAGGGTCCCGTGCAACCCGCCTGCTCTTGCTGGCGCGCCTGCTCTCGCCTCTCGTCTCGCTTGTGCCCTGGACCTCGCTGTGAACGCCTCTGCCCTGCGGTGGTCGCGACCGCTGGCGCCGAGTACCGTCCCCAGAAAGCCCCAATGTAATCTTTCCCTATCCTCCTCCTCTTTCTCCTCCTCCTCCTCCTCCTTCTCCTCCTCCCCGTACCCCTACTTCCCCGTAATTACCCCTACTTCCACGCTCCCGGAGCGCGGTGGGGACGGCGAGAATCAGGAGGAGGAGGTGGCGATCGCGCCACATGCGGGGAGTACCCCCGCGAAGTCCAATGTGCCACCACCGCAGAGATGAGCTCGCGAATGGCAAGCTTAGTGTGTTCAATAATGTCACCTTGCGGCCCTACCGCCGGCCGCAGACGCAGACCAACGAGGACGCGCGGGCGGGCAGGCACACATGGCAAACAGCCCGGCAGTCAGACAGGGAGGCAGCGAAGACGACATGGTAAATGGCGACGGCGATGATGACGACAGCGATGGCGGCGGCAACCTCTACGGCGGAGGAGGAGGAGGAAACGGAGGATAAATCAAGGGGCCCTGGGACACACAAATAAATACACACAAATAACAGGATTACCCATAGTTTGCCTTATTTTCTGGGTTGTTGTCTTCACCCTCCCATAGTTTCCCATATTTTCTGGGGAATTGACGATGAATTGTGTCTGTGTGTTTTTTCCCATCCTGCATAAAGCAGAGCGGAGGAAGAGGAGGAGAGGGAAGAAGGAGCACCAGGGCGAAGAGCCGCAGAAGGAGACCAGGGCGAAGAGCACCATCTTACACCAACGCCCTCCCGCCCATCCTGCAACATGCGCTCCTCCTCATCCTCAACACCCCCCTCGTCGCAAACGCCCCTCCTGCAAGCTTGCAACGTGATGCATGCACTGCAAAGCAATGCAAAGCGATGCGAAACAATACAACGCAATCCGGAACAAAAAACAGCGCGGTGCAAAGCAATGCGAAGCAGTGCAATGCAAAGCACTGCAAAGCAACGCAAAACAATGCAGTACAATGTGAAATAATGCAAAGCACTGCGGCGACGAGGCTGCGGGCGGCAACGACGCGGCGACGGGGCGGCCACGGCGACGGGGCGGCGACGGCAACCACAAGGCGGCGGATCCGACGCGCATGGCCAGAAGACACGCGGCAACGAGGCAGTGACGAACGGTGGCGACGGCGGCGACATAGCCGCCAGACCTATCTGGTGGGGGTTCGCGCGTGCATCCAGGGCACTAGCACGGTGATTCAGTGCCTGGTGAAATGTCGCACTTTCCTGGGACTTTGATGCGACGTGGGTCGAGGCTGCTGCGATTGCCGCGGCAGCCAGGACATTCCGGGTATCCTTTTCAACTGGGTGCATCGTTTTGAATCTGTGCATATCAGCGCGGAGTTCTTCGTGCAGGCCCCCGCGAACGAGATCTGACAGTTTTCTTCCCTTCTACCCCCGTTCCCCCGCCCTCTTTTGCTCCCCGACCCTGCCTGCCCGAGAAGCAATCCACGCAAGACGATCGCACGTTTGCCCGGGTGCCGGAGGCACGGCCCAAGTTTTTCCCCCCGAGTTCTAGATTAGCACGGCCTTCTGGCCGATCGGGAGTAGCGCAGCTGTCTATCTGGCGGCTGGAGTGACGGCAGCTGTCTGCGTGCCCGATGCTCGCGTCGGGACCCCAGACGCATTCGGTCTGGCTCGAGAGTTTCCTGCCGGTGCTGGTATGGCTGCTGGTACTTGACTCCCTACCAGACCACCCCAACCCAACCCGAAGACCGAATTTCAGGTTGGGGGGGCCATGGGCTCCATGTGCGTTTTCTCGAGGTTCCCCGACCCCCCCACACAAGAAATGGAGGGCAAATGGAGGTCCTCGGGTCGGGTTGGGGTGGCTTGGTGGGTGGTGAGCACTGCTGCTCGAGGTGGTGGTGCTTCGGCTCCTTCCAGGCGTCGAGCTCCTGGAGAGCGTCTGGGCCGACTCGTGGTCTGGGCCTGGGGGCCCCCAGGGCCTGATCCTGGGGAGAGGGCCGACCCTCCTCAAGGCGCCTCGGGGCCGGGCCTGCTGCTGGGAGGTCGCACAGATCGGCCCGCGGAGCGATCGGGCAGCCGATCCGGCGGCCTCAGACGGCACCGAGCCACCCCGAAGACGGCCTCCGGGGGTCTCGGACGGCCCAAGAGGCTTTCCAGACGGACCAAGCGGCCCCCAAGACGGCCAAGGCTCCAAGAGGACCCCGACGAGTGCCCCAAGAGGCTGAAATCATTTGTTCCTTTGGTGTTTCTCGGGCGCTTCTTCGGCGGCATTCGGGGGCAGCAGCACCCTACGCTACAATGAAGAAGTGTTTTGTGCCGAAAGGGCTTGTTACGATCATACACAGTGCAACGAAGCAATCATAATCATTTATGCACAGATGCAGAGAGGGTATTTCAACAGGGGGCGGTATTTATTCATATATATATATATACAGACATACATACATATACATAGCACGCACGCGCACTTCGCATCTAGCGTGTCACCGACACAGGAATCGCTGTGCGAAAAAATGTTGGAAGTTTCTCAGGCAAGTGAGGACTCCAGTGGCAACACCTGCTTGAGACACCACCGGGGACGGACCCTGTGTAGAGTGTGGAAAGTCGGACCAGCTCTCTGGTCGACCCTCTTGGGCGCGCCCTGGGCTCTCTTGGGCCGTTTTGGGGGGCCCCTTGGGGGGCTGTTTCGGGGCCTCTTTTTGGTGTTTCTTCGGGTCTCTTGGGGGCCTCTTGGGGCTTCTTGGGCGCTTCTTGGAGCCTCTTGGGGTCTCCTGGGGGCCTCTTGGGCCAAAACGCTCGAATCTTCGGTTCCTCGTCCCCGTCTTGGGCGCCGACTCGGGGCGTTCTTGGGCGGTTTAGGCGCCTCGGGGGCCGTCTTGGCCCCCTCGTGGGCCGTCTTGGAGCCCTCTTGGGGGCATCCTCGACCAGCTTGGGTGCCTCTTGGGCCGTCTTGGACGCAGTGGAAGCCCGAAAGGCGAACACGCAAAAAATATCAGTTTCCCCATAGGAAATCGACGATGTTTGCTTATTGGGGCTCTATTGGGGTGCCCCTCGGGGCGTGTTCGGTGCCTCTTTTTATGTTTTTGCGGGTCTCTTGGGGACCTCTTGGGGCTTCTTGGGCGCTTCTTGGAGCCTCTTGGGGTCTCCTGGGGCCTCTTGGGCCAAATGGCTCGCATTTTCGGTTCGTCGTCCCCGTCTTGGGCGCCGACTCGGGGCGTTCTTGGGCGGTTTAGGCGCCTCGGGGGCCGTCTCGGCCCCCTCGTGGGCCGTCTTGGAGCCCTCTTGGGGGCGTCCTCGACCGTCTCGGGTGCCTTTGGGGCCGTCTTGGACGCAGTGGAAGCCCGAAAGGCGAACACGCAAAAAATATCAGTTTCCCCATAGGAAATCGACGATGTTTGCATATTTCGGGCTCTATTGGGGTGCCCCTTGGGGCGTTCGGTGCCTCGTTTTGTGTTTATTCGGGTCTCATGGGGGCCTCTTGGGGCTTTGAGGGCGCTTCGTGGAGCCTCTTGGGGTCTCCTGGGGGTCTCTTGGGCCAAAAGGCGCGAATTTCCGGTTCCTCGTTCCCGTCTTTGGTGCCGCCTTGGGGCGTTCTTGGGCGGTTTGGGCGCATCGTGGGCCGTCTTGGCCCCCTCGTGGGCCGTCTTGGGCCCTCTCAGGGGCGCACGGATCCCGAGGAGGAAGCTCCGCCGCCGCTCGGGGAAGAGTGGGGAGGGCGGAGGGGAGAAAAGGTCAGGTGGGGAAAAAGCGGGTGGGGGAAGGGAGGGGCCCTTCGAACCAATGTGGGCACTGCCGATGGCGTGCCTCTGACTGCCGGCGGGGAGGGAGAGGTGGAGGGGAGGAGGGGAAGGAGACGGAGGTCGGTCGGACAGAGGGCGGCTGGCACGCGAGGCCGTGCCCGGACGCGGAGGAAGGAGGGAGGGAACGAGAGAAGAGAGAGGGGGGAGAGGAAGGAGAGGGGGGCAGCAGGGGAGGGGTACGAGGAAGCGGAGGGCGACGTCATAAAGGCGTGGACCTCGAGTTCTACCGCCGCGTGACCCCTGAGCGAACCCCTCTGCGCAGACTCTCCTGCCCTCTGCACAGCCTCTCCCCTCGGGGTGGGGTCCTCACCACCTGGCGGGGGCCTCCAGCCTTGGAGCGCCAGGCCATGGCTCCTCCCGTGCTTCCCGCCCTCGTTCGGCTTTTGATTGGGGACCTCAGCGCCGCCAGAGGATGGTGGCCGTGCCGCAAAACAGATGTTGGAACGCCGGCACCCGCGGTGCCGCCCCGCCAGGACGGCACGCACGCACCGCACGCGCATGGTCACCGGGCCTCGCGCTTCTTGCGCCCCACGATGCGCGGGGCGCCGCCGCGCCCCCGCGCCCCAGAGGAAGCGCGGTCATCTTCGCGCCCCCGCGGGCGACCTCTGATTCGCACTGCCGCCGCGCCAGGGATGGCGCGAGAACGACGTGCGCGGCCGCAGAGGAGGCACGGGCGCGCCGCAGCGAGGCAGAGCGCTCGGCGCGCCCGGCGGCGCCCCAGACGTCCGGCGGTGCGGTGCCTCTGCCCGCGGGCCCAGCAACCCCGACCGCTTCCCCGTGTGCAGTTCGTCGCCCCAGATCCACCTCTGATGTTTTTTGTTGTATTTTTTATAAAACAAAAAAAAACAAGGCAGCAACAAAAAAAAACAAGGCAGCTCCCTCGATGAAAATAAACCGCTGTCTGCACCAGTGCGTCCAGGATCCCACGAGCGCACTGCAACAACCCGCTGAACTTCGGCTGCCTCCCGACGGAGATCCACTTCTGATGGTCCCGGGGCCCGACCACGGCCCACTCAGGGCCGAAATGGAGAAAAAAGGCGCCTGCTCCAAAAGCTCCATCGTCTGAGACCTGGGGCTCGCGCTCCGCTCTTCTTTCTTGGCCTGGCCGCGCGGTGCCCCCCCGCCGCACGGCTGAGCGCGGCCCCGCCCGGGCCGGCGCCGTCCCCGCGTGGAGGCGCGAGGAGACGCGGACCGCCCCCCGCACTCGGGCCTGCCGCCATCAGGCGGCCGCCTGCTGGACCCGGCTCCTGAACAGGTGCCTCAGCGCCGCCGCATCGCCCGCCGAGGCGAGCCCGACGACCTCTGCCAGAAGCTCTCGCGCGCCGCCCGGCGTCTGCTGGGCGCCGCTGGACGTCACCTTCTCCGCCTCCAAGCCACCGACGTCACCCTGACTCCGGATCCGCCCTACTTTGGGGAAAATCGTAAATAGGGCTTGGAATTTCCGCCTTACTTTTCAAGCCCCGCTGATGCCAATTTCCGCACTACTTTTCTTTTGCTGTTTCCGCCCTACTTCTGTGGATTTCCGCCCTACTGTATGTTGGGTGCAGAAATTTCCGCCCTACTTCTTCGGCTTCTAAAAGGTGGATTTCCGACGCAATCCTAAGTTGGAAAACAAGCCAAAGTAGGGCGAATCTGGAGTCAGGGCGTGCTTTTTTCATCGCGTGGTCCCCCGACCCCCTCCACTGGGCACCGGCTTCTCATCCCGAGTCTCTTTGTTGACGGCCCGTGGGCCCAGCGAGGGCAAAAGCCGCCGGCCGTGATGTGTGTTGAAGGGGCCCTGGGACACACAAATGAATACACACAAATGAAAAGATTCCCCATATGTTCCTACATTTTCTGGGTTCCTGTCTCCCCCCCCTTCCCACATGTTCCCCACATTTTCGGGGCATCGCCGATGAGTTGTGTCTGTGTGCTTCTTTTCCTCCCGAGTGCTGTGTTGCATGGCCCTGGAAGGGGGAGCCTGGGCCCCCCGCCCGCGCTCGAACTCCGCAGACTTCGCCAGCGCGTCCCGCAGCACGCCCTCGGGCAGGCCTGCCCGCCGGGCGACGTGGTGGCCTCGGCTCCACGCGCAGGAGTGAGCCCCCCGAGATCCAACGCATTGAACAAAATCACGACGGAGGTTTTTCTCAAATTTCGGCCCCTAGGGGCCTTTACCGGGCCTCGGGACCGTCAAAAAACGACTCAGGACGAACAGCCGGTCCCAGGGAAGGGGTCCAGACCTCTGGGGGTCGACGTTGTGATACAATCACGAAGTGGGGGGTCTGGGACCCTGCGTAAGAGTGACCTTTGGTGCGCGGCTTTGGGGGGGCCGCGGGGGTACCAAACTCGGGCGCGCAAGACGCTGCTATCGCATCGCGATCGGTGGTCGGGGGACCCCATTGTGCCCGCACCAGAGGTCACTCAAGCGAAAGGTCACTCTTGCGTGTAGCCGGTGGCCGTGGGACGCGGGGCACAGGCCCGGCAGGAACTTGTAGAGGAACGTCATCTCGTGCGATCCCTCGCCCACCTCGAGGCGACAGGAGTGAAGGGGCCCTGGGACACACAAATAAATGCATACGAATAACCGGATTCCCCATGTTTTCCCATATTCTCGGGGTTCCTGCCTTCCCCCCCACTTCCCATATTTTCCCATATTTTCTGGGGAATCGACGATTAATTGCGACTGTGGTTTTCCCCCCCTGACGGAGGCGGCAACCAGGCCAGTGCCGGGCTCCAAGCAAAGTGTTCGAGAGCCACCAGGGCCGCCCGAGCGCCGGCCTGATCGATCGGCCCTGGCACTGCCGCCTCAGGGCCCAAATCAAGCAGGTCAGTAACTCGGGCCTTCCAGGCATCACCCCATAAGACTCGGCCGAACCGGACCCTGACCAGATCATTGTTCTGGTCCCGAGACCTCCGCGGACATGTGGAAGGGGGCGATGCCCTTGCGCTGGACCGCCGCCTGGGAGACCGGATGGTAGTGCGTGGCGAAGAGCGCGCAGCACGCCACGCCCTCTGACAGTTCCTCCAGCACCGCGGAGGCGATGGCCGCACCGTCGAAAGTCGATGTGCCTCGACCCAGCTCGTCGAGCACGGCCAAGGAGCGCCGGCTTGCGTGGGCCAGGACGGCCGCGGTCTCTTCCAGCTCCGTCAGCAGCGTGCTCTTGCCTTCCAGAAGCGCGTCGTAGGAGCCAATCCTCGTGAAAATGCGGTCCACGGGGCTCAGCCGGCATCGTGTCGCATTCACTCGGCAGCCGATCTGCGCCATGATGACTGCGATGCACGTCTGCCTCAACACCGTGGACTTGCCGCCCATGTTGGGACCCGTCACGACCAGGCAGCCAGGAACGCCCCTCGCGTTCAGCAAGGTGTCATTCGGCACGAAGGAGCTCCCCATCTTCGCTGCCACAACGGGGTGCCTGCACTCCACCAGCTCGAGCATGCCTGTGGAACTGGGGTCAACGATCTCCACAATGTCTGGCTGACAGCTGCTGCCAGGCAAGTCCACCGATGCCTTAGCCAGCGACAGTATGGCATCCAGCTCTGCCAACAGGCGGAAGGCTGCGCGGAATTGCGCTTGATGGGCATGGAACTCCTGGAAGAGCTTGCACAAGAAAGGGAATATGCAGTCCTCCCTCGCGTCCTCGGCATGCTCCATCTCCTGCACAAACTGCTTTATTCGGTCCGTCTGGAAGCGCACCTTGCTCTTGTTTCGGAAGGTCACGTCCACGCCTGCGAGCAACGACTCAGGAAGCGCCCCCTCGTCCACCTCCACCTCGTAGCGGTGGGTTTGGCGGTGGTAGAACTCGAAGCTCACCTTCGGGTGCTTCCCCTGAATCCCGCGGAGCTCCTTCAGTAACAACGCCTCCTTCTCTTTGATCCTCGCCGTCACGGCATCGTAGTCGGCGTCTGCGCCCGGGGCAGGCCGACACTTCGTCTTGCCGGTCTTCGGGTCGGCTCCCTCGCACACGCTGTTCCTCAAGCGCGTGATGACGTCCTGAAGCTCCGGGAAGCTGCCGCCGTCGGCGCGGGTCCTCGCGATCTGCCTCAGGCGTTCGGGCAGCTGCGCGCCGCCCGCCGGCAGCGCCGAGGAGAGCGTCCGGATGCCCTGCTCGTACGCCTCGAGCAGGGCCATGAAGTCCCCGAGGCGCTTGGCGGTCGTGTCCTCGTACATCACCGCGTGGCGGGAGGACTGCGCGGCGAAGCCCCACACGCGCGAGGTGGCGCGCTCCAGGTCGTGGTGCCTCTGCGCTTGGCTGCCGGCCATCTTCTTGAGGCCGCTCCGCAGCTGGTCGGCCATGCCGTGGTTCGCGATCAGGAACTCCACGGCGGAGGACCTCAGGCGGATCTCGGCGGGGTCGAACAGCGGGGCGCACACCCATTGCCTCAGAGTACGGAAGCCGCCCGGCGTGGCCGTGCGGTCCAGGAAGTGCAGCAGGCTCCCGGCGTACGTGCCCTCCAGCGTCTCGAGCACCTCGAGGGCGCCGAGCGCGGCGGCGTCCAGGACCATGCGGCGCCCACCGGCGGCGGGGGAGGCCTCGGCCTCGCCGGGGGCGCCGCTGAGCCCCAGCGTGCCCAGCACCTCCCACGTGGCGAACGGCAGCACGCGTTGCGCCAGCAGCGTCTCCTCCAGATCCGCCGCCGTGCCGCTGGGCACGGAGTGGGCGCGCCCTCAGGCCCGTTGCCCAAGTCCCTGAGCCTCGGTCCTCACTCCTGATGGATCTTTTGAGGGTTCCGGAACCGAATTGCCAGATCCGCCGGGGCTTATCGCATGGCCCCTGGGTGTCCGCGCGTCGTCTCGCGTGACCTTTTCGGACCCGAGGAGGGCCCCAAAACGGGCCACGAGGGCCCCAAGAGGCCGCCAAGACGGTCCAAGACAGCCCCGATACGCCCAACGATCGCTCCCAGACGCCCAACATGGGCCCAAACCGGCCCAAGAGGCTTCCAAGACACCCCAAGAGGCCTCCACAAGGCTTCCAAAAGGCTTCCAACAAGCTTCTCACGACGCTCCAAGATGGCCCAAGAGGCCCCAACACCATCCCAAGATTGCCCAAGAGGGTTCCAAGAGGGCCCCAAGACGGCCTAAGGGCGCCGCGAGACGGGCCACGAGGGCCCCAAGAGGCCGCCAAGACGGGCCAAGAGGGCCCCGAGACGCCCAACGATCGCTCCCAGACGCCCAAGATTGGCCCAAGCCGGCCCCAAAAGCTCCCAAGACACCCCAAGAAACCTCCAAGAAGCTTCCAAGAGGCTTCCCAAGAGGGCACCAAGAGGCGCAAATATTTGATGTGCCCCAAGGTTGTCCAAGGATTTGGGCGCTCTCGCCTTTTCGGCTTCATTAGCTTGTAGGGGGCTGGGAGGCCCAGCCAACAGCTTGGCCTTAGGCGGAGCAAGCTCCCGCTCTGTTGTACCGTAGTAGCGGTAGTCCCTGTAGGAGAGGATGTGCCATCTGAAACAATAGGAATGTCCTTTTGGTCTCGATAGCAAGTGCGTGCCTCGCGATGAGGCACAATCATATTTGGGCGGCCGGCCGCTTCAGCCGACGCGGCCACGGGCGCACGTTCGCTTCCACTCCTTACGTCCCTCAGTTTGCTTTAGTAGGGGGGGAGACGAAGCGTGAGCCCGCCGCCCCTATGCAGCAGGCACAGCAGCTAATATACACAAGGACAGAAAAGGGGCGGGCCAAAAGGAAGGTGGACCCTTTTTTTTCCAAATCTTTCCTTCACAAAGACTTAAAAAGACTCAGCATCTATGGTCAAAGTGACTTTGATGCTCAGGCCACCCAACTCAAGTTCGTCCTTCAACTGTGTGGGCGTGAGCGGCCCTGCGTGGAGCTCGCGCAGAGTCACAATCGTGGGATAACAGTCCTTCTAATTATGGGCTGCTGCTAGTGTCTCTGCTGAATAACTCGAGCGGACCTGCAAGCGGTGAGACTTGCAGTACGCATCGATCAAGTGGGCGGCAGGTTTACCAGATGGCGTGTTTGCACGCCGTAGCAGGTTTGACCCGCGAAAACCATAGCCTTTGACGTCGTCATCGGCGTCTCCACTCAGGCGTCGGTATCCTGAGTCGCCGTGCAGGTCGACCTCGCCCGTAGGGGTCATCGCCTGGTAGACGATCTTCTTTGGGCAGGCCTGCAGTTTCCTGGTGATCGGGTTCAGTCGTCGCACTTGGATTCTGGTCGGTTCTTGCACGCGTTGTAGAAATACAACATACACTATCAACCGCACCTGGGTAATTAATGCATGCGCTAGCGCAACCCTGAGGCTGACGAACCTGTCTGCAAGCACCGTAGATGCCTGAGCGTCAGCGTCGGCGCCAGTAAGTTCAGGACGTCGTATAGGACGGAGCTGATTGATGTACTCGTCTTGGCCCAAAGTAACATTACCGCCCCCATCCTTGGTATGTCTCGCAGCACAGTTGGTGCACGTGTGCTTGTTCAGTTTACATTTGCCAAAGGTGTCTCCTACGCATTTGACATCCTTGTCAATGGTGTCCTCGAAGCCGGCCATAGTGATCTCATTAACATGTTTGGCCGTGAGCAGGTTGTTGCTCGTCTCGGAATCCTCGCCGCAGGACGTGGGTCGGAGACCAAAACCTCGCGTGGTCCTTCTGAGCTTTGGCGAGATAGCTCGCGGTGCGCCTTTGGTTCCAGCGTTTGGTTTCAAGCACTGCGAACAATGCTTTGACTCGTCGTAGTGTTCGAATCCTGGGAGAGTCCGAAGCACCGTGGCCGATCCAGGCGGCGCAGTAAAACACACCACACGTTCCTTTTCACCAATTGACCCAGCAAGTTCCCGATAAGTCAACCCGTTCAGGGGGGCCATGTTGATGTCGAGGGAAGCAACGCTCCAATGTTTCTTGCGCGCTGCCGTGCTAGCGAGTAGTCCCTGGCTTGACCGCCGCGCTGTTCCCGGAAAGGTTTCTACGTCGAAGGCTTCAAGGTTCATGAAAACACGGAGTACTAGGCGTAACCTGATGGTACGTTCCATCTCGCCCTTCTCGTTCTTCACGACCTTCCACTTGTACAGGTGCCTCGAATACATGATGTTTGACGCTTTAGATATGTCTTGCATTGTGAAGCACAGATTGCCAAACCATGTCTTGAGTTCAGTGTAGAGGGCCTTCGATACTTTCTCGGGGTTCGCATGATGTCAGCTTACGCGAGGAGGTCGTCTTCCTTGACGACCACAGCTCGCTTTGCAGCGGCGGTAACATGTACTCGCATAGTGGTCACGCGGTCGGCATCTAGTATCATGCGTTGTTGTTCGGACAGGACTACCTTTGACATTTCTGCCGCGAAGCAGAGTTCTACATATTGTCAAATTTCGTCTGAGTCCAGTGCGTAGCTACAGTCTTCGCCCATGGAACACATGTGGGCGTGATGCGTCTCCTCGGTGTCGGAGTCGCGTGTGCACCCCCACTTAGGCAGGTGTCCCCGCTGTGCATCAGCTACACGTGACCAGCGCACTTTGATCTGGAACCATCTGAGGGCATTGTAAAGAAGTCCTCTGGTGGTGTAGCCTCCAGCAATTCCCTTTCGTCTTGTAGTTCTGCATACCGCGCTTCCATGACATGCTATTCGGGGTTAGCCTCCGATCTCTTAGATCTTAGAAAGCCGTCCATCATCATGTGGTGGTTCGGCTTCTGAGGCTTCTCTCGCGGTTCCATGCGGAGTCGGTGCATCCGCCAATTCCTCAAATCCTGTCACGTCCTGATCAAAATCTGCTTGAGGTTTGGTGGACTTTAGGCACTGGATGATTCTCGAATGCGCTGATCCAGTCGTATCATGTATGTTCAGCGCGGCGCCTTCTGCTTCAAAGTAGAGAAATCCTGGATTCACGTCGCTGTCATAGTGGACCAACGTGCAGCTGTCAGCATAAGTAACCGGAGGTAGCTTATGGAGACTCTTAGCTAACCAGGCCGAAACTACTTTCTCGATGCGGAAAAAATTCTGACAGAGTACTGTAAATCTAGGTGTAGCTTGGGAGATAGACGGCTTGCACTCGTCATCTGAAGCGTTCCTTTTTTGGTCGGCACATAGCCAAAGGTCATAGCAGGTCTCCCCGCTGGCAAACCGGCCACGAACGTCAACACTGTCCGTAGTGCAATGTTGTGGGAGCCAATTTCTCGGCTATCAGTGCCTCAATATAGAGTGAGTGTCGTGCATCGCCGCATTGTACTTGAACATCTCGATTGCCCACTCGGATGATGACTTGACCCCTGTCGGGATCGTTCTGTACAACTGGGAATGGGCCATTCCAGCCTCCCCGTCCTTCGTGGTTGTGGGGCGATGGTAATCGACCAAGTCTCCTTCATTGCTGACCGGTGACAGTTGTCTTAGTGCGTAACGACTGGTCTTAGCTACTGCTGTGCCCCGTGTGGTAGCTTCAATACATGCATTGCGTATCGTCTGTTCACGAGAATGATCCGACGTTTCCGTCGGCTGTTCGTGGTCCAAGACAGGTAAGTCAGGAATCATTGCTGGCTGTCGTCCAAACAGAGCGTTGTACGGAGACACCTCGTTGTAGAAGGTGACCGCGCTGGCAGCGAACAAGGCCTCGTGCAGTAGCCGCGTGAACACAAGTGGCATGTCCAACCTGTTGAGTTCAGCTTCCATGACATGAAGTAGATGGCGTAATCTGTCATTTCTGGCTTCGATCGGCGTAGCGTGCTGCCCACGCGCACGTATCCTAAGTTCAGTGCCCTTTTCCTTAAGGACTGTTTTCGCAGTGTCGTTGTTAAGAGCACCCTCCCCGTCGGAGTAGAATACCTTTGCAAGTCCAAGTTGCATCCAGCACTGATGATATGCATCCAGGATACTGGTCATTGCCTTGTCTGGTACCTCCATTCCAATAGCATACCGTTTCCAACGATCGGTGTCATGGAAGATGTTGTGTTCTTGTTTGTTGAACATCAGATCACATGCCACTTCTTCATTGAATTTACTAGGCAGCGAAGTGGAGGGCATAACAGTATGCTCCGGTTTGTCCCAAGTTCTGCACTCCCGACATGTGTCGCAGACACCTTGAATCAGGTTGAGTCTGACGCTGTCCAGACCTATCTTAGTTAAGATGAGTCTCGTCTTAGGCTCTTTCGCATGGTACCAGCGCAAGTGTAGCTTCCGCAACTCGCGCGCTACCACGCTTGGGTCAAGGCATCGAACATGTGTAGACTGATTTGTACGTCGAACCGTGACCAGTCTGGAAGTCGTGGTCGCGCAGCAGGGTTACCCGCTAGTGGCGGGGGAGGTGCTTCTCCACCATGCTGTCGGCCACGTCTGACTCTAACCCGTGGCAGTAGGAGATGGCTACCCGAACTACCAGGTCCACTCGAGGCAGGTTGCCCTGCAGCAGTCAGCAGCATGTCTGCCTGCGGTAATATCGTGACTGCTTGCGCCCGCTGCTGGTCCAACTCTAGAGCTGGGTCTCGGTGCTTTTAGCCGCGTAAGTGGTGATGCGGCTGGCGCCTCGCGAGGTGCGGGTTCGGCAGGAACCGGCGCTGCCTGTCCACGATTGTCGGGCAGCTTCCAGGGTTCGGCAAACTTGCATCTGCCAGGCGTTAGTGCGTGTCCAGGTTTGTTCTGGCCGAAATTATTCTTGCAGCTCGGACATTCCCCATGGTAGTCTTCGTCATCGCACCACCTGCAGTGTCTAGGATTTCTGTCATGCGAGGGAGAGCGCACGTTAACAGTATCCGCGCATGCGGGGCACCCGAGCCCTCTCGAAGGTGGCCTCGCGATCGAGCCGTCGGGTTGCCGAGGGAGAGTCTGATCGTCAAAATCATATCCCCTCACGTTGGCGACTAATGCGGTGGGCGAATACGGGTGACCATAGAAGGGATCACGATTTACCTGGAAGAGACCGTGTGCGATCTGAACTGCATCGACAAAGAGCGACTGTATCTGTGGAGTGCAATGCGCAGCCATTGACAGATCTCTGTTACATACCGACGCATGTTGATGGTGACCAGCACATCGTCTTCGTTCAAAATGGGTAAGTAGAAGGCGGTGGTTGACCATGACCTCAATCGGCTTCCGTATTAGTACCCCATGGGAACCGCGTAAACCAATCGTAGATTGGTCCATATTCACCTTGCAAGTGCCCTTGCTGTTGGCCAATGTAGTCCATGGTGGTATCTGATCCACCCAAATACCCACCGGTTGTTCTCGTAAGTAAAATCGTCAAAGATCATTCTGGCGCATAACCACCTTGCCACAAAACTTGGTATGCGGCAGGTCCTCTTCGTGATGTTCACGCCACGTATCGTAGTTAACCTGGTCATTGAAATAGGTAGTCCAGCCGTT
Source organism: Prorocentrum cordatum (assembly GCA_963575745.1). Lineage (NCBI taxonomy): Eukaryota > Dinophyceae > Prorocentrales > Prorocentraceae > Prorocentrum > Prorocentrum cordatum. Next base: position 110,962 of record CAUYUJ010021273.1, read on the forward strand.
CTGCAGTTAGGTTGTAACATAACAACTTTGACGAAACAAACGTCTTGGCAATGCATCGCTGCATCCTGAACATCCCTGTTCCAAAGGTCAACAAAGGGACGCTTGTCAAGGTTTCCCTCTGATGATAAACCTCGGCTGAAGGCTAACTGCGGGGCGCCCCCACTTCCTCCGCGCAGTTCCAGCATATCCACATTGGTGCGGCGTCCATAGCACAAGTTGGGGATTATGGAGAATACATCTGCATAGGATCCAGGAGGTAGTCCCGCAAGTAATGTGATGAACGTTTCCTCTTCATCATCACTTTCCGTGTCGGAGTCAAGAGGTACGTCGGCGCAGCGCGCGCTACGTCCGAGACCTCTCAAATCGCCCCCGCAGTCGTCATTGCCTTCTTCGGCTATATTGGGCATCTTGCGCGGTTTGATGCCCGCTGCTGTCTGCTGTCTGTTTGTTCTTCCTGTTTGATTCGGGCATCGGTCGGTAGTGCTGTCCGTCGCTCAGTCTCAGGTGAACTGAGCGTCGGAAATTCGGGAATAGAGTGGAGCACGCGGCCGCGCTAAATCGAAGGAGGAGGGAGACGATCGTCACCGACGGTCGCAACTCGTCTTGGGCGTGGACGTGAGCTCCCGTGTCCGAGGAGAGCTGGTTCGGGATGCCCCCAGTAAAGCCGAGTACGGATGTTGGTGACACCATCCGGCAACGGTGCCATGTAGTTGTACTCGATCGGCTGGTCCTGGATCTTGATGTCTCGTATGATCGTGTTGTCGTCCAGGTTCATTGTTACCCGTCTGACAACATGGCCCCACTCAGGGCCATTCTTCGGAGACTGAACGTAAGTTCGAACTCCTTTATCCACTCAAGTGTGGATACTAAGATGTACAGCACTTGTGTGATTTCTCTGCGTCTTGTGTAAATCCATCAGATCAATCAGTCTTGCTGTCATGATAGCCACCGTCTTGTTACGCCATTCGGCCTTCTGAGCACCTTCTCCATGCCAGTCCAGGACATGCTAAGTAGGTTGTGCAGGTTCCCCTGCTGTTCTGCACGTGCAACGCCGCAAGTTAGTCGGGATGCGCGCACAAGTAGTTGCCACTTGCAGATATGATCCGCTAGGCAACGTATTAGAATGGTCGTATCTGAAGCCACAGTGGCAACATCGCACACGCATGACCTGCAAGTCAAGATCTTCAATGGCGTCTCGTGTAGGACCTCGTTTCCGGAAAAATCCTGGTAGCCCCACAAGCACAATAGTCATACGTAGAGCCCGAGCCTTGGTCATCAAGTTTTGGATGCGCTGACAACGTGGTCCTGCCCGCTTGCCGGGTAATCTCACATGCCAATCAGCAGGTGGTGCCACCTATAACAACTGGTAGTCGCCCGAGAGTAAAGCACCCAAATAGTGTGCACCAGTGGAAGTCATGACCTCTGATTGTGTAATACGGTCACATGTAACCGCGGGCTCGGAGTTCAGCGCAAGCCGCACGCGTACCCTCAATGACAAATGCACGAGAATGAAAATGATGCGATAACCACTCTTTTTCTGCAGCGGCCACACAGCCGGGTCCACTGCTATCCGCGGCAGCCGCGCAGCCGGGCTCGCCACTGCCCCTGGCGCGCACAGCCGGCGCCTTGGAACATAATGCAGGTTTCCCCGCACTTGATGACAGCACCTGAGTGGCCGGCCTGGCTGCGCAAGCGCGGGTGGCCGCGGCGCGCGCCTGCCCCCGTCACTCGCGTGGCGATGGGGGCGTCCACATGCCTGCCATGCTGCGCTGCAGAGCCGCTGCTCGAAGAAAAAATATAAAACATCTCAGCGGCGTCACCCCCTTCCGCAGGTGCCCCTGCCTGTGTATCGGGCGACGTCCACTTCGTGCCCTCCTCGCGAATGCCCCGGTATACCTTCGCCGGCTACTTGCGCAAGGCGAAGTCCTTGTCGGCCGAGGTAGGGTTGGTCCCGAAGCACGTACTCCTGCGATACCAGGTCTTCAAGGTGTTATTCACCAAAGAAGGGATCGTGAAAGCGAACGTCTCCTCGTTGATGGAGGAGCTGACGCCCGTGGTATCCTGTGACATCATATGCATGGGCGTCACTCATAGCAGGTGTCCCCGCAGCTGGCTCTGGATCAGATGCCTCCTTGACGAGCAACAGATATTCCTCGCATTGAGGATTCGCCGTAATCCTAAACGACATCGACCATTTCTCCTCAGTCGCGGCCCCGCACTCGTCGACCTTAAGTGCCAAATGTCCAGAAGGACTTTTCATCAAATCAACCACTCTGGCACCCTGTCTAAATAGAAGCTTGTAGCTTGCACATCTTAGAGCCAGGGATGATCATGTTCTCGTGCCCCTGCTCCAGGATCAGGATAGCCCTCATGTTAGACATGCCCCTCAGACCCAGAATGGCAGGGAGGTTCTCCCCTGAACCCTCAGCTACACTTGCTGAGTAAGTATCAAGTCTCGACACAGCAGGTGCCCCCGCCGGATCCTCTTTCCTTGCGCGCAATCTTGCAGCGCGTAGATTTATCACATATCGCGGCGCCATGTACACGTGGAGCCTCTTCGTCAGGTTCAGCCTCTTGATGGCGTGTCCGTGGGAACGAGATACCCGTTCGAAGGTCTGTGCCGTCTTTAAACCAATGATGTTAATATTACGGTCAATATCCATAAGAACTGTCAGCATACCACCCACCATGGTACCACTCACTGTTTGCTGCCAAAGCCAATTCATGGCGTTTTCCAAAAAGTCCTGGCACTTCAGACAGCGTCGTACCGCGCATGCCCCCACGGCGCCTCTGCTCCAACACCCAGTCGTTTCGTGACAGAGATGTAAAGACGTTCATAGATCCGCGGGCCTCTTCTTCCGCAGCGGGGTTCTTCTCAAAGATCCATGCCGTAGGGTATTCGGCAGATGTATATGGGCACGATGCAGATGTAGTAGGCAGGTTCAGAAACGCATCCTCGTCAGCGCGCATGCCCGCCGGACCATCTCTGTTTACCATTAACACAGTTTGCAGCATGTCGCGTTCGGATATCGCACTGGTGCCACTGCGCACGCTCACTGGGCTCTCTGTACTACGCTGATTGCGTGGACGAACGTCTCGTCCATATGGCATGTGGGTATTTGGAGACTGAAGCCATTGAGTACTCATATCAGTGGCTCTCTCCATACGCCTCAACCACGTGTCCTTAACAAGCGCAGCAGGAGGCGCGGCTGCAGCAGGCGTCCCTGCATTGTTAGCGGTCTCTGTTATCAGCGGCATGGGCGCGTCCACAGCAGGTGCCCCTGCAGATGTGGTGGCCTCCGTCGCTTGCCCCGCGTTGGCTGATGATGCAGGTTGCCCCGCTGGCGCTGTTGCGGGGGATGCTGCGTTGTTCATTATCATCGCCGTGACGCGGTTAAGCTCTTCACGAAGTTCCCTGAGTTCGTTCGCCCCTCGGAATATATCTCCATGACGACCCAGTGCGTCCTGATCTCCAGCGAGGGCGTAGTGGAACTCAGCTGAAATTAAGCCAACGCCCCTGCATATGGCGCCCGGCGCCTCAGTCGCGGAACCTCCAATGCGACCAGCCAATTGCCTATCCACATGAGCATGTGCAACTCGATCCCAGCACTGCGCGTGGAATATGTGGCCACACTGAAGACTCGAGACTTTGTCGTGGAGCATGAAATGATCCAGGAATATGGCACACTTGTTGAAGTCGCCGTCGCTGATAGGCGGTGTTGCCGATGGCCTGATACGCGTCTGGCGCTCCAGAGTGGTTTCAGCAGCTTCATATCGAATCGGTGGAACCGTCGGTAGCTGCTTTGCTGCAAGCACTGCTGGATTGATCCTGGGTGCCCCTGCTGCGTTGGAAATAGCAGGTTGCCCCGCGCGGCTCAGCATCCTGTTGGCCTGACGCTCCTGGTTGCGGCGCTGGCGAGCCGATTGCATAGCCAGGTTGGCCTGCTGCGCCTCGTGGATGGCCACGATCTCTGGGCGCAGCTCCCCCATGGATGATGGCGCGACTAGACCTGGGGCCTGTTGCTGTACATCGAGGGCCATAGGGGCGGCCAAATATCCATAGCGAGGAATCTGGCCTGGCACGCCTGACGTGTAGCCCGAGCCACGCGTCAACTGAGACTGGTAGAAGTCGTCGGCCGTCGCCCGTACATACGGGTTTCCTGGCTGCGTCCCCACTCGAGGATTACCACTTACCTGAGCGTGATAGTCAGGAGATAATGGGAAGTCCATTGGTGCTGCTGTGGGGCGTTCTGCAGCTGCCGGATAGCATGTCGGATGACTGAAAAATGCTGGCACATATCCAAGCCGATTTGGGTTGTCCGGCGATGGATTTGGATCCGGAACATACTCCGAAGGCGGCGCCCAGTTGGCGCTAGGGAGGTCAATGCCGCCCCTACGCATGCTCTGAGCGGCTTCGCGCATCTGCCGATACATCCATTCTTGCTGACCACCCAAACTCTGTCCTCTGTACAGCGTGGTGATCAGGAAAAGCAGGTTGCCCCGCATGTGGACGCGGCGATGCAAATGGCGATGTCGCCTGTAAAGCCTGGTAGAGCTGCGGGTCCAACCGGATGCTTTGGAGTCTTGCCTGTAGGCTATTGGTGCTCCCAGCACTCTGTGGAGTACAACATGGAGTTGTGGCTCTGCTCATAAGTGCAAACGACGCAGGTTGCCCTGAAGGTACTGGCAGCTGCTGCACCTGAGCACGCCACGGATCATTGGCGCATAGCGTGTCGGCAGGAGTGATGCCATTCGAAGTGATACCTGTCACGTCCGCACTTTGGGCCTGCACCCAAGATTCATCAGATCCCCCTGCAGGTGCCCCCGCTTGATACGCGCCCTATCTCATGAGCACCGTTGAGAACTCGACTTCCTGAATGGGCGCCGGTTCGGGGCACTTCACATGGTAGGGGGGTCTTTGGGGTGAACCATTCTTTCAAAGATGATGCATCATTCCGGCTTTCTATAGAAATATTACCACCTGGATATGGCTGATATCCCGAAGATACAAAGGATTGACCCATATGTGTCCCGCGCGGTTGTACCTGCAACATTCGCTGGGCAGAATACCTATGAGCTGAACGAGATGGGTCGGAGAAATTATGCCGTCACGGCCTGCTGACATTATGATGTCATTTACTGAGCGCCAAATCGGCATGCTGCCCCGAAGCAGGTTCTTCAAACTAACCATAACCAACACCTCGGAGTCAACACGCAGGCCGGACTTGATTCTATTGTCGCCCGGAAGATATAGGCAGCCATGCACAAACTGACGGCCCCAGTTCTTGCTGGTGTCGTTAGCGCGGCATGACAATCCGATGCTTAATATACATATATATATATATATATATGTATGTATGTATATATATATATACATGTATATGTATATGTAAATAGATTAAGGATGCTTCCAGATGCACCTGGAATAATTCAATCTGTAAGTCTCATATACAATGATTCAGGGCTCTTTATCCCAGGGCTGCTGCGTCCGTTGCTTGGACGGATGAAACGGGTCATGTGCGACTCGGAGGAGTACTGGCACTTCTTCAGCTGCAGTCTGCTTTTCTGCATTCCAATATGGTCGACCATGCCAATCAGGTTTAGCACTGCTAAAGCCTGGTACGCCCAATGGTGGTTCTTGAGCTTCTGGCGCACAGTCTCCAGGCGCTTGTGATGATAATGTTCATGTCCTTCAGGTGCCAGTGGTTGAGCAGCTCTGAGAGCTCAACCCACCCATCACATTCATCAAAGGATGGTACTTCTCGCAGGAAACTATCAGAAATATTGCCTTTATGATGATGTGACGAAGAGCAGTCGTAAACCACTCTGAACAATGGCGCTGCCCCTCATAGCTCAACTTTGGCCTCCTGAGATTTTCCGCGCTATGGACTCCAATCAAGTCGCCCTTCTCCGAATCATGTGGGCGCTGGGCTTTTTGCGCAAAATCTTGCGCGCCATCTGGCGCGCATGAGCGCCCCTGTCAGCGAGGGCGGCGGTGTCCTCGAGATCGCACTTCACCGCAATGTACCGATCAGACCCGTCGTCAAATTGAAGATGATATGCGGGGGTGATCTTCGCGCGATTGGACGTGCGTAACTTCCCCCAGCACTCTCGGCACTCAACTGGCATCTCCAAAGTAAGAGCAGGCTGCCCTGCAGAACTCTGAGAAGGTTGCGCTGCTGAACTCTGGGCTGTCGCCGATGCGGCAGGTGCCGGGGCGTTTGCCGACAATAGGGCAACGCCAGCGGTTCCCCTAGGCGTTCGAGGAGTCCCTGGCGGGGTGCTGATGTCAAATTCCTGGCGTCTCTTCTCCTGAATGTGGTAGGACTCGGCTGTCTTACCTTTGGGGGCCATTCCTGATGCCTTCGACGAGGTTGCCAGTAACTTCCTCTCGGTATCACGCCTTGTTGAAGAGGCGCCCCTTGTTGATCCTTCCAGTAACGGCGCCCGGCCAGTCCTGCGCGCCCGACCCGGCGCAGGGCCGCGACGTGGCACAGGGCCCTAAAGAGTAGGAGCACTGGCGCCTTGATGCGCAGCTGCTGCGGCAGCCACCGCCGGTCCTCTGGATCGACGTCTATCAGCAGGTTGCCCCGCAGATCGTTGCTGCTTACTGTCTCCAGGGTTAGGACCATCTGGGCTCTTCCCCTTCTTCTGCTTGGGTCTGAGCTGATCAGGACCGAACGACAGACTCGACGAATCCGAAGATGGAGAAATATCAATCGGCAGCTCTGGCTTCGGCTTGGGAGCCGCCTTGGCCGCGGCCCCTGCCGGTGCCCATGATCCACGTCGCCCGGGGTTCCGACCAGGATTCAGGTCGATACCATTTGGCGTCCTGAGGGCAATGTTTTTAATCGTGGTCTTTTGCTTCCCGGCCAAAAGGTACCTGGTAGGACTAAGCATTTTGTTCTATGCTGGTCTTTATCCAGCCTACACCTTCAGCACGGTAGGCAATCCGTCGTCCAGGAGAAAGATCCATCTCTGCTGTGACAGCGTACTCAGGATGGATCGGCGCGTTCGTTTTGCAGGTGACGCCCGCAACGATGAAGTCGTCCGAAGCGCACCCTGCAGGGGCCGCGTCCGCGGGGTTCACCTCTTCGGCCATCGCGTCAGCCTCATCTTCATCAAAGTAATGTCGATCGTCCTCTTCTGATTTGGGAATAGCAGGTTTCCCTGCGTGCCAATCGCGATCGAACTGCATCAAATAATGAAGAGGTGAGAAGTGTTTCCGTACGAAGAGAGATCGGGATATGTCTTAAGGTGTGGCGTGGTCGTAGTCGTTCTCCGTCAACTGCTCCTCGCGTGGCGTTGCATTAAGATCGGTGCAGTAACCCCGACCATCGCCATGAGACCAAACCCGCGGTGTTCGCTTAAAACTCGGGCTTCTTGATGGGCGTCTCATGGGGCAACCGGGCCTGTGGTCGGCATAGTGGTAACATGCGCAACATGCACCTCTGTAAGCTTCCGTTCCTCGATGATAGCTCTCTTGAGATCGCGCTTGACAGTTTTCGGTCCGGTCCTTGTCGAGCGAATGGTCTTGCCATCCTCGCCCCGTTTAATATTGCGAAGAGATTGCCAGTGGCGGATCCGATGCTCAGCCCAACCCTGATCCAACCAATATTGCATCTTATCTGGGGGCATGCGCTGACGAGCCAATCCAGCTTCCGCGCAACCAAATTGGCGCTGCATTCCGCCCTCTGGATATTCTTCTCGCGGCTGGTATTCTCGAGGCGGGTGCCCCCGCAGGCGTTCCCTCCTCGGAGAAGCGACAGGTCTATCAGCCTGCCATGGGGGGTGGGGGGGGCCTTTGGAGTTCCCGCGCCAGGAGGACGAGGGCGCTGAAGACCGCTAGAGCGAGCGCCACTGGAGCGGGCGCGCACGATCAGGTGAGCGACTGAGGATCCGACCGCGACGTACCATGCGGTCGTTATCTTCCCACTCTTCGTCCTCGTCGTCGGCGTGATACTTCTTCCTCCAGACCTGGCGGCTTGCCGATCGCTTCTGGCGGCTCATGGAACGATCTGAAGCAACGAAGGAATATTGAAATCCCCCATTCTGACCAAGTTCATATTGGACGCGCTCAGATAGATCACTAGCGTCTCGTGGGCTTCCCCGCACAGGATCATCGTCGCTCAATTCAATATGTGCCGGATTTCCAATAACCCAAAGATTAAACATCAAATGTATTTCTGCGTCTGTTGCAGGAATGATAGCTTCTGAATTCGCGGGCGCCCCCGCCATGTCGACATCCCCTTCGGCGGGCATGTGGAAGCTCTCGACGAATTCAATCTGCAGGTTGCCCCGCGATGGGCGTGCCCAGCCATTCTGCCAGATCGATGTCGTTGTGGCCAGTGAACACCTCCTCGAACAGCTCGTCGGCGCAATTCTCGAGGGTCATACTGGCGCCAAGATATCTGGCAGCCATGAAGTTGACAACTGCAGCTGGGCTATCGGCAGGGTCAGCGAAAAGAGACTACCAATCAACATACTGCATGGCAGAGTCGGTTTGAGCCAGATGTATTGACGGACCCCTGCCTCTCCCATCGCCATGAGGGCATTCGCGGCGAAAGTGCTGTGCACTGTTGCATGTGTCGCGCTCCAGAGTCCTACCATTGGCATCCTTTGGGTTTTCCCGACGTCCCTGATCTTTTCCTGATGTATGCCTGCGGTTTCTGTCTGTACCAAAAAACATGTCTTCATGCTGTGGTCCCGTGAGGGATCCTAGTGATGCAAATGTGCCTCTACCATGCAATCGCCGACGCTTACCCTCACCCTTATTTCGACCTTTGCCTTTTCCCATGAGTGCTCGTCGTACGACACGCCGTACCTTGCGGACTGGCTTCTTCATGAATCGCCGCCATCGGCGCATGTGTTTTCGGTATCCTAAAAATACCCATTGCGCTTCCTGCTCTTCCGTGAGGTATGTAGGCATATTCGAGTAGTCATGGGCTGTGGCTTCACCGTCCGAAGACGCATCGGTATCAGTACCGGAGTCGATGTCGGACTCGGCGGGTTGCCCCGCTGAGCCCAGTAGGGTCACGGCTTGCATGGGGGACACCGCGTCAGGCGGCCCCCATGCAAGCCGTGACCCCGAGGCCGTTCCACTATTCTGAGCCAGCGGTGTAATGGTCTCAGTTGGCTGTGGATCATCATTCCAGACGTCGTTAGCAGGCTGCCCTGCGTTAGCCTCCACGTGAAAGGTCTCGGCTCGGCGACCGTGACTGAAAATACATCCAATATTGCCCCGGGTTCTCTCAGACATGTGAGTATATGACCTCATACGTTCGAGTAGGGCGTCACATTGTTGTTGGTCTCTCGGCACGTGGTGCATTAGAGGCTGCAGGAGCTGTTGTGCACGCGACGTCCGCACTCCAAGAGTTCTCAATCAAATCACTGCTAATATTTGGAAGTTGGGGATGTTGAAGTCGGCCGTTTCAGCTTCATAGCGGGCTAGTTCAAAACGTGCTACCGTCTGGTCGATGCGTTCTCCCGCATGGACTCGGAAGTCAATAAGGGCGTTGCCAGAATTGAGTTGGCGCTCCTCTTCTGAATTCTCGAACTTCGTGCTTCAAAGGAACAAGATATAGGTGGCGCCGTCAGTGTGGCGACCGCCAATGTTGGCGCCAAAATTAATAACTGCTGGAATAACTCTCACGGCTATGGTCCGTGCGAGACCTCCCAAACCTCGCTGCAGAGCTGCAGCCTGCTGGGAGGGCGTCATAGTGCCTGTGGTCACGTCGATCCAGGCGTGTACTTCGCGGACGAATTCGCGAAAAGGAACTTGACCGGCTGGGTCCCAGTGAAGGCCGGTCGTTCTCGTGTCGTCTCCGCCACGCATATGTCCTACCGCGCGCCCCATAGCGGCCCATGTGAGCCCAAAGACAGCAATACCAATCCAGTGACCTCGTAGGTCGTGGTCGGATGAAGTCGATTGGGACTTCCGTTGTGCAGTCGTAAATCTGCGTGGGGGTGGAGGCGGCAATGTATCGTATCGCATGTTTCCATTCATCATATCTTCAATGACATTTCAAATTGGAGTAGGTGGGTGGATTTCAGGAGTGTAGAAGCGCAGGGATGAAGGACGTAAGTAAGAGACCTCCGCATGAACAGAGGTATCGCTGCAAGTGTCCTTGCGATAGTGCGTAGCTATATGCATTCCTCCGCGCAAGCCCACTGCACCCTAATATCCCACCATGTCCGTAATCCACCAGATAGTGCCGTGGATGGTGAGGAGTAGAGCAAGAGCTGACCACAATAGGCCAGCTCCGCTACCAAGTTTGAAGGGGGCTGGGAGGCCCAGCCAACAGCTTCGCCTTAAGCGAAGCCAAGCTCCCGCTCTGTTGTACCGTAGTAACGATAGCCCCAGTAGGAGAGGATGTGCCATCTTAAGCAATAGGAAGACCCTTTTGGTCTCGATAGCAATCGTGTGCCTCGCGATGAGGCACAGTCATATTTGGGCGGCCGGTCGCTTGAGCCGACGCGGCATCGGGCACACGCTCGCTTCCACTCCTTACGTCCCTCAGCTCGCTTTAAAGTTCCTGACGCTCTAAGATGGCCCAAGAGGCCCCAACACCATCCCAAGACGGCTCCAAGAGGGCCCCAAGACGGCCTAAGGGCGCAGCAAGACGGCCCAAGAGGCGCCCAAGATGGCCCCAAGACAGCCCCAAAAGGGGCCCAAATGAGGAAACACGAACCGAAAATCCGCCCCAGAAGCCCAAGAGGCGCCCGAGAGGCGCCCAAGAGGCCCCAAGAGGCTCCTAAGGGGCCCCCAAGAAACCCAAAGTGCCCCCAGGAGGCCCCAAGACGGCCCGTCAGAGGCCTCAAAACTGCATCCAAGAGGCCCCCAAGAGGCCTCCCCCGAAAGGCCTCCAACAAACATCCAATATGCTTCATACCCACAATCCAGGCACAGTGGCGGGATGGGCCGAAGGCCATTCGATACCTCATGACGCCCGTCGTCGCGACCGCGGCGCTGTCCTGCTTGAGCACCTCCTCGACCGCAGGCGTGAGCTTGTCCGGGTGCGAGTGGCGGTAGCGGCAAAGCCTGTCCCTCGCCGCCAGCGCCGAATCTGCCTTGACCTGGCTCAGTTGCGGCTGACACGGAAGCCTCCTCACAATCATCTGGACGTCGGCCGGAAGGCTCGCGGCGTCGTAGAGGACCTCGCTGGGCTGCACCTGCGCCAGCAGCGTCCGAAGCGCATTCCGGTCGGGGCCGTCCTGCACCCTGCCGACCTGGATGTGGGATGTCGCGCAGTCCAGCATGCACACGGCGAAGGGCAGCTTCTGGCCGGCCGCCACAGAGCTCGGGCATGGCTCGCAGTTAGGGGGGCACATGCGAACCCTACCCCTACCCGCCACGATTTCTGAGGGGGAGGGTGGGGTTCACTCCGTTCGGGAGCTCCCGAGCGAGTGAAAACCCCACCCTCCCCCTCAGAAATCGTGGGGGGTAGGGGTAGGGTTCGCATGTGCCCCCCTGGCAGTGCAGGTAGACCGCAAAACGGGCGCTCGCTCCGCCCAGCATCTCGGGATCCACCAGCATGCCCTTGGTGTACACCTCGCAGGCGTCGCGCTGGACGCAGCTCGGGCCGTCGCTCCTGCACTTCTCCGCCGTGCGCTCTCGCTGCTCCTGGACGCGCTCCACCTGCTCCACGACGACGACCTTTGACTACCTACCAGACCACCCCAACCCAACCCGAAGACCCGGATTTCGGGTGGGGGGGGTACGGGTTCCATATGTGTTTTCTCGATGATCCCCGACCCCCCCCAACTGGAAATGGAGGGCAAATCGAGACCTTCGGGTTGGGTTGGGGTGGTTTGGCGGGTGGTGAACCTTGTACCCAGCGTCTACCAGCCTCTTAGCGTAGTCGTGCTTAGCCATCTCAGGGAAGCCGACGTGGGGTTTCTTCTCGTTGGCCATCCACTTGAGATCGCAAACGTGCTGGGCGATGAAGGCATCGTAGTAGAAGAGCTCGTAAAATTTGCCAACCTTGAACAGCGCGATCTTGTCGAAATGAACACTCTTCAACTTCCAGTACTGCAGCAGCATCGGCGTGCCATGGCCGTCGGCCTTCTGCTGCGCCGCGTCCGGGATCCAGAGCGTGCCAGGATTGTAGGCAGGGTCATCTGGCCGACGACCCTCGACGTCGCGCAGCTTGTCCTTGGAAAGCCAGGCCGGCCAGCTGTAGTGCTGGCCCGCATCGTAGTGGTGGAAGCACTCTGCGATGAAGGGCGGCAGGGTGCCCGTGCCCCCCCTCCGCGCCTGCTGGAGCGTGGCTCTCAAGTCGCTGGGCGCCCCGTCCTCCCCCGTGGGCGCCATGGGCGCCGCTGGCGCTGGCGGTGCGGGCAAGGCCTCCAGCGCGTCGCCCTGGGATGCTTCCGCCCCGGCCGTGTCCATGGCATCGGCCGCTTCGGGTGGGCCGCCATCGTTGGCACCGTCCGCCCTGGTGCGCCGCCGCCGCTTGGAGGCCTCCGCCTCGGGAGCCGCGGCAGGTGGCGCCGCCGCGCGCTTGAGCTTGTCGCTCGCCGACGGCGGGGTGGTGTCGCCCGTGGCGTCGGCGGGCCGCGGCTTCGAGGACGGGGTCAAGGCGAAGAAGCGCCCCAGCGGCGACTGAACCGCCATCGGCGGCACCAGGGGTGCCCGCGCAACACGCTCGACCGCGGAGGGCCCTCCGTCCAGCTCGACCCGCCGACAGCGAGGGCAGCACAGCACTCCTCCCGCGCCGTCGGAGCCCCATCGCCCTTCGCCCCCCTCCTCCCACCGCGCTGACACTCCCCAGTCCGACCTCCCCCAGTGACTGCGCACGCCGCGGGAGCAAGCACGCAGGCGCGAGGCCGGGACGCCCCCTCCTGGGCCCACAGCTCGCACGCCCGCACGCGGCCGCACCCCCCCTCGACCTTGCACCCGCCCCGCCCCGATCCCCATCCTCTGCCCCTTCCCCCCCCCATGCCCCCCCCCCCCCATGTGCGCAGCCGTGCCCCCGCTTGCCTCCTCTGCCCTCCCGCCCCCCCCTCCCTCCACCATGCCGTGCACTGTAGCTAATCCTTCCATGTCGTGTCCGGCGCTGCCCTCTCTCTCTCTCTACATCTGTCTATCTATCTATCCACCCATCCATCCATCATCCATCCATCATCTATCAATATATTTGTCTATCTATATATATCGATATATCTATATATATATATATATATATATATCGATATATACATATGTCGATATATTTGTTTATATATATGTATATATGTATATATATATATATTATATGTATGTGCCATGGCGTTCCCACCCCCCTGCTCCCGCTCGGCCCTGCCCCCCTCCCAGCCCAGCACGGCCCGCCCTCGCTCCTGCCCTGCTCCACTCCTTCCCCGTCCCCGGGGGTGCGCCACGGCCAAGATTTTGCGCGCCGAGTCCAGCCGTGGCGACGACGACGAGGACGACGGCGACGACGACGAGGCGGAGGAGGGGGAGGGGAGGAGGAGGAGGAGGAGGAGGAGGAGGAGGAGGAGGAGGAGGAGGAGGAGGACGAGTTATCTCCACTCAGCGGAGGAGGAGAAAGGGGGGGGTGCGGTTTCGGCACCTCTTCCTCCTCTGAGCTCCCCCCAAACACCGACTCCCGCCGTCCGAGCCTGCTGTGGCAGCTCTGCGGGCGCCTCCCACGTCATCCTGCTGGCTCCTGCGAGCCGACGCTGGCCGACGCCGCTCGACGCCAGCTCGGCGCTTTCTCATCGATTACCAGACGCTTGCACACGCGAGTGCACTCCAAAGACTAGCTCCCGAGATCATACGGTAGATTCGCGCGGCTCCCACGCGCGCAACAATTTTTGACACCGCATCGATCGGTGAACCTTGAACCGATCCCGACGCCGTTCGCTCGAGGCTGAACCACGCTGGGTCCCGTGGCGCTATAGCGTGCCCCTCGATGCTTCTGTGTCGTTCCATCGTGCGGAGTTCGACCTTGAACGCCTTCGCCGGCGTCTCCGGCGCGCCATCGCCACATGAACCTACTCAAAATCCCTTATTCATCGTCCCCCGGGTCCGGTTTTTAAGGCGCCTTTTTTTGAAACCGGGGGGGGTCAAGTTTGTTAGGGCGCTTTCTTTGGATCGGAGCTTAGGGGGTCCGGTTTATTGAGGCGCCCCGTCGAAGAGGGGGGCCTGGAATATTAGGTCGCGTTTGGAGGGGGTCCTGTTTTTTAGGGGGGGTCGAGTAATAAGGGGTTTGGAGTACCATACAGAGCTCCCACGACATGCCACCGAACGACCTCCGCCTTCCGAGCCCTCCGAGCGGCCGGCGCCCAGGCCGCGGCGGCAGCCGCGGCGGCCGCCGCCGCGGCCCAGACGGCGGCCGCGCCGCCGCGACGCCTGCCGCACGAAGGGTGGGGACCCGAGCATCGTTGAAGCGAGCCCCAGCCCCAGCAGCACGGCCGTGGCCCCATTGGCCGACCTACGGTCATGAACGAGCGCGCTCCACCACTCGCAAAGCAACTCCTCGCAGATGGCCCGGACCCCCCGCGGGGAACCTGCGATCAAACTTGCATCGAAGCAGACATGCAGTCGGGCTTGATTGGAGAGGACACGCGAGAGGACATGAGACCCTTCCGAGGGCCACATTGCCACAGGAATGTGGGAGGCCAGGGTCGCGAAACGCAGGACGCGAGGGCACCCTTGATTTGGCAGGGTCGACCTACTGATGTGGGCCGACCGTGTGGTTTTTCGGACGTCTGCGAGTGGGCACTCTTCGGGCAGTGGTACGTGCGGGAAGAACTGTTGTCCATATCCTCTGCAGCGTGGGGATTCGGGCTTCCTTCACCAGGAACCCGAGGTGCACTGGATATGGATAAATCTGCCCCTTAGAAGCTCCATGTTTGTCCATATCCAGTGCGCCTTGGCCTTATGGCGCCCCTTCCAAGAAAAACCAAGACGCACTGGATATGGAGACAGTTCTTGCCCGCGGCACGCGCTCGGCGAGCCCAGAGATCCGATGTCGTGATTTCTTCAATGCGCGGTCCCCAGAAGTCTCGACCCATTCCCCGGGACCGGTTTCTCATCCTGATTCATTTTGTTGACGGTCCCAGGGCCCGGCGAGGGCTCCTCGATGCCGAAAAATAAGAAAAACCTCCGTCATGATTTTTGCCAACCCTCCTTGGTTGGGTATTCGTTTTGAATAGAGGGGTGTGGTCGCGTCCTCCTCCTCCCGCCTCCCGCCTCCTCCTGCCCTCTCTTCGCCGGCGATGGGGGCTGCGATCTGCGAAACTGTTGCCACTTTCGAGGGCAGCTCGTGGGTCCTGCGGGGTGAGGCACCGCGCGGATCTGAGCAAGACCTCGCCGTGCCTGGGGGGCTGCGATCTGGGAAACTGTCGCCACTTTCGAGGGCTGCTGGTGGGTCCAGCGGAGTAGGGCACCGCGCGGATCTGAGCAAGACCTCGCCGTGCCTGGGGGGCTGCGATCTGCGGAACTGTCGCCACTTTCGAGGGCTGCTGGTGGGTCCAGCGGAGTGGGGCACCGCGCGGATCTGAGCAAGACCTCGCCGTGCCTGCGAAATGAGGAACCGCGCGGATCTGAGCAAGACCGCGCCGTGCCTGGGGGGCTGCGATCTGCGGAACTGTCGCCACTTTCGAGGGCTGCCAGAGGGTCCAGCGGAGTGAGGCACCGCGCAGATCTGAGCAAGACATCGCCGTGTCTGGGGGGCTGCGATCTGAGGAACTGTCGCCACTTTCGGGGGCTGCTGGTGGGTCCAGCGGAGTGAGGCACCGCGCAGATCTGAGACCTCGCCGTGCCTGGGGGGCTGCGATCTTCGGAACTGTCGCCACTTTCGAGGGCTGCTGGCGGGTCCAGCGGAGCGAGGCACCGCGTAGATCTGAGCAAGACCTCGCCGTGCCTGGGGGGCTGCGATCTGCGGAACTGTCGCCACTTTCGAGGGCTGCTGGTGGGTCCAGCGGAGTGAGGCACCACGCGGATCTGAGCAAGACCTCGCCGTGCCTGGGGGGCTGCGATCTGCGGAACTGTCGCCACTTTCGAGGGTTGCTGGTGGGTCCAGCGGAGTGAGGCACCGCGCAGATCTGAGCAAAACCTCGCCGTGCCTGGAAGGCTCTGATCTTCGAAACTGTCGCCATTCGAAGGCTGCTGGTGGGTCCAGCGGAGTGAGGCACCGCGCAGGTCTGAGAAAGACCTCGCCGTGCCTGGGGGGCTGCGATCTGCGGAACTGTCGCCACTTTCGAGGGCTGCTGGTGGGTCCAGCGGAGTGAGGCACCGCGCAGATCTGAGCAATACCTCGCCGTGCCTGGGGGGGGTGCGATCTGCGGAACCGTCGCCACTTTCGAGGGCTGCTGGTGGGTCCAGCGGAGTGAGGCACCGCGCAGATCTGAGCAACACCTCGCCGTGCTTGGGGGGCTGCGATCTGCGGAATTGTCGCCACTTTCGAGGGCTGCCGGCGGGTCCAGCCGAGTGAGGCACCGCGCAGATCTGAGCAAGAAAGACCTCGCCGTGCCTGGGGGACTGCGATCTGAGGAACTGTCGCCACTTTCGGGGGCTGCTGGTGGGTCCAGCGGAGTGAGGCACCGCGCAGATCTGAGCAAGACCTCGCCGTGCCTGGGGGGCTGCGATCTGGGAAACTGTCGCCACTTTCGAGGGCTTCTGGTGGGTCCAGCGGAGTGAGGCACCACGCGGATCTGAGCAAGACCTCGCCGTGCCTGGAGGGCTGCGATCTGCGGAACTGTCGCCACTTTCGAGGGCTGCCAGCGGGTCCAGCGGATTGAGGCACCGCGCAGATCTGAGCGGGACCTCGCCCTGGGGGGCTGCGATCTGCGGAACTGTCGCCACTTTCGAGGGCTGCTGGCGGGTCCAGCGGAGCGAGGCACCGCACAGGTCAGAGCGGGACCTCGCCGTCCCTGGACGGGGCTGCGATCTGCGACACTGTCGCCACTTTCGAGGGCTGCTGGTGGGTCCAGCGGAGTGAGGCACCGCGCAGATCTGAGCGGGACCTCGCCGTGCCTGGGGGGCTGCGATGAGCGAAACTGTCGCCACTTTCGAGGGCTGCTGGTAGGTCCAGCGGAGTGGGGCACCGCGCAGACCTGAGCGGGACCTCCGAAACTGTCGCCACTTTCGAGGGCTGCTGGTGGGTCCAGCGGGGTGTGGCAGTGAGGCACGGCGCAGTTCTGATCGGAACCTCGCCGTCCCTGGGGGGCTGCGATCTGCGACACTGTCGCCACTTTCGAGGGCTGCTGGTGGGTCCAGCGGAGTGAGGCACCGCGCAGATCTGAGCGGGACCTCGCCGTGCCTGGGGGGCTGCGATCTGCGACACTGTCGCCACTTTCGAGGGCTGCTGGTGGGTCCAGCAGAGCGAGGCACCGCGTAGACCTGAGCGGGACCTCGCCGTGCCTGGGGGGCTGCGATCTGCGAAACCGTGGCAAATTTCGAGGGCTGCTTGGTGGGCCAGGATAGCGATCTGCGGAACTGTGGCCACTTTCGAAGGCTGCTGGCGGGTCCAGCGGAGTGAGGCACCGCGCAGATCTGAGCGGGACCTTGCCGTCCCTGGACGGGGCTGCGATCTGCGAAGCTGTCGATATTTTCGAGAGCTGCTGGTGGGTCCTGCGGAGTGAGGCACCGCGCAGGTCTGAGCGGGACCTCGCCGTCCCTGGTGGGCAGCGATCTGCGAAATTGTCCCCACTTTCGAGGGCTGCTGATGGGTCCAGCGGAGTGAGGCACCGCGCAGATCTGAGCGGGGCCTCGCCGTCCTGGGGGGGCTGCCATCTGCGAAACCGTCGCAACTTTCGGAGGCTGGTGGCGGGTCCAGCGGAGCGAGGCACCAGGCAGATCTGAGCGAGACATCGCAATCCTTGGGGGGCTGCGAGCCTCACGAATGCCGCTCGCAGAATTACATGCGCCCATGTCACGCCATCACCCCCGTATAACGTCTCCCAAGCTAGTCATGCCCCGCATTGCGCCGGGGTTGGGTACGTCGCCAGGGTAATTTCAATACGTTGGGGTACCCAGACCCCCGACGCCGTGATTTTTTCATGACGCGACCCCCTGGGGTCTGGACCCCTTCCCCGGGACCGGTTTTTCGTTCTGAATCGTATTTCGAAGGTCCCGAGGCCCGGTGGGGGCCCCCAGGGGTCGGAAAGTATGAAAAACCTGCGTCTTGATTTTTTCAATACGTTGGATCTCTGGGTATGGATACAGTTCCCGTCAGCCAAGCATGCCCAGCCCCACCCTGCACAAGGCCGGGGCAGGCTAGATTGCCAGCGGCCGATCCCCCTCCCCGGCGGCGTGGCCTGGGCCCCAGTGGCCGACTTACCCCCCTGGACGGGGATATAGGTCGTTCCCTTCGGGTTTCGATGGGTGTATCCCCAACTGGGGCGGTAATTTGGTGGGGGCCTCGAACAGGATGGGGATGGGGATGGGGATGGGGATCGGAAAAACGATACCGAGTAGGGATGGGGATCGGTTGGAGGATGCTGAAGATGGTTGTGCTGCCCCCATGCCCGGGCCCTCCGCACAATGCGCGAGCACGGGCGGGCGGGCGGGTCTCGACCGTGTTGTCCCACCCGCCGCTGACCAGGGAGTTCGGATCCTGCCGCTGTGCTGTGGCGCGGGGCGGCCATCAATGCAATATCCTCCCCCTCGGGACCTCCCGTCCGCCAGGCGGAGGAGAGGGGAGGAGACGGGAGGAGGGGGGAGGAGGGAGGAGGAGGGGGGGGAGAGGGACAAGCGCACGCGCGGGAGTGGCAGGGGGGGAAGGAGCACGGGAGACGAGAAGGAGGGGGATGGGGAGGGGAAGGGGCTCGGCTCCCTCGGGGGACGGCACGGTCTGCTTCCCTCGCTCCCACGCGCGATCCTTGCGTCGCAAAGCAGCACCCGAAACTCAGCACAGGCACGGGCGGTGGCCGCCGTCCGCTGGGCAGCCGGTGGGAGCCGGCGCAGACGCCGGGCGTGCCGCGCTCGCGGAGCGGGCCGCACGGCACCCGCGCTCTTCTTCGCTGGCGGCGGCCGTGGCCCTCGGGCGCCCGGGCCCGGTCCACGGCCGCGTGTGCAGCGGAACCACACGCGCGCTCAGGCACTGGCGTCATGTCGGGCGTGTCCCCCTACAGGGGGATTTTGGACGAAGGAATAAAAATACCCCCAAAATACCCCAAGAAGGTCAAAAAATACTCAAAAAAAGTCCCCAGACTATTTTTGGACTATTTTTTTACAATTTTTTGGGTATTTTTTATTTTTCGTCGAAAATCCCCCTGTAGAGGGACAGGCCCGACTTGATACCAGCGCAGACTTCTCCGACTGCAGACGACATCTTGGACGACGGCAGCGTCGAGCGTAGACGTTGACGATGTCGACAGCGTCGTCCATCCTTCGCGCTTGGCGTCCTCCTCTTCCTCCTCCTCCTCCTCCTCCTCCTTCTCCTCCTCCTCCTTTCCCTCTTCCTCTTCCGATATTTCCTCCGTCTCCCCCTCCTCCCTCTCCTCCGGCGCACATCGGAAGCGACAAGGGAAGGGCTTTCAAAACGTAGAACAACGACCGCGCCAGAAGAGAGAACCTGGCGCGTTCTGAGACACAATCTCTGGAACACGCTCCTTCAAGAAACGGTATGTGCCTTGCACTCAATCACAGACTGCACACGACGAATCACAGACCGCACGCACCGAATCAATCGCAAAAGAAGACAGCCGAGAGCGCATCCTGGGACGCAACGGCACCAGGCGTGTTCCTGGACACATTCTCCGAAGTCGGAATCGGAAAGGCGATGGCTTCGAAATAAGTTTGCTTTCGGTAATTCGCAATGGTGGGCCTCCAGGGAATCTCTGGACAGCCGCTAGGGAGGCCTTTGGGGAGCCTCTTTGAAAAACTCTTAGGGGGTGCTGGGCTCTCCAAGGGCGCTCGTGGCCCGGTTGACGCCCTGGGGAGCCATTTCGGGGTACTCTCTGGGCAGTCGGGGGGGGTTCTCTGAGTCCTCCGGGGCAGACACACATGGTTCAAGGGCCGGGTGGGGAACGGTTCTAGAAGGGCAAGGATGATAAGCAGTGAAGCGCCGAGGGGACGAGGGAGACGGAGGCCCGAGGGCGCACAGCAGCAGTGGACGGTAGAAGCAAGTGACGGAGCCAAACTCACGAGGCATGCAGGCAGGGAAGCGCGTTCCAGGACGCATTCTCCGAAGCACGCTCCATGAGGAAACGGTATGGGCTTTGAGGTCCCGTCCTGGGCTTCGGAGACTCGCGGAGGCCCTGTGGGGCCTCCTGGAGGCCCCTCCACCGCTTGACGACGTGATTCGTCGTTCCGCGAAGGGTTCAGTCGGGCGTGTCCCTCATACAGGGGGATTTTCAGCGAAAACTCAGAAATGCACAAAAAAGTGCCTCCAAATGGTCCGAAAATGCTCAAAAAATAGTCCCCCAGGCGGTTTCTTTGACTGTTTTTGAATCTCCGCCCTGTAGAGGGACGGGCCCGGCTGAAGCCAAGGGGGTTGTCATGGCAGGAGGCGGAACCCAACGCGTTCGCGCTTCGCCGGGGCTCGCTGCAGGCGTCGAGGCGAGGGCTCGCGCCTCGAGGGCTCGTGGGGGCCGCAGGGCTTCTTTTTCGGGGCAGCTGGAGCCGAGCGCGCGTTTTGGGAGAAGCCCTCTGGTCTCAAGTCGGGCGTCTCCCCCTACAGGAGAATTTTCGACGACAAATAAAAAGTACCCCAACAATGCCCCAAAAAGGTCCAAAAATACCCCCAAAATAGTCCCCAGGCTATTTTTTTACTATTTTTGGACATTCCTCCTGTAGAGGGACAGGCCCGACTTAACGCTGGGGCCTGGCGGAGACCTCACGGGGCCTTCTGGAGGCCCCTTGACCCAGTGACCTCGGAAGCCGTCATTCCGCAACGGGGGAGGGCCATGGCAGAAGATGGAGCCCAGCGTGCTCCGGGACGCGTTGCTCTGGGGCTTCTCGTGGGGCTCTCCGAGCCCATGGGAACGCCTCCTGGATGCCTCAGACTCTCTTCGGAAGCGAACAGGCGAGATCTTCGAAAACGTTGAGTTCTCCATGGTGTTTCAACGCTTTTGGCCTCCTGGGGATCTCTGGGAAGCCGCTGGGGAGCCTCTGGAAACCCTTCGAGGCTGTCCGAGAGGCGTCTGGGGGGCATCTTGGGGGCCTCTGCAACCATCTTGGGGGCGCCGTCGAGGGCCGTCTATGGGCGCGGTGTTGCCGAGGGCTGGGGAACCCCCCGACCTCCCATCTGCGGTCCAAGTTCCGGTCTGGTGGCCCCCGGACCCAGTCCCCCGTTGTGTATGTATATATATATATATATATATATATATATATATATATATGGTCCAGGTCTGGGGCCCCCCCACCCTCTTCCCCCCCCGATGGGTATGTCATCGGCCCCCCCCCCTCCCCCTCGATGGGTCCCTCCCTCCCCCTGTGGATGTGGTGTGGGTGTGTATGTTGCTATGGGTGTGTGCGGGGTGGCGCCATGGTTCTCTTCCCCCCCCCTCCCCCCCCCTGTGGGTGCGGTGTGGCGTGTGGCTGTGATTGGCGTCATGCTGACAGCTCCGGTGCTCGACGTCCCCGGGAGGCCGGGAAGCGCGCTACCGGGAGCGTACACGAGATGTTCCGGGAAGGTGTGGGGTGTGGGACCCCCCGATCGGAAGGACTGTCAAGCCTGCTCGGATACTGATGTGTTTTGTGTGCCAAGCGCAGGTAGCTTTCGCCCTCCAGGGGCTCGTCAGCCGAAATGACACTGCACAGAAGCATCGGATGAAAGGTCGCTCACATGTACAGTTTTCAAACAAATCCATGCCCTACCCTCCCTGCCACTGCCTGGTTTGCCGGGAGGAGGGGGCGCGCTTTTGAAGTTTTTAAGAAACACAAAGGAAATCTCTGAAATCCTTGTCCCCAACCCTCCTTGGTTGGGTTTTCGATTTGAACAAAGCTCGCCACTTTCGGGGGCTGCTGGTGGGTCCTGCGGAGTGAGGCACTGCGGGGACCTGAGCGAGACCTTGCCGTCCCTGGGGGGGCTGCGATCTGCGACACTGTCGCCACTTTCGGGGGCTGCTGGTGGGTCCTGCGGAGTGAGGCATCGCGGGGACCTGAGCGAGACCTCGCCGTCCCTGGGGGGCTGCGATCTGCGACACTGGCGCCACTTTCGACGGCTGCTGCTGGGTCCAGCGGACTGAGGCACTGCGGGGACCTGAGCGAGACCTCGCCGTCCCTGGGGGGGCTGCGATCTGCGAAACTGTCGCCACTTTCGAAGGCTGCTGCTGGGTCCAGCGGACTGAGGCGCTGCGGGGACCTGAGCGAGATCTCGCCGTCCCTGGGGGGGCTGCGATCTGCGACACTGTCGCCACTTTTGAAGGCTGCTGGTGGATCCTGCGGGGTGAGGCACCGCGGGGACCTGAGCGAGACCTCGCCGTCCCTGGGGGGGCTGCGATCTGCGGAACTGTCGCCACTTTCGAGGGCTGCTGGTGGGTCCTGCGGAGTGAAGCACTGCGGGGACCTCAGCGAGACCTCGCCGTCCCTGGGGGGAGCTACGATCTGCGACAAGATCGCCACTTTCGAGGGCTGCTGGTGGGTCCAGCGGACTGAGGCACCGCGGGGACCTGAGCGAGACCTCGCCGTCCCTGGGGGGGCTGCGATCTGCGACACTGGCGCCACTTTCGAGGGCTGCTGGTGGGTCCTGCGGAGTGACGCACCGCGGGGACCTGAGCGAGACCTCGCCGTCCCTGGGGGGCTGCGATCTGCGACACTGTCGCCACTTTCGGGGGCTGCTGGTGGGTCCTGTGGAGTGAGGCACTGCGGGGACCTGAGCGAGACCTCGCCTTCCCTGGGGGGCTGCGATCTGCGACACTGTCGCCACTTTCGACGGCTGCTGCTGGGTCCAGCTGAGTGAGGCATCGCGGGGACCGTCCCTGGGGGGGGCCGCGATCTGCGACACTGGCGCCACTTTCGACGGCTGCTGCTGGGTCCAGCGGACTGAGGCACCGCGGAAACCTCGCCGTCCCTGGGGGGGCTGCGAATCTGCGACACTGTCGCCACTTTTGAGGGCTGCTGGTGGGTCCAGCGGAGTGAGGCACCGCGAGGACATAAGTGAGACCTCGCCGTCCCTGGAGGGGCTGCGATCTGCGGAACTGTCGCCACTTTCGAGGGCTGCTGGTGGGTCCAGCGGACTGAGGCACCGCGGGGACCTGAGCGAGACCTCGCCGTCCTTGGGGGGCTCTGGAGAGAGAGAGAGAGAGAGAGAGAGAGAAAAAAAAACAAAACAAACAACAACAAAAAACTGCTGTGGGACACCGTAAGCGCAACGGGCGCATGGCACAGCCACCGGGGGTGATTTGTTTTTACGTAGCCCGTATATCTTGATCGGGGGCCTGCGAGCCTTCCGACTGCTGCTCGCAAAATCACATGCGTCCATGTTAAGTCATCGCCCCCGTTGTAGCAATCCTGATGTACTTATGCCCCGCATTGCGCAAGGGTTGGGTACGTCGCCAGGGTAATTCAAATTCCTCGGTCTTGGAGCGTTAGCCGCAAAACGTGAGAAGGCGAAAAAGTCAACAAGAACAAATGAAAATCAACGTTTTTATCCTCTTCGGGCTCTCTCGGGACGGCTCTCGAAGCTCTCTTGGGCTGTTTGGGAGGCCTCGTCGGCGCTTTTTGGGGGGCCTCTCAGGGGTCTGGGGTGTGTTGGAGGCCTCTGGGGGGTCCCGCAGTCCTCTCGGAGGTCTCTGGCGGCCTCCTGCTCCCGCTCTTGGGCTCATGTGGGGCATGTTCTTGGGTGGTCTGGAGCTGTCGGCCGTATTGGAGGCCTCTGGGGCGGTCTTGGGGGCCTCTTCGGCCGTCCTGGAGCGTTGGAAACATGAAATGGTGAGAAGGCCAAAACCCTTGCAAAAAACAGGGAAAATGAACTTGGGTTCTCGAGGCGCTCTCGGGAGGCCTCTCGGAGCTCTCTTGAGGTCTCTTGGAGGCCTCCTGGGAGCCTGGAGAACCGCCCGAAAGCTATCCTGGGTTGCTTGGGAGCGTCTTGGCCACTCTTGGGGTTGTCTTGGACTGTCTTAGGGCACTTGTGGGAGCTCCCCGGAAGGCCGGGAAGCGCGGTACCGGGAGCGTACACCAAATGTGAGCGAGGTAGAGGACGCCCCGGGAGGGGGCCGGCCTATTTGCTTTCCCCCAATCAGTGCTTGCACTGAAGGGGTCCTAGCGGAACAAGGACGATTTGGCGAACAAAAATCCGCCGATTTCTGTAGCAGGCTGGGTTCCCAAGTTCCCGGTTCCGGGTTCCCGGGTTCCCGGTTATTGGTTCCGGGCCGATTTCGGTGGGTTCTGGGTGCCCGGGCTCCCGGGTTCCCGGTCGATCTCCTCAGCGAAAACCATCCACTGATTGGGTTTATTTCCTCTGGTGTGGTAAGTTATGTATACACGGAGATGTGCAACAATGCCAGGGGCGACGGGCGGCGACGGCGCGGCGACGGGGAGGCGACGGCGGCCACGCGGCCCAGACTGTGGTGCAGCATGTGCTGTGCAGTCTATTTGGCGAACCTAAATGTTCGGCGATATGTGGTGCGATGTGCGAGCTGTGTTGAAATCACTCAAAAAAGCACGCCGCGGGCGCGCGACTTTTCTCGTGCGACCTGCGTGGTGCAATCCGACGGCGGCGACGGGGCGGCGACGGCCAGCACGGAGGCGCCAGACCGCCCACACGGCCAGGGCGACGGGCGGCTACGAGGCGGCGACGGGACGGAGACGGCCGGCACGGAGCCGCTAGACCGCCCACAGAGGCCGAGCTCCTGAGGAGAGATGGCAGCCCCTAAGTGCAAACACTTCGAGTAGGGGATCGACTGCAGACTTGATCTGCCCCAGAACTGATTTGTCTTGTCGGATCCACGGGCAACTCGTAGAACTTTCGCAGATCTATGAATGGTTGACGTATTTGTGCGGAAGAGTCGGCGTGGAAATCGATTTTGGGGTAAATCAATTCTGACGTCGATCCCCCAGTTGAA